>OX453245.1:8977805-9556638 GCA_949709985.1 Luffia ferchaultella | reverse complement strand
CGGAACAAATATAATGACCACCAAAAAATACTTTAATACCCTAAACTCTTTTACCAAAAAAATATAATAAACATCAAAAAATTAAAGTCTAAAATTGCAATAGTTTTAGCTATTTAAGTCACGACTGCACTTCAAATTGTATTCAAAGACCAAATGTAGTAAATGACCACCAAACCTTAGCGAGCAAATTAATGCGCTATTTCTAATAAGATAAACCACTATGATTGCCATAAGATGTTGGCACATTACCAAATAAGGTATAATGATTCCAAATTAAGTTATGTCTTTAAAAGCCCCTCCCGCGACACCGCACCGCACGCGCCGCAGCATATATGGACACCCTTCCAGTATTCAGAACCCCAGGAATTCTGAAGTGCGGCAGGGTTTACGAGCATTAATTCACAGAAAGTTACCTAAAACCATTCCGCTACTCAGCGTTGCAAACGATCTGCATTCGGGTATGGTTTCCGGTGTAGTATTTCTTACTTTTAAAGACTTTCTTACTTTTTGTAATTTTTCACTCCTTATTGTGTTACACATGTCATTTATCAAAGGAATCTGTTAATCAATTTCCAATTAGGTTACTTTAGGTTCATTCATTCATAAAAAAATAGACCATTGTCTATTTTTTTAAATCATTAGGTTAGGTTAGGTTGGTTTATGTCAATCTGAGGAGCGAAGCAGAGCGGAGCGACGAGCCATTCGGAAGCCTATTTATCAATTTCGGATTAGTTTTGTTTAGGTTAATGGTCTATAAATTTATAAGTCTGTTGATCAATTTCGAAAACAAAACTAATTCGAAATTTATGAATAAGCTTCTGAATGACATGAAAATATTTGCATGTTATTTTAAATTAAAATGTGGTTAATATTATGGTGGTCATAAACAATTTTTGGGTTAACAATGATTTGTTTGGAGTCATTTGCTTTAATAGGATAGCAAGATGTAAAAACTTTGGTTATAATTTCACATTAAAATGCTGTTATAATTTTGGTGATCATTTACTATTTTTGGGGTAACAATGATTTGTTTGGAGTCATTTGCTTTAATAGGATAGCAAGAGGTAAAAACTTTGGTTATAATTTCACATTTAAATGCGATTTTAATTTTGGTGGTCATTTACTATTTTTGACGTAATATTTTACTACATCTGATGATAAGTTAAACATAAGCCATTAAATATTTGATAATGAAAAAAATGTCTACAATAAAAAATTATTATGACTTTCTACCTATTTTCAGGGACAATTGCCCTTTACATTCATATTTCATATTTATATACAATTTATAAAAGTGAGTTTTTGGTGTACGGAGTTCAAACGTGGGAAGTAAAAAGTTGCCAAGGCGCGTACATACAAAGCAGAAATACCTTCTAACTATCGAACAGAAAAAAAATCCAAGATTTAGGCTTGAATGACAGAAGAATAACTATACGTTTTGTAGCTGAGGCTCTAAAGATTTCTTTTAATAGTGTTCAATTAATTTTAACGGAGTCATACTTCATAAAGGTTTCTGCACGATAGGTAGGTACCTAGAATGTTGAAATCATAACAAAATTATTTCAATTTTCGTAAAAAAAAATTGTCTGTAATGAAGACAGGGTTCAAAATGATGAAGTATCCAGCATATTCACTACATCTTTCTTCTAATGATTTTCATCCATTTCTCAAGTTAAAAGAACATATCCATAGTATAAAATTTTACAACAATGACTAAGTGATAAGTGCTGTAGCAGCATTTTTCGAGGATCAAGAATTTTTTTTTTCAAGTGGCATAAATATGTTCATAAGCATGGAGATTGTGTTGAAAAATAAAATATATTTTTCTTTTAAATCTTACTTCTTTCATACTAATTTTGGATACTTTTTGATTATATCTTGTTATTACAGTAATGTAGTTTAGTAGTGATTTTAGAACATTATAGTACCTACTAAGAAATAGTTTATTATTGTAAGGATCACGGACGTTTCTAGATTGCATTGCTAATGCCTGCAATTGGGAGTCACTTTAGTAGTATATAATTGGGGAGTCTGGCTCACTTTGTATGGCTATAAAATTGGGGAGTCTGGCTCACTTTTTCGTTATTTGCAGAAAATCGTTGTCCGTTTTAAAAGTCTCGCTTCGCTCTCACGGACCACGATTTTCAGCAAATAACGAAAAAGTGAGCCAGACTCCCCAATTTTATAGCCAAACAAAGTGATCCAGATTCCCCAATTATATACTACAAAAACCGTTGTCCGTTTTAAAAGTCTCGCTTCGCTCTCACGGACAACGGTTTTTCTGCAAATGCTAAATGAACCAGAGTTCTCAATAATTTTTCCTGGCTCACTTTTTCGTTATTTGCAGAAAATCGTTGTCCGTTTTAAAAGTCTCGCTTCGCTCTCACGGACCACGATTTTCAGCAAATAACGAAAAAGTGAGCCAGACTCCCCAATTTTATAGCCATACAAAGTGATCCAGATTCCCCAATTATATACTACAAAAACCGTTGTCCGTTTTAAAAGTCTCGCTTCGCTCTCACGGACAACGGTTTTTCTGCAAATGCTAAATGAACCAGAGTTCTCAATAATTTTTCTCGGAAAACACGATCTCAGTAAAAAAAAAAAAAAAAACGACAAATGAACTAGACAGATAATTTCTAAACGTGTAAAATTTATGCTCCATCAACCTACAAACGCATTTCATTTCTTGACTATAATACAAACATAATTCATATTTTGATATTTACGAATAAAAAATACATAATTAATTGAAACTATGTAGAGAAGGTTTACAAGAAATAAAACAAATTATTGAATGTAAAATAGGTTTATTTTTCATTTTTATAAAAAGAATTATACCATTTCTTAATTTCTATTACATTTTGTAACGCACAATTAATATTTACTTGATTAATGTATCTGTGACAAGCCTGATGATGTCCATAAACGTCCGTACGAAGTTCTCGTAAAGGTGGACATCCTATGTCTTCTATATTTACAATTCGTTTGTCTTCGAGTTGCTTGATATAGTCTTCAAACCATATTTTTTTTTGTAAGCCTTTAACATATATACATGTAGCTTCTTTTATTAGGTTATTTATTATTGTGTTGAGTTGTGTATAATCTATTTCTCCAGAGTCCCACGAAATACCATGATAGTTTCTTGTTAGCCATGAATTCGTGGATCGACATTTTGCAGACAAATTATACCAAGGATATGGTGGTTTAAATAGTATACAATATTCTTTGTCTTCTTTGTCTTCAACAGATGCAACCGCTAGTTCTTTCACGATCAATTCATTTTTTCCATTTACAAAACATTGTATATCCATAATAAGTTCCATAATTGTTTGAGATTTCTTAAATATTCGAATACGTGTAGATTATTCAAGTGCTCGTGAGCGACTAGCCAGCAGAATGACTAACCTACTCTCGCAATAAAATTACGTAATTTCAGCGTTGAAACAAGTTTAGACAAGTATAATTTACAAATCATCTATATTTATCCATGAATTGTGTGTACCATCAAATCCCAACCATTTTACTAATATTTTATTTCCTCTTTTTTTTATAACTCTTTCAATTAGATAAATATCAGGATATTTCGTTTTTGAAAGCTCTTCTTTGTAAAAGCAACCTTGAACTGGTGAATTTAAATAATCTTTTAGTTGATAAGTAACAGGTCTAGTATTATTAACTTTGGTTATAGTAAAAATTTCAGTAGTCCAGTTAGGTGTATAACCTTTTTCAAAAACATGTTTATATTTACTTATTCTCACTTTATCGCCTATTTTTAATTTTTGAGACTTTTTAAACATCATCTTATCGTTGTTATTATAAATATTTCTTAATATTGATTTCTCGTTCGATCTATTTACATTTATTGGTTTCAGTGCTATAGTTCTATGTGTACTGTTGTTGTAGGAATCTAATAATTCATTTAAAATATCTATCCATCGATAACTACCTCTCGCTGTAAATCGCTTCCACATTTTGTTTTTTAAGGTTCGATTAAAACGTTCACAGATTGAAGCCTTTAAATTACTATAAGTAGAATACATATTGATGGAATATCTATTCATAAGTGTTTTGAATAAAGAATTGTAGAATTCGGTACCATTATCAACTTGAAGATTTTTTGGTATTCTACCAGATGTAGTAAATATTGATAACATTGCTTGGGTAACATTATTACTATTTTTTGTTTTTAAAGGCACAGCCCAACCAAATTTTGAAAAATTATCGATTACCGTTAGAATGTATTTATAATTATCGTTTACAGAAGCATATGATTGCATATCAACAATATCAGCTTGCCATGTCTCATCTAATCCCCGTATATCAACGTGACGTCGTTGATAATTTCTACGAGCAGCACGATGTAATTCTTCAGCAATTAAAGTCTTGTAGGAGTTATTCATAATTTATTTGTATTTTCCAATGCTGTTAATCTTTGATCTATGTTTGTTAATGTATTAGAATGTGTTTTAGAAAGGTTATGATTGATGGTAATGTCTTTTTCTAAATTCTCTTTTACTGTGTCTAAGTGAGTTTTTAAATAATAGTATATTTGTTTCATTTCATTATTATCGATAGTCAACTGATCAAATCTTTCATTATATTCACGTCTTATAATATTTATTTCATTGGACAATAATCCTGTCACAATTTTTAAAGATACACCATCACTGTCTCCTAAAGCATCTCCCACATTGCACAATCGTTTATTTTCAATATCATAATTCCCCTCAATATTAATTTTAAATCCTTCTCCTTGTGGTCCACGGCGTCCTGTTGAAGATTTAGATAATTGACGTCCAAATACGTCTACACTCATTGTACTTCCTCAAGATACTTCGAGAGAATGATTAAATAGTTGATAAATCTTGTTAATAAATAATGTTAGCTTCACGCAATTCCTCTAGGATTGAAATTATTTCATTGGAATGGGTGACATAACCGCTAGCCGCTCTTGATGCTAATAGAAGTCGTAAACGATCTACCAACTCATTAGGATTATCCCAATACACATAATTGAAATTCAAACCAACTCTAGGAGTTGACATATTGGTGGGTAATAAGGTATTATTGTTAGAAACCCCACTACCTATCTTTTCATTAGCGAACCTCGAAATTATGTTAATATATTTTGGGGTATTGTTTATACGGAGAGCACCATCATCTTTAAAATGTTTACGATGCGCATTAGTAGCTGTAATGATTTCTGCGTAATTTTCAATATCACTATCTATTATAGCATTATTGTTAGGTACTTTTTTGAAAATCAATTCTAATAAACCAACTGTAGCGGGATAATTTTTGTTTGCTATTAGAATTTTGTCTTTTTCAAAATAGATAGGTGTATTTCCTAACATTAAGCGTTTTCCCTTTAATTGTCTCACACCATAAATTTGATCTAAATCTTTATGATTTTTAGATTTTAATAAAGATAAATATGATAAAATACTGTGATTTGGTTTTTGTAAAGAATCGTTTTCTTCTTCTTCTTCATGTTCTTCTACGTCAAAGAATGAATCATCATCATCACCATCGATATTAGTAGTTTTTTCATCTTTTGAAGTTGTATTCATGGATTCTGTTTCTTTTTTATGTGTTACATAGTGCTCATCATATTTATTATTTTCTTTATGCTCTTCTTCCTTCTTAGGTGCAATATTCGGTGTAGTGACACTAATTTTCTTTAAAGAAGTAGTCAAAGGTCTAAAGACTTCGTTTAAAGTGTTTTCTGTGTTTTTTCTATGCAATTTCAATAATTTATGCTTTTTTCTTATCACATTGCCAAGCTTTCTGATTTTACGTAAAGTGTCCTGTTGTTTTTTAATACTTTGAACTTCCATGGTGTTTGTGTTTAGTACGACAAACTGCAACTGGTTATAACTAATGTGGACTCTTTATATTTATAAAGGTGTCAAACCCTTTCCTATATCGACCGTTTTCTAAAGAACTCTCCTTATCAATGACAACAAAGCTATATTTTACGTTCCAACATTTAAAACATAGTTTCTTAAATTCTTTAAAAGTCATGTCACTATTTACATGCTCATCGTAAATGTGTTTTAAATTTAAATCATCTTGTTTAAATATTACTAATAAATTAGTATTGTCACGAATCAAATGCTTAGGAACACAACAGTAAGTTTGTGAAAGATAAAAACAATCAACATCTTGATGTCTCCCCATGCAAAAGTATTCCTTTACATTATTCTGTTTTTCACAAACAATATCATCAAAAATAATGATGGAACCAGGGAGAATATCTTTAGGTTTCACTATTTCATCATTTTCTTGAAAAATATAGTAACCAATATCACTAACAGTAGCAATTACTTTCTTAAGAAGTTCGTATTTTAATTGATGTATGGATTTTGAATAAATGTAAATATTCGAAAATCTTAATCCATTCATGTGTGTAATAATCGCTAACAAAGCATTTGTTTTCCCACAGTTGGAGGGACCGCAAAAAATCGATCTTATGCTATTAGGTAATAGTTTACCATGTCGACGGTTTTTTTCTGATGTGGTAGGTACAATAAGATTATCAAGGTTCTCTACAGGTAATACGGTTTGTTGCTTTATGAACCTCATGATGTAGCAAACTGAATAAGAAATCATTTGTATATAGTTTATGTATATAAAATAAAAAACATAAAATATGGGTAAAAAATTTATTAGGTAATTGTTAACAAAATTAGAAAATAAAAATTATCAATCGGTTTTGAATACTTTTTTCTTCGTACACAATTTACAATACGCTTGCATGAAAAGTGGACTATCGAGTTCATCTTGATCGTTTGATGTATTATCACCGTAAGAATGAATAGTGCAAGGAGTATAATAAGGCTTCACATCATCATTATCCAACACTGATTTGGGTAGTCGATCATTATGATACAATAAATGAATGTAGTGACCATAACGTTTGATTAATATATCTATAGGTATTTTTTCAATGTCTTTCTCACATAAATTGAATATTTCCATTTTGATTTAATATAAAATAACACACAACCACTCTACTTTACAACAATTTGCGTACTGCGCTGCTGATTGGATTGTACTCAATTATTCTATCGTGTATGATTAAACAATAAGCAGATGTTTGCAGAGGAAATTGTTTTTCTGATTCAAATTCTATACGTATGTCTACAGGTCCTGTTTTTAATGTTTCATTTTGTTTGGAACAATCTAATACAACAAGTGGAGCCATTTCCTTGAATTCCTTTTTTGACAATAATGGTTTACACCTGTTCTTGTCAAAGTAAGAGCTTTGAAATTGAGCATACATATCATACAACAGTGAATATTGGTTTCGTTCGAAATCAATATTAAGGTTAACGTAAGGGTATGTTTGAGAATTTAAATACAATTTAACGTCACGAATGTCACAATGATCGAAGAAACTTGCATCTTTTGTGTGTATATTCTTTCGACCCGTTTGGAATCCTAAGATAACGTATCGAGGTTTCTCTAGTTGTGTAGATGTTTTTACAACCCATACATGGTTTGTAGTCGTAGGTAATAATGGATATTCATATAGTTCCCAAGTCCGAAAACTTATTTGTATAGGAGGATCTTTGACGATATAATTAAGTAAATTTACTTTTGCAAAGTCGGACAATTTAACATATGGCATTAACCATTCTATTTTGGAAATGGATATTTTTACATCTTTATCAACATTTTTTTCTGATTGTACGATCGCATTTACGTCTGTATTAGCTCTGGTAAGAATAAGTTCATGTTTTGCATTCACTATTACTCTATTATAATCTTCTGCAAACCCGAGTAACAAATTGAGTGGAATCGAGACATCAAAATATCCTTTGGTATCAACAATGTCCTTAGTTGTATTTGTGTTCCATCCAGCATTATCAAGATATGTAGTTTGATTTGGGCTAGCGGAAATGAATGTTTTTATAAGGCTTGTTAAACCAACGTTTTTATTGCGATCAATTTCAACAGCATTTAACTCATAACGTAATTCTTCAAACAAAAAGCATAATCCCATATTTACGAGATTCGTGTTAACGCTAACCTCACCATTGCTCTTCATAAGTTTTCCGGTAAGATGTAGAAAGCTTTTGCTGGGTAGTATACAAGCATCTTGATGTTGAACAGTAATGCGAATTTCATCATTGTTGTTGAAAGTGGTTAATGCATATGGACGATGAGCATGAAACTCGTAATGTTCTATTGATTCATCGAATAATACACTTTTTTGTATATTTAAAATTTCTTCTTGTTCTTCCATGGTAAAATGCAGATTAAACAGAAAAATTTAAGTTTTATTTTGTTTTTATTGAGTTTGAAACAAGTCTTAAGCCAAGCCCTTTTAGAAATTGTATGTTCCGATGTGTTAACCGATTCAATGGTCGAACTCGAGTGGGTGGATAAACCCATTTTCTGTTGTTATTATATGAATAGGTTTTACTGTTATAAACCACACCCATTCTATGCTATTGACTTAAGATGTAATCGCACTGTTATAATTTCTCCTCGGAAATTTACTAGATCTCCGTCTTGATCGACTATTTTCAACTGAATATTATGTATTGCCTTAACCATAACAGGAAGATAAATGACTTGCGATGGTACTTCTACTATTTTATATCCAGGTGGAACCGTGGGGAAAAATTCGTGAATAATGTGAGCTTGATTAGAATTAATATACGCCCCTCCTGTTATGTTACATTCTACTCGCAAAGCGTTTACTTTGATTATGGAAACAGGTATATCTGATAAATAATCAACGTTTGGATCTAGAATTCTAGGAGAATATCCTAACAAATTTCCCAAAGAATCTTTATGGGTAAAATCAACTTTTTTACTACATCTCACTTTACATCGCAATTGATTTTCATCAGGCTTTATCGATATGAAAATATTAAATTTATCTAATGCATCAGTTAAATATTTTTCAATGTTTTCGATTTCGTAACTACCTGGTGGAATTACAATAACTTTGTCATCGATATAGAATTTGTTATTTCTTTCATCGATATTGGGAATGGAATTAAAAGTCAAGAATTCTACTAAACCAAGCACATAGTTTTTTGATGATAATTCAATAGGAGGAAAATATTGTGCTTCTAAAACGGGTCCAACACCGCTTAACGTTAATGTCCATGATTCACTCATGACTGAATCTATAATGAGTTGACGTTCTGATATATATTTAAGTTAAATTATCACTAAGAAATTTAAGACACAAATGTCCACAATTGAATGTATTGAAGCTTTGATATTTTTTATAATTGTATTTTACATTTTGCACTTTTAAATATGATAATAAATTTGATGGAGGTGGTAAATTTCCAAAACTATCAAAATAAAAGACACAATTGTTTTTTTTCTTATAAGCTACCCAGTGAGTTCCAGGACCATCTTTACTATCTAAGTTTATTATACCAGATTCATGTGTCCAAGGAGGTGAGTTAGGTAAATCATTTCTCATAAAAACACCTCTAAAGTTAGGAATATTTAAAATTCTAGCATATTTTGTTAAATCAATATTTGTAAGAGCTCTGTTTGGTAGTGTTAATAGTTTTTTGAAGGTTTTATATAAATACCTAAACCTTTCTTATAAGGTTTAAGAAACATTCCTTTTCCTAAAGATATCGCTTCCATTTTTTCATTATGTCTTTTTTGTTCTTTAAGTTGTTCTACAGCATTTTTAGCATTGTTGACTGCTTTCGCGATTCCAGCAGCTCCACCAGCCAAAGCACCTGTTGCACTTAATCCAGCAAAAAGTGGTATTAAAAAAGGAAGTACTCCACCAATTTTTTGTGGCAGAGGTAAAATTCTAGGACAATTGATATTTTTTTTCCCTCCTACTTGACGAATCACTTTACGAACACCATTCAGTGCAGATTTTATAGGATCAGATCCTTTAGACATAGATGATTTAGCTATTTTAATAACATGCTTGAAAGGTTTCTTTGATCTTTTAATTTTTTTCTTTGTTTTATTTTTATTTGTGATACCAAGACCTAATTTTGACTTGGCACCCATCGCGGACGCAATGCCTAACGCAACTGCTCTTTCACTCATTGATGCATCTCTATTAAATACTCGTTTCATCGCTTTTGATGCTAGCATACGATCAGCCTGATTTCTCATATGAACATTATCTCTGTTTTTCGAATACGCTATATCATGTTCGCGACAAGCTGAATCAAGTGGATTAATACCCATATCACCTCGTGCTAATCGATCTTTGAGTTTAGTTCCAGGACCGCAAAACTGATAACCGGGTACATGTAGCTCAAACGGTAATTTATTCAGCATATCATTGAAAAATCCAAAACCTTTTTTTCTCTTTCGATAATAATATTTATTATTATTATTATTATGGTGAATCATTATTCAGCATAAACGTTGTAGTCTCTTAAAGAATTATAGGGTTATGAAATAAAAACAGAGATGAACTCAGTAATATACTTAATTTAATGGTAAAAATACATACATATTTTTATAGATGTACACTTTGGTTATAAAAAATATCAGATATATTTGTACATAGCATACTTAAAATAATTTGTAATGTCCCCAAGGCAATGTGTTATATTTATCAATTATTAATCTTTTATCATCATTAGCATTCAACACGGATTTATTTACTTCTTGCGAGAATATCGTGTGTTTGATTGATTTAAATACATTCATACATGAGCGCAATGTATTGTTAGTTTTAAGAGTAGATTTGTATTCGTCTGTAGTTAAAAGATTTAACACTGCTTTGCTAACTCCCTTTGCCTTTTTGATTTCATCGTTTTCGGTTTTTATACAATATAGTTTAGATCTTAAACCTACAAATTCATCAACGATTGTCCCTCCTAATTCATCTTTAAACAGACCTGGTACCTTTTTATTTACTAGTGGTAAATCATAAATATTGTTCCTACTAAAATTGCTTGTATCAAATAATTCAAGATTTTCTTTTAGATCTTTATAAATACAATCATTTGTAGGTATTATGTAATATAATAAACTGTCAGTGTCGGTGTAGCACAGTTGTGCTCTATCCCCATATTTTGGTTTAATAAAAGAATAGTGAAAGCTATAAAGATGGGATTTACTTAATTCTAGTACAGTAAATCCTATGTATATAGGACGGTCAAGTAAAATTTCCGACTTGTCCATCTGAACTGCTGCGAAATTTTCAGAAAAAATTGATACATTATGAAAATTTGGTTGAGCAATCAATTTTTCAGCACCTATGTATTTATTTGTGTAATTTTTTTCATCACTCCATCGATCAACTAATTTTACAGATATTTGCTTCCGCTTGTTTTCTAAAGTTTTTCCAAATATTGAATTATTGAACAATTTAAAAAAATCTTGTTCAAACGTAGATTGTGAGGATTGACGCAAACTTGTATTCAAATCTATATATTGTTTTAAATAATTACTTTGTTTAAATGAAAGAATTTTATGAATTTTATTCAATATCAAACCATGATTTAAACACTGTTTTAAATGCATATAATGAATAACATAGTGATATTTATTGTACAGATTTGCGATCAATTTATAAGTCTTTCCTCCAGGAGGTTTCATTTTTTCTGGTGCAAATGGTAAATCTTTGTGAGAGTCATGTAAGTCCTCGTTATAGATTAAATCAACCTCTAATATAAATCCAATGTCTGAATTTTCATGACATGAATCTATGTCGAAAGATAATAATTCATCACTTTGTAAAAGTTTGAATTCTGAAATCGGTAAGTTTTTCATCATCACGTATCCATATAAATTATTACAATCTAAATATAAAAGATAAGTATTTGGTCTATCTTCCCTGTAGTCTTCAGTATAAATATTATTAGCTTTTGCATATCGTAAAGAACACTGTGATAATCCGCCTCGGATGCCTTGTTCAAGCATTTGATATATTTCAATGTCAGAAATTAATTCTAATTTTACACCAGTATTTAAAAGCATTGCGTCCCAGCTAAGACTAGGAGCGGTTACATAAAAAGCTGCATCTAGTTTATAATTTTTTTGGCAAACAGTACGAAAATTTTCAAATACATCACATAATAATAGAACATCGATCATTAAATATAAATCAGTATATTGTCCTAAATTGCATATGGAAAATTTTTCCCATACATCAAAAGCATGTTTATAATCATCGTCTGAAATATGATTTGATGTTAAAGTATTATAAAAACTTTGTTTCGGTGGCAATACTGTTTCATTATATTTATCTAAACTATCCATATATTCGTACGGATACACTCCCTTACGGCATGCTAATCGAAATTTATTTTTATCAGAGAAAAAGCGTCTGAGATTCAAGAATTTATCATACTCTAATGTTTTAGATAATTTATCTAAACTCGTGTTGAGAAAATGACAAGAATCAACAAATCTGAGAGGAATATATGACTCACGAACATCGTATACATTTTTTATGAATTTAGTAAAAGAAATATATTTTTCTTTCCCTTTAGGTATCACCTCTATCCTGCCATCAGATTCACTAAGCTCTTTTATAAATAAATGACAATCATACCCCGCTAAGTTATGAAAGAAAAATGGAATGAACGTACAAGTCTTTAAAAGCAAGTTACAATGTGAGTGTACTGCGCCTCTGTATACGCCTGTTCTGTGACAGTGATCGCGAACTACATCACCCAATAGTAAATTATTACATATATAACAGTGAGTGGCGCTATTGTATTCAATTTGTTGTTGCAATGATAACGGAATCATTTTTTTCTTTTCAGTCGTATTAATTCTATGAATTTCGTTAACATGTTCCGTTAATGACTTTACAAATATATGAACGCAATCTTTTCCTCGATATGAAATGAATTTATTTAAACTCGAATCATATGCACAACATATATAATAAGCAAATGCTATTGGTACGTGTCTTTTTGTTAATTTTGTGTATTTAGTTTCACAGTTCTGGTTGTTATTAAGAGGTAATAACATAGTTTCGAAATCACCATAGATAACGAAAGGAATACGTTGCAATCTCTCGTAGTGAGTGAATTGTAAGATTGTACCAGGTCTGGGCAATACCGTTTTAATTCGAGCACAATTATGCATCTCCATACTATCATATGAGGAAAAAAATAACATACACTCATCACAAAAATATATTTTGCCTTTATGCCTCGTTACTTGGTGTCTAATAAGCCGTTCAAAATCTTTTATTAAACAATAATGCCCATGTTGAGAATTTTCTATATATAATAAATTAATATGGTTTATACTACGATATTCTGTCTTGTAGAGCGGGCCTACAAGTTGATTTTTTGAATCTAATCCGTAAATATTTACTGTAAATGTTGGATTATTCATTTCGAATATCTTTATATCTCTATTAGTAGGAGGAAAATTCATCCCATCTATTTTAAATATTTGTTTGTAATCTGGATATGATGCAGTGCGTGTACCATTTTTTTTCACTGGAAATAAAGATGCAACTGCACACCATAAAAAACAATGAGAGTCAGTGTTTTTAATGTTTAAACAACTTTTCGTACTCTGAATATTTTTAGGTAATGGTATGTAAGAACCCCCTCGTAATGGTGTGTATTTATTTATATTCATTTCAAGATGAGATACACTGGAAATAAACCAACCCGAATCTTTTAATTGAAATTCGCTACATTTCCGAATGAGTGTAGCTTTAACATGGTTATAATATTCATTGATATCAGTATTGTGATAAAATTTCTTATACTTCACTGTAAATGATTTCAACTCGGTCTTTATTTGGTGTGGTAAAGAATAATAACAAAACAATTCAAAATTTATTTTACAGCTATTATGTTGATGAAGAATATATTTAATTAACTTATTCACCGAAACTCGTACATCATTTAAAAAATCTTCTGGAAGTAAATACCTATCATGAATACCATCTATTCTAAAAGAAAGTAGTCTGTTTTTAAATGCTGAATTTATAAGCCGTACATTATCAATGTGGCTTTGTAACAAACAATTTTTTTTATGTAAGTTTGTTCTAAGATGAGCATAGTATATTTTCTTTGTAACATTTATACCACAAATATTACAATATATTTTATTCGTCATATTAATAAAATATCGTAGTGCACAATAATAAAATCAAAATATGTAGTTTTATCAGATTGCATCCAAAGTAAAAAAAAAAATAGGTAATACAATACCATATGTAAACCAAGTTATCTACTATTTACTTTGTAAGCATTGCTTGTTAATTTATACTTAAACCTAGAAAATCTAATTTTTATCTTTAATTAAAAAATACACTGATTACAATGTAGGCTTATATTCTATTACACGAAATACATAAAGTATGAAAATAACACGTTATTTAAATCAGTAAGTTTAAGAAAATAATATTTTACTTTTTCTTTTCAGGAATAAATTGTGCTTCAGATTTTGCAAATTTCTCTTTTATGTTCAATAAAAACGTTGCAAATATTTAAAGTCATCAGACTCTCTTTGTAATTTAATTTTCGTATTTATCAAAGCGAATTTCCAACGAGTATCATCTGGTAATTTCTCGATTTCGGACGTATAGTAAAGTTTTAATTCCAAAAAGAATTCTCCATTCGCATTGTTTTCAGTCTGTTTTGTCATTCCATTAGCAACTCGCTTCCATAAAATACCCGATAATTCAGAGAAAATCTAATTTTTACCTTTAATTAAAAAATACACTGATTACAATGTAGGCTTATATTCTATTACACGAAATACATAAAGTATGAAAATAACACGTTATTTAAATCGGTAAGTTTAAGAAAATAATATTTTACTTTTTCTTTTCAGGAATAAATTGTGCTTCAGATTTTGCAAATTTCTCTTTTATGTTCAATAAAAGACGTTGCAAATATTTAAAGTCATCAGACTCTCTTTGTAATTTAATTTTCGTATTTATCAAAGCGAATTTCCAACGAGTATCATCTGGTAATTTCTCGATTTCGGACGTATAGTAAAGTTTTAATTCCAAAAAGAATTCCCCATTCGCATTGTTTTCAGTCTGTTTTGTCATTCCATTAGCAACTCGCTTCCATAAAATACCCGATAATTCAGTTTTCTTCACACATATTTCAGTATCACTTTCGTCTCCGAAAAGATCCTTCATGAAATCGGTGCGTGTTTTCTTTGAACATTTCTTAGATGATTTGCGTTTTAAATTTTTAGATGTACTAGGTGATATCGACGATAAACCCTCATCAGAATCGAATATAGTTGGAAGGTTTCTATAACAAATAAAAAACAAGACCACTTAAAATAATTACGCAATATACAATTTTTTTTCCCAGTTCTATTACAATCGTAGAGGCTTTTACCTAAAAATCGAAGTCGTAGTTTTTATAGAAAATTAATTTAACACAATAATCGATGTAATGTAATCAGTTAAAATTAACGTAAAACACAAAATAACAAATGAGCATTTTCATAAAAATATAATGTGTATTTATAAAAGAAAAAAAAAACACATATTTTTCCACTTCTATTATAATCATGCATGCTTTTACCTACGTAAAATCAAAACCGTAATTTATATAGAATGTTAATATCGCAATCAAATTTTAAACACAATTTTCAACGTAGTATAATCAGTAAAAAATTAGTGCTATAAAAACATGAAATATCTATTACAATCGTGGAGACTTTTACCTAAAAATCAAAGTCGTAGTTTTTATAGAAAATCTAATATCGTAATTAATTTAACACAATAATCGATGTAATATAATCAGTTCAAATTAACGTAAAACATAAAGTAACAAATGAGCATTTTCATAAAAATATAATGTGTATTTATAAAAGAAAAAAAAAAAACACACATATTTTTGCGCTTCTATTATAATCATGCATGCTTTCACCTACGTAAAAATCACAACCATAATTTATATAGAATGTTAATATCGTAATCAAATTTTTAAACACAATTTTCAACGTAGTATAATCAGTAAAAAATTAATGCTATAAAAAACATGAAATAACAATTGATTATTTTATAAAAAATATAATGAATATTTATAAAAGTTTGAAAATAATGTAATATACCTACATTTTTATACTCACATTTCAGCCATGGTACCACTGAAGTATTACTTGGTGCTTGGTTTTTGCAAGAACACTTTGTATTTTTGTTACTACTAGGAACTTCGCCTATCGTAGACTGGTGTCGAATAAGCTTGGAGTATGGTTTATATACGCTTCGATACACGTGTGAACTGTCTTCAAGGTTTAAAAACAAAACTATAAAAACATGATAGAAAAAAATTATCGTAACCCAGTTCCGTTTTATAAACGCAAGTCGAGACTTGAAAATCATAAAACATGAGAAACTTATTTCCTAAAGCCATTTTTAGCACTTTGCATGTACAAAGCATTTTTGTTCGTTCAGGGTTAAAGATACGAAAAACTTACACGTGTCATAGTTAAAACAATGAAACATTCTTAACATTTATGTTAGATGTATACAGTCAACGAGAAATATAAAAAAATATTTTTTAATTTTAACTATTAAATCATTACACAACATCAAAAAAACTTCTTAAGTTTCTGTACATACAAATATTTTATAATATTTTAATTTTTTTGTAAATTTGCAAAATATGACATTAGCTTTTTTTTTTTTTCAGTCAGTTAGTATTTATTAATAAAGTCGTGAACAATTACTTGATCGTCATTTATGTTTATTCTATTAAAGTTTATTATATTATTTCATAAATAGACTCTTTTAAATAATAAAATGGTAACTTCTCAAACGCAGGTAAAACGTATTGTTAACTGTACCATACACGTGTCTTTGTCAAAACAATAATTCATTCATAATTTGAAACCAAAGTCTTGACACAGTGAAACACTTGTTAATGAAACATTTGATGTGTAATGTATACAGTCAACGAGAAATATAAAAAATATTTTTTAATTTAAATTATTTAATCATTACACAACATCAAAAAAAAACTTTTTAAGTTTCTATACATACAAATATTTTATAATATTTTAATTTTTTTTGTAAATTTGCAAAATATGTCATCAGCTTTTTTTTTTTTCAGTCAGTTAGTATTTATTAATAAAGTCGTGAACAATTACTTGATCGTCATTTATGTTTATTCTATTAAAGTTTATTATATTATTTCATAAATAGACTCTTTTAAATAATAAAATTGTAACTTCTCAAACGCTGATAAAACGTATTGTTAACTGTACCATACACGTGTCTTTGTCAAAACAATAATTCATTCATAATTTGGAACAAAAGTCCTTATTACTTTTAATGGAAGTGTGTAAGTATTCTGTTTCCGAAAGGGTCTAAATCTGTATTTCAAAATATTTTTTTAAAGTTAAATTGAATACGATATTACAGCAATAATATTAAGTAAGAAAACATTTTATAGTTTTAATTAATTAAGCAATTTATACGAGAAAAAAGGTTGTAAAAAATTATTGTAGTTCTAATGAAATAAATACAATCGAATAAAAAAAAAAAACAGCGTAATAATTAATGCATAAGTTTTTAAATAATTTAGTTAATCTTAGGTGACAAAGTTGTTATAAAAAAATTATTATAGTTCTAGTGAGAAGTATATTTCTTTTCATCTACTTATTAAGTAAAATTCAATAATATATGCTAAACGGACTTATCCGGTTTTTTAATTGGGATTAGGTGTAGAGTAGGGACATACTTGATTTACCATTTAGTAAATCGACGTCCTGCAATCAACTCGTGTTGTCGTGTTGTGACTTATAGTAAAATATTTAAGAGTAAAAATTTTGTTGGTGTTGAAATTTGTCATGTGTTTAAAGTTATCGGTTGTCGTAACGGTGAGTGTTTTATAAAATTTCTTTCACCTCAAAATGAGAGATCGTGTTTTCCGAGAAAAAAAATTGGGGAGTCTGGCTCACATTTTGTATGGTATATAATTGGGGAGTCTGGCTCACTTTTTCGTTATTTGCTGAAAACCGTGGTCCGTGAGAGCGAAGCGAGACTTTTAAAACGGACCACGGTTTTCAGCAAATAACGAAAAAGTGAGCCAGACTCCCCAATTATATACCATACAAAATGTGAGCCAGACTCCCCAATTTTACACTACTCTAAGTATAAAACTAAGTCACAGATCATATATTGAATTGATTCACAAGTTTGTCTGTTAGTTTCTTCGCTTTCACACGGTTAAGTTTATTTTAATATATTTTATATTTTATTTACGGTTAAATATCTAAATAAATTCAGATTGATCAATATTTTTTCAAAACTTCGGTTATTTTATTAATTCGTTTTTAGGGTGAAGCCATAAATTACCTTTAAATTATTTTTAAGGCTCCATGAAAAAGATCTTTTGAATATATCCACCTATCTCTTACGGGTTCTAACAGCATACACTGTTGTACATAATTGTGATAAAATAAATAAGAGAATGATTTTAGTATTCTGAAAAATATAGAAAAGATAGGTAGGATAAAAAGCAATATTTAATGTTTAGACAAAGCCGATATGTAACTGATTGTATTTGTGTTACTCCTCAAATACATCAGAACTGATCTGACAAAACCTTCTTTAACCCATGCACTACCCATTAACCTAATTGGGTCAGATTGAAAGTCACGAATCATTTAATTGACAGAGACAAGTGATTGAAAATGATTGATGGCAAGTCAATTAGGTTTAAAAAAATATAGTTTTAATGGTATAAGCGGCTTTTAGTTCATGAATTCGGTGCTAAGTCATTCAGTTTTACTATCGTTTGTAATTTCTATTTGAGATGTTAAGGTTTAACTTTTAAAATAATTAATTTTTAAACAATATTCATAAATCATAAAAATCTTTGTAATCGTCCACGTTCGACATCTATATAAATATTTGTCAAACCCACACAGATACTTTTTTCCCGTCGTGGAGGTAATAGCATGACCATTTACAATGTTTGAATGACACACTGTGGAATTTTATTATTGAATGATTGCCAAGTAGGTATTTTAGCGTCCATGCGCCCACGCATTGCACCGAGCGCCGATGCTCTGTCGCTGAGCGGACGTTGAAAATGATATAAAAGGAGATCATGTTTACTACATACTGTAAACAGTTATAAAAGTAATATGTTACGCAATAATTATATATTTATATGGGCAGTAAATTACACGGTCACCTTGTTTCGTTCACAAAGTAAGCAAAGAGCACGCGATATCAATTCATTCTATATTGAAAACTATCCCTGTTAAGCGCGTTTGCGGTGGTTATTTATGATAATTCTTTATTAAGGAAAATTCTATGTCGATCTGATGTGACTATGTCGATCATTCCCACTACATTGAAGTCGTTGAAGATGCATATCGGATAGTTATGAAAATACATCCCTATCCTGATTTTATATATTTATTAAATAAACAAAATGATTTCTCAATGTCTTTAATTATCAAAAACATAAATATAACACATCTTGAGTAATATTTGCGTGAAGCTGACGGAGATCACGTATGACCTCGAAGCGTACGTATTTGGATGTATCACCGCGGCTTATGCCTTGTTGAGATTAATAATGCTCAAAACACCCACGAATTCCAACTAATCTGTGCCTACTCGATTAAGTCACAATATAGATTTCTTTTAAATAATTATTGTAATTGAACCCTTTTTAAAAATATCTGCTCTTTCAAATTAATATGGCCGACATACATTTTGGTGCTTGCCTTCCATAAGCGAATCTGTATGTACACAGATATACTCGTTACAATGTATTGCAAATTGGAAATAGTATACGATTGCCTGCTGAAGTGGAGCGCACATTGACTTCAGTGACATACTACGCAATATTTTTGCGACAGTATCTTTTAGTTTGTAGGTATTATTATTATTATAAAAAAAACGACTAGCCTTTCTGAAATATTAAAGCAATTAAACCTTTTTTATAAAAATACGAAAGAAATTAAAATATACCTACGTCGTCGTCTAGAGGTATCGAAAAAAATATCGTTCCTCACCTAGTTCAAAAATCCATATTTACTTTGACGGTTGCGACGAGTGAATATTTTTTTGGCGCATAGTTGAGCACCATTTTGTCCATAGCTGTCTTTATAAATAAGTCCCACTAATCGTTATCACTATTTCGTGTTTAGAGCTGTCGTGTAACAGCTTATATCGTAACATTATATAACCATTTGGTTATATTAACTCGAAGGTAGGCGCCGTCGCAAGCCCGCTAACCCTGAAGTCGGGCGCGGGGTCGACGCTCGCGCACAACCCAGTTAACGGCCGAACGTTGCATTCGCTTGCAAATCTCTGTAATTTCTGCTTGAATCGGCTTATGAATTCTTCAATTTCAGCGTTTTTGATCTCCATAAATGTTATGTATAAACGTTACACTTATATCAAGTTATTTATTTGTTAGTGGCTTGCTTCGACAGATGTTTGTAGGGTGTACAATATATGGATGGAATTCAACACAACAATAAAGAAATTATATCGCCTGAAAATATCACTTTTTTTCAATATACATTCTTAACTGCCCTGACTTGAATTCGTTGCCTTTAATCCGCCCGTAGACCCCTCTTCCCCCCTTAGTTAACGCCCCATCACCTCATTTCATAAATCGATTCAGGTGCAGACTAGCCACGCGCGTTCTGCACTATAGGTCTACTGCCTCATCACCCTTGTGAGTCCTTGTGAGTTGTTGCTCCGGCATATATAGGTACTTTGTCGAACCATTGTCAGCGCCGGGTCAGGTTTGTCCAACCAACCATCGCCTCGAGCCTCATAGGCCACTTTAAGCTGGTTTAGCCACCGAGCTAACAGCGAGATGTCCAGGAGAGGGGGCTTAGTGGGTGAAAATTCACCACGACCTGCGGGCCGCTGCGCTGTCGCGCCGGAGGTATCTGACAGACCAGCTTCTCTTCCTACGCAAAAATACATTCTTCAGTGCGTACCTGTTTTATGGGGACGAATCCATTAAGCACTCGCGATGTGTCAGAGCAATCTATATTAATGTTTTTTTTCGCAATAAAGTCTGTACCAGCAATATGTTTAAGATCATTGTGATTCGTTAATGCGTTTGTGTTCGATATCGATTGAGCTATTTTCGTCGTGGGTGAATTTGTTTACGAGGAGAAATCAAAAAGTAGTGAGAATGAAATCAAATATAATGACTATTGATAAATTAATAATTTATTTTTGTACATAGTCTCCGAGTTTCTCTGCACACCGAGTTCAGCGCTTTTCCAAGGCTTCAATCCCTTTTTAAAAAAGTTTTGTCTTGGTCCTACAAAATGCTCTCCACGGTATCCATCACCTCGTTATCGTCTTCGTACCTGTTTCCCCTAAAGTATTCTTTCAATTTGGGAACAGATGCAAATCGCTAGGCGCCAGACCTGGTGAATAAGGGGGTGGTCACCCAATTCGAAGCCAGCTTGTTGAATGGCAGCCATCGCAACTGCCGAGCTGTGCGCGGGTGCGTTGTCGTGATGAAACAGTACGCTTCTTCGAAGTACCCCCTCATTTTCTCTTTGATGGTATTCCCGGAAATTAATGCTGCATAATATTGGCCTGTAATAGTTCCACGCTCCAGGTAATCAATCAATATCCCTTCTGAGTCCCAAAATATTGAGGCCATAATCTTGCCAGCCGATGCCACGGCACGAAACTTCTTCGGGGTCGCTGATGATGGCCGTTTCCATGGTGAAGATTGCCGTTTGTCTCGGGATCAAAATGATGGACCCATGTTTCGTCCATTGTTACGAAATGAGACAAAAAGTTTTCGGAATGTTCTTGAAACTTGACCAACAATGTCTTCGAAATGTCAAGTCGATTTTGTTTGGATTTTGTTTTGTTTTGTTAACATTCTCGGCACCCATCTTGCGGACACTTTTTCATATTCAAAGATTGTTTCAATATGGATTGAATACTTCATAAGAAATGTCCGTTTCTTGAACTAAATCACGGTTGGTAACTCTTCGATCGCTCAATACAATTTTCTCGACTTTTAAAATATTTTCTTGGGTGAATGACGTCCATGGGCGGCCGCAACGATGTTCGCCTTTCGAGCTTGTTCTCCCTTCTCGAAATTGAGAAACCCACCTTGCGACAGTGGAATACGGCGGAGCAGACTTTCCTCTTACGTCGTTAACTTTTTTAAACAGAGGTATTAATAACGGCTCGCACTTCGTTTTTCTCCATTTTCGAGAACACGTTTCGCCACGAAGCAAACAAATGACTGCATTCAGAAAAAAAAAAACAAAACAGAATCGAAGACTTTTTCTTTATTAATATCACAAATATCTGAGCTATGCCTGCCAATATTTATTTATTTTTCTTACCTAGGAGTATCTATGTCGTTCTCACAAATTTTTGATGACCCCTAGTACGTTCGAGTTTCGGCAAAATAAATCCAGTGCTGTGTTTATTAACGAAAACATGAATATTTTTTTTTAATTTTTGGAATGTTGCGTTTTCCCGTGTAAGTTTGATTTTTATTGGCAATGTACCCACTGACGTTTGTTATTGTTATATTTCCATCTCTCGTCCACGTCTAATAAACCCATCGTGCCATCGTAGCGGTGCTTAATGTAATGTGGCGCTCTTTAGACTTTTTTCGATGTAATAGTTGTAATAATCGAATCATATACAAATTTACATTTCGCTTTCACTAATTTTTTAATCTAGTAGGTACCTATTCGCCCTGACCCCTGTCGCTTACTGTCCACGTTGGGTTATATCGATAAACTGTACATAATCTTACAATTATTGTAATATTTTAAATAATATACTATAGTATGTAGGATTCCTGTGATTAATCGTTAGGCTATAGTATAGAATGACATCACTTGCAACTACATAGTTTAATTATTTTTTATTACACCCAGCGATAAACCTTGTAAGTGCATTTACCTTTTGCTGTGATAACAATATCTATGTCCGTACGCTCAACTATTTGACAGTCTGTTAAAGGCCCTTATTCGGCTTACCTTGTAACAAATTTTTGTGGATTTATATTTAGAAGTTGTACACTCGCGCCGCATAATAACAGTATATTCGTATAGGTTACGATACTATAATGTAATTATAAATGTTATAACATCGTTCTTTTGTCTTTTAAATAGAAATTCCATAATTGAATTTTTTTTTATTTGATTCATCTGGCAGTAAGTAGAAGTGGTGTTACCTGAACAATAAAATATTCTTTTTTAAACAATTCCGTAAATTTTACACATATATACTATTTTTTAAATATTTATGAAATTTAATTGTTAAATTAATTATTAATAATCGGAATCGTCAATTATTGTACTTGTTTAGGGATATATCTATTAATATATTTTAAACAATTATTATATATGTTAACAAGACAAATGTAAATAATTTTACAGAAACTCTAAATTAAAATCTAATTAAAAAACGCGCCATTGCAATTCATGACGCTCATCGATGATGAGCATTATGAGCACCTTTGTGTCGGGGGTGACGAGGGGTGGATTATTGGATTAATTTTATTTGTTAAAAAAAAAACTAGAAATACTTACAAATTAAAATTTTTATCTAATAATAAAAACGCGGGAAAATTTTATTTATAGAGACGACGCAACGACGACGGGTCTACAGTGGCAAGGATACTTGAAGATACCCTGTCAATAAACATACGACACCCAAATCATTAACAAGTAATTTGGCATTAAATTAGAAATAATTAAATAATAACAATTAAATAGTATTTATCCAAAATCTAAAAGTAAACGTGCCTACTAATAATATAATCTTTTAATCTTGCGCGTATGCTCACTCAACTTTGCCTTATAACGTAATTAATTTAAACTGGAAAAATAATAAAATACTGTCAGTTTTACTGATACCAGATAATGAAAATCTGCATTAATCGTCAATATTTAAATCTTGATAATAATTTATTTTTTTCTAAAATTACCAATAATTGTAAATGGTATTAAATGTTATTACGATATACTTTTTTTAACTATGAAAACAAGTTTTATTTAAAAAACCTAGTTTGTTGAAATAATCGTAAGTATAATATTTTCATCGCTAGTCAAAATCATTAAAATTAATACGGTTTACCTAAAACGAGTATAAGAATTTATCTTAGTACCCAAATATTGAATAGGAAGAAGATCGATATTCATTGTAAATCTCACAAGTGATGAAGTGGAGCCTCCTCCGTCACGACAAGGCGCTACTTGGATTTACGTTTAATTGTCGTTTATTATGAGGCGCCGAGTTAATTGCTCGGCGAGTCTACCGTTTAAATCGCCGTCTGTGAATTCAATACCATAATCACAACTAGCGATCAGCCGCAGCTTCGCCCGCGTGGACTACATGTTTATACTATTTCGGCTTCAACACAAATGCTATCAGCGCTTAGATACTTGGTTATATGCAAAAGTATTTTTTCTATCGTAATTAAACTTAACACTTTGTAATTGGGGAAGGGAGAGATATCTTTCATCTTCACTTTTCCCCGCTCTCATTGAAACATAAAAATTACTACTGTTTACTTAGACGATAGACATCTTTTTAGTTCAATTTAAACGTGGGAACGTGAGTACGGAACAAATGGGAACAACTTTTTTGTGCCACAGATTAATCATATGCTGAAATATAAAAAAGTTGATGTTTTGTCCTAATACGTGCCATAATTGGAACGTGGCCTAGGCCAGTAATATAATCTACAAGTCAGCGATGTTATTGTTTTGACTAAGTTGAATCTGAATAAGCAAATGGTAATTTCATTTTAGTTTCGTAACAACTCAACCAAGCGCTAATAAATAATCTCGTCAGCTAACAAAAATAAATGAATGTTAGCAATTTTCTGTTATTACTTTTTTTTTAATAGTCGCAATAGAAAGCTGGGAAACGTACAACGTTTATATTTAAATCCAGTGATTTTTACATCAAAAAGCTAGATTTACGTTGAATATCGTGCGGTTGTTTCCAGCGAGCGAGATCTTTTTTAGTCGGGCGCGGCGACGAGCGCTCCGCGGCCATTAGCCGTATTGTTATTGCTAGTATTTCCAGTAATGAAGCAGTCGTTTCGTCCTTTATATTACTACTTTCCTTTTCATTATGCGCTTTTATTGCGCTAAAACATGATTCAGCGCTTTAATATTTCATGTTTGACTTTTAAGCGCTTCTTTTAATTTTTTTTCCGTTTTACAATCTATTGGATACAAAAATCCATAGCATTCATAATGTTATAATATACTGCATAAGTAGGTAATATAAGAAATTACTTGTTTTTAACACGCATGTAAAATCGTTGTTTTTTTAATTAATTATTTATTTCTGATGTTCATAATATATCAGTTAATCTACTAATGCATTTATTGAATGTATTATGAATATTAAATAAACAATATATTAATGTTCATTAGACATGTTTCTGTTACAAAGGAATAACATTTATATACTTATAAAAGAATAAAATTCAAGCATAGACATTTGCATTTGATTTATGCCATATTTTGTAGAGTTTTATATAGTAAATGTGTAAAATATTCAACTGGATAGCGTCACGTTTTTTGAGCGCTTTTGTATTCCCTCTAACTTTTGGTGTGAGATTGTGTACCTACTTTAAATAATGTGCAGTCAGACGTCGAAAGACAGTTTGACTCGAGTGACGTCTTTATAAAAAATCACTGCAATATACTGACTAATGACAAAATATAAATATAGGATTCTAGATGAGAATAACGGAACCTTATATAGGACCATTTTGATGTCCGTTTATCACAGCCTATTTTCTCGCTGGAAACGAAATAATTGCTGAAGAAAAATGCGTATAAAATGTTTAATTTCACCGAGGGCTAATAAATTCAATCGATATAATGGCTACGATAGTAGCCTACTTAAACGTAGGTTTCGGGTTCAATTTCTAGTCCGAATTAGAGTCAAATTAAAAAAAAATCAGTTAATAATGCGATAATTTATTTATTTAAATTTATTACGGAAACCTCTTCGGAATTTGAACTCGCGTTTGATCGTTTTTTGTTAGTTATTGAATAAATTTCATTGCTGAGTATTTATAACATTTTTAATTGCTTGTTATTGTGAGAATATTTTTATTTTACATTTTCAATGTTGTTTCACAACCGTTTATCCTCAATAATAAAATACCAAAATTATCGATACTTTTAAAACACAGTCGACTTAGGAAATGTTACGTTTTAAGTTTAGTTAGATTTATTAGGCGTTATGTATACGTAATTAAAGAGAACATTATTCATTATTTCAATTTACAGGTAATATACATAGGCAGACTATGACTCAAACAATCAAAGATATTTCAATTTATTATCTCATTGTAAACCTTATAAACGGCTTTTGGCCTTAGTAACCATTCGTTGCGATCCCAATACACCGGCCATTTCTATCGTCTCGTGACTATTTATTGATCGAAACGCGCCCTAACTCATTACGGTAGGTTAGTATGCCCGCTCGCTCCCGGAAAGGAGCGAGAACGGCCGAAAATTTTACAACCCCCGGCCGTATTGATCGGTCTTGACATTGAAATCGCGCAAACAGCTGGGGCGGTGCTGCCCTACGCACGCGACCCTCGCCCTACCCTATCTCGCAACCTGTATAGGTTTTCGACTCGGATATTTTGTATGAAAACGTTCGTGAGAATCTTGAAAACCTTGACTTGAAACCCTTAGAGTTACCGTGCGGCCGTATTTTAGTTTCTGTCTTGTAACGCAAATTGGTGCCACAAAATTCGCTATAATTGCAACACCCGAAAAATATAGTACGTGGACAGGACAATATAGAAATATAGTGTGTTAATTTTTTTTTAGGTGGCTGGTTGTTTGGAAGCTCGAGACTCGATACCGACTAAACTGATTTTAATGAAAGTAACTCATTTAAATATATTATAATATATTTCAATCTAGTAAGGTAAAATTATTATATTATTATTATCTTAATGTAGAACGAAATTTCATGGAACACAGATCTGTTAAGAATATGCAAATAAGTTTATCTTAAAATGTAAAAAATATGCGTTAATATTTATTATTAAAAGCTAAATATTGCGAACCGTAAAACTAAATAATGTTTTACAAATTCCAAAAGAATAATATATTTGCGTTGGAAAATAATAGTGTTGCAAAAATTTTAAAACACTTGTGTAAACCGTCAATTTAAACATGGCCCAATCGTAACAGCGATATTTACTTATAGCTAGACGTTACAAAATTACTTTTCATTACTCATACTCGGAAAGAGGGTTGAAAGTAGTACTTTTCGTTCACGGGAAACGTTTTTCCCTGCTGTCAAATAAATTTAAAAAAAAAAAGAAAACTATGCAAGCCATGTCCCGACTTTTATACAACAACTCTGCTGAATCGCGGCGTATAATAGTAATAAAAGAATATTATCAACAATTTTGTAATATGACTTCATAATTTACTTTGAAATAAATTAGTATTTAATTTACATAGATTTGAGCTCAGTATTAACCATCATCAATGATAAAAAATACTGGCTTGTAGAATGCCACAGTAAAGAAACATAAAAAAGACGAGAAAGCGGCAATTCGATCTTCAGTTGTTTTATCGAGTGCTAATTACGTATACAGTTATTTATATAAAACGAGTTCGTCAGATTCAGATATGGATTTAAAGCGTTTGTTTTTTCTTTCCTCATATTCGCAATGAAAAGCAGTATGTTTACCTCGGATGAAAGACCTATTTAGGCACTCGAACTATTAGCGCCATCGCTACGCTCGTGCGCCAAACCATCTCGTGCCTAAATAGATCCTCTTTCACCCCTTGTGTAACAATTTAGTTTTAAACTATCCATTTTATTTATATAGCTATTTATTACCTTATTTAGGAAATACCGGGCACATTATTAATCGATTAGTCGGTTACACTAAGCTAACAATTACGTAAAAAGAAGGCAGAATAGATACCTTCTAGATCGGAAGTATGCGTCCGTGGTGGGCCGTAATTATGCACAGTAGCCTCTAAGATGGTTGGCGTTCGCTCTAAAATCTCATTTATATGCACAGCGCTTGAAGTTTGAATGTTATCTAAAATCCGTGTTTAGGTGTCGGGACTGCTCTAATCTCGAAACTAAACACATTGTCGAGCTAACTAAAGCTTTGTTCTTACTACATGACGTAATCAAAGACGTCTTAGTTAACTTCGGGTAGTTTAGTTAACTCGGAGTATAAATTGTACTTTTATAAGGAATATAAAATAAAATATCAAAAATATACAAGGCCCTTATACTATTTAAATTGAAGCGGCAATAGTCGGCTCAGTTATTTTTTAATAATACGGATGATCTTGAGAAAATATGTTTAAAATTAGCCGTTGGGTTATCAAATGCTGCCGAGTTTATCATCAGAATGCTGCCTTTAGCTTGTTAATATTATAAATAGGCTTTTGTTATATGGTTTCGACGAATATTATATTTGGTTCACATTAGTAAACAAGTTTGTACACGTGTTTAATCAATGAATTGTTTCATTACTTAAAGTGTATCCATACGTTGTAATAGTGAAAATATTATGGGGATCACCGACGCAAGTACTTAACCCTGCAGATCCTTATTAACATGATTCTGCAAGGTCAAATCTGACCGTAATTTGTTTGTAGGTTCGTAGTAAATTAAAAAAAAGAATGTTTGTAGTAGGTACCTACTTAAAAAAAAAGTATGTATGGTACTGCATTGTAATAAAAAATTGCTGAATATGTATAAACAACACCTGTTACGAGCGTTTTGTCTTTACTAATATTTTTGCGTTTTCTGTAAGGATTTAAGGCTGAGTGAGGATTTTCGTTTACGTTTTCCAGTTAACTATAATTGAGACGCTATATTCCGTATTTGTTTTTTTTTTTTTCAAAATTTTAGGCTCTAATATATTTTCGTGGATAAGAAGAGGATCGTTCGATTTTCGTAAAAGTATGTGTTTGTATTTACATATATTTTTAACTATGCACTTAAAAATTATATTTGTGTTTCTTATAACTTTCTTATTTGTCCTCAAATAAACACTTCTACCGCAGCGCCCTTTGGTAGCCTTTTACCATAAAACAAGTCAAATATGTAAAACAAAATATGCATTAAAATAGCGCCCTTCGATGGCCTATAACCGATTAACATATCTAAAAACGTACTCTGAAGAGATACCAATGTGAAACAATAAACTGCATCAAAATTGGACAAGTCGTTTTATACAACAATATACTGCAGGGCTCTCTGGGAGCCTATAACCATAAAACATGTCTAAAATTAAACTTGCTTTTAGGTATTGTCTATATGATACCGAAAACCACATCAAAATCGGCCCAGCCGTTTTAGAACAACGCATCGACTGCAGTGCCTGTGGCGACCATTACTGTAAAATGAATCTCTGCTCTAGTGAATACCTGTATAATAAATAACCGCATCAAAACCCTTGCTGTTACAGAGAAACACATTTACTACCCCTCTGTTGTGCCCTTTATCCGTAAAATATGTCTAAGAACCTGCTCTAAAGTGATACCTATTTAATACAAATAACCGCATCGAAATCGCTCCGAAAAGTTTTCGATGAAAATGGTAGCAGGCATACAGACATACGGTAAACACATAATGTCATAGCCCAAACACATTTACCATTGCCGTCCCGTCGACGTTAAAAAATATACTATAATTGAGATCATAATAAGAATTTTGATTTGTTGTTTCTATTGCGGTATGTAAACGCCCCCTATGATGTATTTTTTTGGAACGGTAAAGCCTTTAAGAAGCGTTTTACTTTTGACGTCGAAGGCTTCAAGTTTTAATTGAACTGGGAAATGATATTCTTATCTTTTTTAACACATTCTCTAGGTGTGACTGTGCGATAAATTCTCACGGGTGAACGATCTAGCCAAACAGAGCATTGTCTATAATACGCGTATTATAGTCCACATAAGTTGAGTTTTATCATAGTAAAGCTTCAAATTATACTACCACGACGAACTATATAGCGTGATAGGAATTGTTCCTTTGACCATCACACGTCCATTCCTACCACCAAACAGACCTTAACTATTCCCTGTGCGTATGAAGGCCGGCGCCCATAACTTGTGCCGCTTACTGTAACATAGTAAAATATCGATTGACTTGATGTCGTCCTGTCAGAACAGCTATACTAGTGCAATTTCAAGTATATAATTATTAATTAAATTTTACTAGTACTGTATATTTTTACATTAACTTATACAAATGTACTTAACAGTAGACTCGTATCTACAAAGCTTTGTCTATGTTTTATCTATTTTATTTATTAGCGTTATGTTTAGTGAAAATTCTATACAGAAATTGATTTGTTTATTATATCACTATGTTCACAAAGTCGTTGCAGTGACCTTTTCAATCTTTGTTTCTCACAAGTATTACGTTTGTGACATGGTGTCTTTTACCTCTAATGTACAACGTTCTTTTCAAGGGTTTATTCTACGAGTGACATAAAAAGGCATAATTTAACTAACCAAAAACAATAACGTTTTCTACATGTAACACCACTTACCAGCATTTCCTGTCACACGTATTTCAGATAACATGTTCAATGTGTCTTTGTTCCTATTTGAAAAACATAAAGTGCCTTTGTTTTAACATTCAAACTGTTAAACCTTTCATTCGATATCTGAATAAGGTCAAAACAGTAGTAATATCTAACGACTTGATTTTACAGTAATACAAAGTTACTTGAAACTGTGGCTTATTGTGTTCAATTAATTCATAATGAACTTAATTCTCAGCTGCCTTTTGTTTGGACATTGTGTTTGCCAAAACAATGTTTTATTACGAACATTACTAAATCATTTAATATAAAATTATTATTATTATCGGTCAAATGCGTGTTGGACCACATACAGTGAAAGGTTCTGTAGTCGGGATGAACGGTCATGGTTAAAATTCAATAAAAACTTTAAAAACAAATATCTTAAAAACTACTCAATATACCTTATTCAAATAAATTTTCGTTGAAAGTGTTTTTCACGTTTCCTCATTTTCCAACCCGTATGTGAAGACTCAAATGAGAGGGGGCATTTTTTTAGGACAATGCATCCATCATTAGGAGGATGAAAAATAGGTAGTACGATTAAGTACTACCTATTTTTCAAATTTCATCTATGTAGTGCCGATAGCCTCTGAGTAAAATGGCTATGGCAGACGGACATACAGATAGAATGAAATTATAAAAGTTCAGTTTTTTGCCATTTGGGTATAGATCTAAAATAACCTAATCCTTAATTCCCTATAAAATACAGAAAACAGTACTTTTTTGCTCTAGGTTCTGTTCTTTCTGTTCTAGTGATAAAAAGGGGATCTCCGTAGACGCCATTGTTCCCACGCGAACGCAATGGACCGTCACAAATTCCAGAAATCTGAAATTCACAGCCAATTTCTTTAAAAGCTCTTTTCGTAATACCAAACGATAGTGCATACACATCTTTATCCGACCGAAGATCTACCACAGAATCTTTTCTTAATACTTTTTATTTTTGTCGAGTCAGTCATTCACGGAACCACCGCTGCAGTTAATATCTATTATTCATAACGTTATTTATTTCAGCTTTGAACAAAGATATCGTCGTCTCTTTTAATCTAGATTTGATTTACATAATAAACTGCAATCAAGCTCTAATCTGCTTGGACGACGTTCGCTCGCCTCGACTAAAATCGCCGACTTCGGAAAGAGTCGGGAGTTTTTTTTCTACGGAATACTGATGAGCTTTATTGAAATCATTTTGCCTCACGGCTTTTGCCAATTGGAAATTTCATAAATACAGAATGCCCTGCGTCGCTGCGTCGTCGATGCATTTCCAAGAAATCATGGCACGAAGTTAATAAGTGATCAGAGGCCAGCGACGACGTGACGGGGAAACGCGATCGACTTATCCTGGGAATCCCGCAACCTTTCATTTCTATATTGCTGAGCATGTATTACTTACTACCTGTTGTTATTGTAATTTCGGGAAAATTTACTTTTATTGTCGAAACACATTTCCTACCTTTACCTTTAATTTAATTATCATCGATCATGTATTTTTCATCAATAACCACTTTTAATGTCAATAACCAACAAGTAATTAGGTTGTATAGTTAAGTACATATTTTAGTAGAGACCGCCCGCACCTTCCCCTGTGTAGACTACACAGTCCTGTTAAAGTTATCTACTATTGACGTTCGAGATGGTTTCTGCGTACTTTTTGCTGGTGTCAATTTTGGTTACTCTCGTACAAACTTTTGACATCCGTTTCCCCTTAAAATTTGAAAAAACAAGAACTCTCAAACACGTCATTACTTATTTATGATGAGTGGCTACAATTCCAACTTTTAAATTCCTACCTGTAAAAAAGGTATATACTCCCATGCACATTTTCACTCCTTGTTTTCCGCCTTAATAGGTGGAAATCCAAAAAACCTAAAACTCACCATGATTTATTTATAATGAGTAGCTACAATTCCAATTTTCAAGTTCTTACTTTTAAAAAAACCGGTAGGTACTCCCATTCAAATTTTTACCCGTTTCCCCCCTTTAAATGTGGAAATCCAAAAACCCTAAAACACGTCAATATTTATTTCTAGTTAGTTAGTAACCTGTAAATTAAATTTTCATGTTACTTCGTTACTATTTCCCCCTCCCTAACTCTCTTAAAGTGATAAATAGCCTATCATTTATGCAATCACATGTCATGTTCTTACTATATATCAATTTTCATCAAAATCGATCAGGCCATTCTTAAGTTATAAAAGGACACCCACACATACATGTAGACAGACAGACAAAAAATTACGTATGTCATTTTTGACCACCTACGTTTCATATTGAAGTTTCTTTGAAATTTGTTCAGCCGTTTAGAAAATTAACTCGAACAGACATATATTATATAGGTACCTACGTACAGACAGACAGACAAAGAGTAACCTAGTCACTTCTGACAACATTATTTTTATTAATACAAAGTTTGTTGTGATAGCCGAATGAAGTGAGCCTGCTTCTTGTTTAGAAAGCCGTGGTTCGAATCCCAAAGCATGTACTAATGAGTTTTTTCTATCGTATGTACATAACTATCACTGACTGTGCCTCGGAGAGCACGATAAGCCGTCGGTCCCGGTTGCCATCAATAGATGGCAGTCGTTAAAATCCACCAACCCGGGAGTAGCGTTGTGGATTAAATCTTACGCCCTCCTCATCTCGAGGGGATGCCTAAGCCCCTGCAGTAGAGCATTAATGGGCTGATAGTATGATATACAATGTTTCATTAAAATCGATTTAGCCGTTTTGGAGATTCGCTGAAACAGACAGGCAAACACTATGATTTTAGATAATGTACCCTATAACCTTTCTCAAAAATTGAGCTATCAAATACAAAAAGAATTTTTCAAACCTGATTAGTAGTACCAGACATTAGCGCCTTCAAACAAACAAACTCTCCAGCTTTATATAATAGTAAATATATAGAAGTATAGATATAGACGATTAATTAATTAGGAAATTAAAAAAAAATGACGTACCTCATTATAAGGCAAATATTGGTTGTCAAAGGTCGCCGGGCACGGGCCTGGTGGTGGCCGGGTGGCAGCCCGGACCCATGGCGTTAATCGATCGCAGTGCAATGGGCGGGCGGCTGCAGCCGTTCATCTCTCTCTAACACGCGTCCGCTTAATATACCGTCTCACTCGATCCGTTAGTCATCGTTCCTCACTGCCATCCGCCCTCGCCTCGTATTTAGACACTGCACGATCTAATTTATGTTTTAAATTGTGCGCTCTAAAGTCCTAGCCGTGGGGATGCTAACGGCCATACCTAGTGTTATCGTAACGCGACCCTGGGAGAGGTAATGGGCTATATCATTATGAATTTGTCTACCGTCTACCGCTTGCTGGAAGTTTAATATATGTTGTATATTATAAAATAAATATAGATTAATATAATAATAAAAATAAATAATAAAAATTGTACTTAAGGTATATTTATAATATCGGTCGTCACTCCTCAAAGCGACTAATACCAGTAATTGTCGAGCTATAATAAAATGTGTAGTGTCTTTTTTGTTATCATTTGTAGACAATATATATGCCTAACTTTATCTATAAGCCTATTCTGCTCGGTTGACTGATAGACAAAACCAACGGTACCTATTCAAAGTATAATATTTACATGGACCCATTCTGTTCAACTGCAAGTTTAATACTAGTCTTGAAGTTATTCTCTGAATTTGCATATCCTGTCTATATAGCTACTTTCAATTGTTGCGGAGCCTTGGCATACAGTCTGCCCGCGAGCGCGGTCCAGGCGGTATTGGAACAGTAACAGTGGTATTTGGTTTCTCGCGGCGCGCAGTGGTTGTGCACCTCTGTGTGCTTACATAACGCACCTGCCGTATCGGAACGCTCACTAGATCCTATTAGAAGTCGTAGACCTTTTCCATAATCGAGGTTATTAGTAACGCTTGACGCATACCTAAAGTGCATTGACTGAATAATTTGCAATTAATGCAATATATAAATATTTTTTAGTATTTAATCATAGAGTAAATTAATTTGACAGCAGAGTTTAGTTTTAATTGTCATAAATTTCAATTCACAGTATCGAAGTGATATTACGCAATTTCGCGGGGTCGAAGACTGGCGCGCGGGAATTTCACGGGGGTGCAGACCGACGCGTGGGGACCTTGCGTACTGAAACTCGGACTTAAACTTGTCATCTTGCACCAGCTAGCTGGAGTATGAGCGGTAAGACGGTAAATGCAGAGGAGGGCTACTAGTCAATTCATACTTTTATGCGTGGAAGACTCACTAATACGGTCGTAGGTATTTTTGGGCGGTGAAGGACCTAAATCGTTGTTTGTCGAATAAGTGGTTGAAACGAACAGTCGCCAGTGTATTATTAATTACAAAATTTTGTTTATTCCCTTTTCCTTTTTAATTCGCATGATATTAATAATATTGTATGAGTAAATATTACATTTAATATATATTATAATTGGTTATTTACTAGCTTTTACTTGACAACCACATTGTTATAATAATTTTTTTTTGATCCGCGTACAACAATAATTTTGAAGCCATAATAAAATAGTGTCGCTTTTTTAATAATTTGCAGATTTGCTGATTTGAAAGCACTGTGTGGAGCTTTGTAGATTGTGAACGATTACAGCCCAACAAATTATTAACGTACTGTCCTTACGTTTAAAAGCTTTGAAAGATGAAACTTAAAAAGTATTTTAAAACTTAATATCTATTTTTATTATTTTCAATTTCTGTGTAGGTTTTAAAATAAAACATTCCAGTTCAATTTTGATCATATTAAAAAAAAAAAAACAACAAGCGATTCAATGAAGTAATCAAGAACATTATAAATTAATAAATCAATTGTCCGAAAAAAGGCCTCCATAATATCGGGCAATCATCACGAAAAGTGAAACGCGACATATCCACATTTCGTTGCTGCGTGGCATCAACTCAACTTTTCAGTTCAGCTTCAATACAACTTTTATTCATATATCTCTAAATGGAAAAGTTTGAGTAAGATTTACTTCATATTGTTAAAATCATTAGTGTCTATTATTTACTCTAAGTAATTTTTATATAGAACAGATTATATGATACGCTCAAATATCACCAGAACTTATAAATAAAATTCAAGACGTCGCTATCTATGAGAGCGTCGTCGGCGGAAAACTTCTCTTACTTTACGAAGGCGAGACTAAAAGCGAATGAAGTCGGGATCACAACAGTGTTTTTTTTTTCGTCTGTAAATGCGCCAAATCCTTTTAACATCCTGGGAGAGTCGGCGCCCGTGGATAAAACGGGAATAGCCTGCTTAAACACTGCGGGCAGCTCTCAAGACTGTGCCAACAGCGCTCGATGAAATTTTAAACTTGTTTAATCTTGTAACACGCTTGAGCTTTTTTTTACTGGGTTTAATTTTTAAGTGTACCTACCCCGTAGTTTAACTTAACATAAAGTCGACGTTTATGACAAAACTTGCTAGATATCATGTAAACGGCAATTCGGCGAACCTTCGCTAAATGTGATCTTTTTCAATATGACACGTGTATTCATTTTGGTTTATACGTTCTTGTGCATGTAGCCTATAATTGCATCAAACTTTTATATTGTCTAATGTATAAAACATAAATAAAAATATTAGAAAAATTGGAAAGTGGAGGGGAGCGCAATTTTAGTTTTTAGACATTCTCTAGTAAATAAGTGCTTTCCGGCGATTATAAAAAATCACAAAAGTATTCACATACTAAAGATATTTTTTTGCGGTAACAGTTAATAATGTAAATTAATTTCGATGGATTTTGATTGGACAAAGAGTGCTTAAGTAAAATAGATGAGTAATAGGCTATTAGCTAACATTTTTAAATTGTTTGGAAATAAGCATATCCCAGTAACAGTTTTTATATATTTTCTTATGAAATAATGTTTTCCCATTATTATACATGGTGTATGGTACCAAATTACAAAAGTACATAAAACGAAAAGTAAATAAATAATAAATATAAATATTACTAAACATATCTAGATTTTAAATACATCCTCATATTTACCTGATATTTTCCAAATCTAATATAAGGTTGGTTAACTTCACGATAGATCCACAATGTAGGCGCCTATAGTTGCTCGTAGGGACTATAAATCGCGAAGCGGCCTGGCTGCAGTTAATACTGAAGGATTATGAGTGTGGAGCTGCCATTCATCATTCGGAGACTTAAAGTTATCTGTGACGCACACTAATAAATAAATATTTCAATACTTATGTAAAAGGAATAAAATATTAACATGTCAATTAGAATGTCAATTTTCATTGTGGCGTATACAATGTAATCTATTATATGTACCTATTGCTTTTGAAGATATTCGCAAATGATAGTACATACATAAGTTACTATATAAATACTGAATAGAAAAGCCTTCTTTCTGCCTCTAAACTTCGAGAATGGATGTCACTCCTTTCGATATCTGCGGTCGTAAAACGAAACGCTCCCATATTGACTATAGTAGGTACTTATAGTAAGTTAAACATTAAATTGTGGGTATGATTGCGGAAATTTGACAATGTATGTAGCAATGGATAAAAGAAATTGTAAAAACTTTTAAACCGTGAGATTTAATATTGACATAGTCCTTATGCATAGATGACGTATCATCTGTGTGGTGACATTACAAAGCAGGCGTGCCGTTTCTGGTGCCTATTTATTTATATTCTGTGTAAAACAGTATAAGCATACAACAAAACGCGCCATAAAATGTCATAGGGGCATTGCTGTATGTTTGTTATATTGGTGAAAATAGTTTTGTGAGGAAATATCTATTGCTACATAAGTCTATATATTAATGGGTAAATTGCACATGATCATCATCATCTCTATCAGCCCATTTTTTACCCCACTGCAGGGGCTTAGGCCTCCCCCAGGATGAGAAGGGGGTTTGGAGCTTAAATCCACCACGCTACTCCACTGCGGGTTGGGGATTGTAACGACCGCCATTTATTGACAGCGTCCGGGACCGACTGCTTAACGTGCTCTCCAAGGCACGGAGTCAATGATAGTTAATGTACTTAAGTCAGAAAAACTCATTGGTACACGCCTGATTCGAACCATGGCCCTATGGCCTTATAAATTTGAGACAGGTTCGTTGCGCTCTGGGCTATCACGACACATGACGACACGACACGACACGACGAAATTGCACATGATCATTTATGTAAAATCATAGATATGGGGTATGTAAAGTTTTCATTATCTAATATACGGAGGTCTCATTTGGTATGAGTGTTTTTGTGCTACACAAATAAAATTGAGAAATGTGTAGTAGATTATTAAGTTATTAATTTACATGGTTCATTAAATTATGTTCTACAATTATGTACATACATTTAATTAAAATTATAATAGTAGTAATAATAACGTATGCAACACAACAACGTCTAGACCCCAAACTAAACATTAGCTTGTGGTTTGGGTACCAAACGAAGACACCAAATACATATAACAATTGAACATTTAATACACTGTACGTGTTTACAATTACATACCTGAAAACGTGAAGTATTTTTAGACGAAAGATATCGCCCCACCGCACTTATCGCGGCCATTGTATTTGTTGTCAAATCAAATATTTTTATCGCATGTTATGTAATCTTCGCGTTTGGTACGCATTTCAATAAGAACCGGCCCCGATAAAGTGCATCGGTACGTTGCATAATGCTTACTTACTTATTAATTGAAACCCGAATTGACGATTGAAACATAATCTTTTCGGCTATAAGTATTACGTCGGAGTTCGACGTTCGGTTAGCTATTCTGCGATTAGGCTTTACTATTATTTTCATTCTACCGATGTGTAAAAACAATACCAATTAAATCGCCAACGCAGATTCCAAAATTCAAGGCCGAGAAATGTGAAATAGAATTCATTTAGGTCGTAAGTAAAAAATGATTTAGGTAAGTAATAGGGAATTTAGTAATATTAATTATATTACATATATTTATCAAAAAAATAAAAATAGGCTTTATTAGGTAACAAAATTTATAAACAAAATTTTATTCGGTCGAAGAATATGGAAATTATAAACTATTAAAATGTTATCTGTCTCTTTCTTACAAAACGAAATTTAACTTTATTATTACTTTATTATAAATGGTCTGACGTCACACATATAGGTACTCCGTGTGCGGTATTGTTCTCTCTGTCTATCAGGACATTTTAAACAGTCATAACTTTGTTATTAATGATTTATTTTTTAAACTTCTTTCACTGTTATGACATATTTAAAAAAAACTATTTCATATAAAATTATTAAAATAAAAAAAAAATAGTCAAGTAGCCTATTGTAGAATTTAAACAAAATATAAATCATCTAAATTAAAAGTACATCCTTGGTAATATTTCTTTTGCACATCTCACAGAAAAATAGAAAAACCGTACCATTTCGGAATATACACGTTTATTTGAAAATATACGTATATTTTCTATGTGACATTAATTTAATATAATATGTATTAATATAAATACGTTGATATGTTTAAGTGCTATATATTTTTAATATTTAAGTTAACACCCTCTGCATTATAGCATAATTATAGGCATTCCGTGATCTAAACAGTACTATTATTAATTTGCTGACGGCGAACTCAAACCGACAATTAAATTAATTCATGAACCTGAGAGGGTCTAGTGAAAAAACTTTAGTCTAGTTAGCGACTGCTGTCATCTGACAATAACGACCATCATCATTTCTCGACGTCTCATCACCTTGGAGGTACAGGTACATTATTATTATTAGCATAAACTTAACAACACCAACCGTAAGTATAGGTAATTGAAAATTAATATTATTTTCATTATCTTGCCCATACACGTCGACGCATCTTTACATTTAGGTGTCTGTGTCTACATACACTACTTCCGGTATCCAGTTTTAGGTCGTGGAGAATTCAGTTGAAAAAAAAAATTTTGGTTTTAAGATAACTAGACAAAATTTCAATCGTTTAGGTCCAAAGATGTAAACAAACATACAAACGTACACAGCTTCTCGTTTCACTTTTATTTAAGCGAAGTCACGTACTATTACAGTGACCGATAGATCGAACGTAGGTATATCTACGTCAAGGCCTACAACACGTGTGCAGATTACTTTCAAACAACATACACATGATTGGATTTGGATTGGATGACAGGATTTATACATTCCATGAGCGTTCTTCGGTTTAGGCTGTATCACGTCGATGGCCTGTAACAATCGGTGTTGTCTATTTATATACTACAATTGAGCTGCTCAGCGCAATAGTAGCCCAACCTTATAAAAAAATATAATGGCCTAAGCAACCATAGTCAGCTCTAATTTCGTAATATAATTTGTAATCTAAACGCAAGAACAATATTTTAAGCGCCGTATTTAAACCTATATTAGAAACGGTACTTGGGCCAGTGTGATTCTAATATATGTTCAAATATCAATACATTATGTAGTTAACTAAACTATTGTGATTTTGTGGGTTGGGCCGTTATTGCGTTGAGCAGTTCAATTGTAGTAACGATAAACAGCACCGTAGAAATTTAGCCAAAAAGACGAATATTTTTATTACGATTAAAACTAAAAGAACTAACTAAAAACATTTGGGTGTATTTTGACAGTTTTTCATAACTTAACTAAATTTTTATGGCAATCTAGCTTTTACCTGCCAATCCGCCTACATATTTCTCATGGTATATTTACAATAGTATCATTTTAAGATGAACACTTTATCCACGTGTGATCTATTTTATGAAACATCGTTATTACATTGCTTTGTTTTTTGCTGCTGTCTGTACTTCTAAACATATATAGCAGCATTATGATACATACCCTGTATTTTGTAATCATTATTTCGTATACTTCAATGTAAAAGTTTCATAAAAATCGATTTAGTGAACAATAAAAACAAAATTATGCGTTTTGAGCTTTTGAGTGCCGGAATGACTAAAGAAATCGTTATTTAATTAGTCGATTACAATACACTACAATATCTTTTATGTAGGTACGTGCTGTCATCACTTCGTCACATTTCTTTAACATTATCTAGAGATTTCATTGAAGGTCACAAAAAAAATATATAAATAAATGTGTTATGTTTATCAACATAACCGCAGATGTAACCGTTTAGATAACCAAACAAACAAACATTCGAGGTATTTGATTACGTAACACCGCCTCCGCGGCCAAATGCACTCGCTGACTCGCCTTGACGCGGCCATTATCCTCTCTTGTCTACTTCAATGCATTTTACATAGCCCTTAGTTAGTCGTAGATACCGCAATAGGATTATTAATAAGTACGTAATCTAAACTTATCCTTAAGTGTACAAATCTGAATTTACCAAACAAAATACTGAATTATCTGCAATACATTTCATGCATCATTTAAAAAGCAAAGCATTTATCCAAAATAAGGAACTAATGAATTCTTTTAAAAGATATTCAAGAAATCAACACTTTCTTCCTATAAACGCGAATATTGGTTGTATAATAATTCATCGTCATCATCAACCCGTGTCTCTCCAATGCAGGATATAGGCCTCTCCCAAGGCTAGCCACCACACGCGGTCCTCCGCCTTTCGAATCCAACTACTCCCGGTATGGTGCTTCAGGCCATCTTTCCACCTGGCCGGAGGAGATCCAACGTTTCACTTTCCGGTACGTAGCCTCTACTCGAGAACCCGTGTACCATCGGTTATCAGTTCTACGGTAAATGTGACGGCCCATTGCCACCTCAGCTTGCTGATCGCTTCGGCTATGTCGACAACTTTCGTTCTTGGACGGATTTCAGTCTTTCTGATTTTATCCATCAAAGAAATACCGAACATAGCCCGCTCCGTAGCAGGCTGAGCGACTTTAAATTTGTGGATCAGTTCTGCATAATAATTGCTTGTCCGAATTATCGTATTTGGTGTACTTCGCAAAAGACAAACAAGACAGTTTTGACAGACTACTGCAAGCTACAAAAAGGCTACATGAAATAGAAAATTACTTAGATGTATAAATATGCCATTATTCAATCCTGTGACAGTATTAACCTTTAATATTGTAAATCAAAATATAAAATTGTTTAAGTACTTTATGACAATTGTTGACTTAATTATTTACTGACCATAAAAGCTTTAATTTGTGGACTACGTGAGTAGTGAATAATCGGGGAACTTGGAGGTACTGAATAATGGAGCGAAAATAATTCCGAGTTTCTAAAATCTGAATTTTTGGCAAATGATAGTAGCTACAATAAGCTCATTCATGTACTTGCGGTCAGTCAGCTGGACATGGATGCGTAAAAACATTACAAACCATTTTCTAGAACCTTTTTTTTTCAAACCGCTCGTTGGTACACGAACAAAAAGCGCAGTTTCAGTTTTAGCAACTTTATGGCAATGGTTTAAAAATTCTTAGCAGTTTATTATTCTAGCATCGCTGCAGATGCGCTGGACAACAAGATTTAGTTAACTGACTGATACCACATTCTTCGCTTACGTAATAACAAGCCATAGACGCAGTATAAGGTTTTTCTATTTATGTTTAATTTGTAAATATTGGCAAGGGCGCCGTTCCTTAAGGGGATAGGCTTTTCATACAAAAAAGAGGGTTCGGCCCGCGTCTTATCCTCGCAGTATTTCTGTATCAAAATGTACAGAAAAAAATATATGTAGTAGGAGAAATACTTGTTTAGTTGTTTTAGAGTAAATTCCTGAAAAACATGATTTCCGTCAGTTTTTTGTCTTTGAAAATGACGAGTCGTAAATTCGATATTGATGCGAATTTAAAAGAAAACGTACCGCCCTATAGGGACATCCTTTCTTAATGACCCTGCAAATTTTGGTTTCAATTCATACACATTTCAGGGGTGGAAGCAGCACGACCCGTAAGCTGTTTCGAGGGTTTTTTTTTAGGTATTAATTTGCTCCTGTCATCTCTGTCACTCAGGAATAGGTCGGGGAAAAGGGATTGAAATGGAAACAGCGATGCCAAGTCGAAACCGTGGATTGAAAGACTATTTATTACCCTTAATGCACCGTTATCCAGTCTATTGACTGCAAGTACGTGAATCAGCTCGGCAAATAACCTATACAACCTACAAAAAATTTTGAGTTTAGAAACTCGTGAGCATTTTCGGTCACGGGTTCCTGCAGGCTAATTCGGAACAAGTGTTGAGTCACTTATGGCCAACGATAAGGCGAAGTCTATTTTAAAGTTGTGAAAATTCGAATTTAAAAATGTTTTTCACAGAAAATGGGTGTTATATCTGTTATTGCCTTTAGATTTTCAGAAAAACTATTTGTTACGAAAATTAGCTTTCCACCCGAGATATACTTTTAAATATCACCCCGTAGGAGTGGTAGTATTTCAATCGTAATAATTCGCACTCCGCCAGTGCTTTTGATAAGTCATAGACGATAGCACACGAATGAGCCGCAAGGATGTTTATTGTTGGCAACATTGCAAAACATCGATAGCTGCATGTCGCAGGTTATCAGGACCAACTTGTTTGTTTATGAGGCCGATTAATTAACCGAGCTTTTGCCGGATAAATATATTATTTTTTTTAAGTTATGAACCTCGTGATATTGATTCTGTTAATGCCATTTTCATATTATGGGAGCAACCTACATTGTGCATTTGGGTAAATTAATAACATTTCAATTATTTTCGCTTTATAACATTGTTAAATTGTAAGTATATGTGATAAATGAGTAATCGTTTTTCAAATAGCATAGATAAAATTTGGTCAATTCAATTATTTGGTCGATGAGCGTTTTTATAGAAATTTATTGGGGAAAGAATTTTAGTAATACCTCCGAAAAATGGCAAAGTTATAAATTAAATTTTGCCACACTTTGAAGTCATTAGGTAGAAATCGGTGTGCGGCACTATATTTTATGGTACTATGTTAAGCTACGAGCTTTGACGGGTAAATTTTTACGCGGTCCGCACCGATTAACGTCACACACGTATTGTGAGTACAGAAGTTTTGATTTGTTATGACAAATCAAAAGTTTTCTACTTATCTCCAATATCTCCAGTAATATAAATCGATATTTTTCCAAAATTGAAAATCGTAGAAAAATCAGTTTGTTATGCTCTAATTCTAAGGTGTGATCTACCGCGTGATCGTTAACTGCTCTTGACTACTGTTGTTAAATTTTTAATTATATTTGAGAAATCCAATAATGAAGGCGACGTAATTCCACGTGACGTGAGGGACATGAATAGCATGATAATCTTTTCTTATTAATTACTCACTTTTTCTCACTATATTATTACATATTATTGATTCATATGAAACTCTATCTCTGACCTTTAATGATGCTGTATCTCAGGCAGCGGTCAGAGGTGGTACCATTTGCTTCTAGTATCGAGTTTTGTATCTTTCGTCGTTAATAAATTCACTTGGTGATAACAACTTACTGCGTTATTTTATTGCATTATTTTATAACTAATTGTGGTTTGATATCACTTTGTTTTCAAAAGTTTCAAGCTCGTATTGCTATTTGAAATATGAAAAAATATTGAGCTTAAACAATATTGAAGTCAATTTCATTGATGTCGAAATATTTTTTTTTACCACCGCTGAACCGCTGAAGCGATCTTGATGAAATATGACGGGGAAGCAGTTGAGAGACGGAGAGTTATCCCGACGAAGGTATCCATGGTATACTAATCAAGATTGTAATAGATTGACGAACAAAGCTTCGAGTAGTGAGAGTCCGTAGTTATAGAAAAATATAAACATAAACAAAAAGTAGCTAAGTGCGTGTCGGACCATGCACAGTGAAGGTTCCGTAGTCGGGGTAAACGATCATGGTTACAATTCATATATTAAGTATAAAAATAAATATCTTAAAAACTACTCAATATGTCTTATTCGAACAAATTTTTGTTGTAAGTGTTTTTTAAGGTGCAAATTTTTTTTTAGATATTTCCTCCCTATAGTTGAAAAAGTTAAATTGGGGGGAGGAGACAACTTTTATTTTTAACTTTATCATTTTTTTTTCGATCTTCAGTTACATGTAAAAAAATTGCGTATTTTTGCTGCACCATTGTATACTCATAGATTACACCTACCTTCCATATTTCATCTATAAAGTGTCAATAGTATCCAATCAGATACTGACAAAAAAATGAAAGCTCTGATAGAGCTTTCATTCCATTTTTTTTGCAATTTTGGTACAGAACTCTAAAAAAGTAAAGTAGAAGATGTTTTGCGGCTTCGTGGAAGTGATCGGGGTGACATAGATTATAAGGGTGTTATGTATAATGACGCGGGCGAAAGCTAGTGGTCTCTGAAACTTTTACATCAACGAAAAAAGCTTTCAAAGTTATTTAGAATTTGGAACTAGACCAAATCTTTAACATTGTAAAACAGGGCCGCAAGGTAAAAATAACACGCGTATAGATTTTTTTAATAACGTGTTAACTGAAACTAAACTTAATACATCCCACTAACTGACACCTTAATAACTAATATTGGTTTCGTAGTTATAAAATGATTTTTCAATATGCAAACTAAACTCCACGAATGCTCCACCATATAAGTATATTCTCTATTTTGACTCAACTGTGTAACCATAAATGAATTGTGTCCATCATTTGCTCAGTTGCGCGGACGCATTTCAAAGTGTCTGTTGTTTGTCTCCGAACTGTTGACTCAGCTGGTCAACACACGAGGGCTGCCTCGTGCCCGTATTACAGTATTATGACCGATAACGAAAAATTTCACGATAGGGAAGTAAGTTTAGTAAATCGAATGCACAGACATATTCTGATAGTTTTCGATTCATGTTAAAAAAAGTAATTGAAAAATGGGATGTGGAATTTATAATCTAATTCAAAATAAAACTGTACTAAGCTTCGATGTACTTATATATACATCGAGGAGAGTAGTAAGTTTGACTTCATATCATTCTAGACCCAGAACCAGTCTTCGGGTTTGATTCTGTCTCAGATGTAGTTGTTGTGCATGAGTAATTTAATCTAAACTAAAATTTGCGTGCACATTCATTACTATGCGTTGAATATGCAATTTAAACAACTTTGCCAATCATGGACAAAACGTAACAAGCTGTGTAAAAATCGGCGGCACGTTCAATGATCTTCCGACATCTGGTCCTGCAATTGGCAACGGAGTTCGCTCGTACCTGTTCGGCTTTCCTGCGATAAAATTTTGTCATGTTCGTTCGAAGTCGTTTACTTGCATGTCGTCTTTCCGACCGTGCTCTAACCATCCATCCAGAATAGGACATATGGGTCGTGAAATATAATATAAATCAGCAAAGACCAGTATCAGCATTTCACTAGAGGTGACCAACAACTACTATCCTGTGAGAGACATTTTGTTAACGTAGGCAGGTATGCCGCGTCTTTTATTAAAGTAACCCAAGGCACTAGTTTAAATCGTTGTGAGGTCTGCACATTCGTGAGTTAGACATTAAAATGTTATTTATGCGTCTGTAAACACCGTTGCGATTATATTTAGCGGTGTCTTTAAAAAAACCTAATGTTTTCCCGTCTAGCGAACAATGTTTACGCTGTTATGAGTCGGATGCCATCGATTACTCAGCCGCACGATATAAACAACATGCCCGATAACACGAAACACAAACAGCCTTACCTATATAAACACCTTCATTATCAGCTAAGAGTTATCAATTCCATCAGTGTAAGTAGTTACAATCTATTTTTTTAATAATACCGGTTGCGCGGTAAAAATTTAAAAAATAATAATTTTGGCTTCTAAATTGTTCTGAGATGTTCTATTGTTATGAGCACATCTTCAATTTCGACACTTCGCCATCACTAGTTTCAGAAAGTCAAGCGAAAGGAGGAAAATTTATTTTTATGATCTTTTCAAATATAGAGTTAGATTTTAGATATGTTTTTATGGCTCGAAGTTGCTAAACCGGCTTTAAAAACTACCACAAACTTATTAAAAATATACATAATAAATACTATGCCGTAGTTAGACGTGTTATGTATCTACAACATTACAAAAGTAATTACACAATATATAAAAGTCATTTAACGAAACACAAAGACAAAAAAATAACGATAGATTAGTTAGTCGCTTTCGTTTCGCTTTGTTTCGGGGTACGGGAGCCCGTTACTATGATATTCGAAATGAGTTATCGCTATTGGAAGACTAAAAATGAATATCGAAGTACCGGAACCTTTGTGCCTGTTTATCTGACTGACTATAGTTAATAATTTGTTTTCGTCACTAAATATTTTTTTATATAATTATGAGTACCTATCTATGATATTTTATTTAATGTATTTCATCAACGACCGCCATTGTGGGCTGATAACGAAACTTCATAATATATAAATAGAAATTCTGTGACTCGTAGATGAATTATAGTTATGTACTGTCATATCACAAAAATTATTTGCTGTTTTTAGGGTTCCGCACCTCAAAAAGACAAAAAATGGTACCTTTATTTACCTTATTGTACCTGCGTTTTATGGCTGTCAAAACCCTTTCTCCGGAATGTGTGAAAATATCAAGTTGAATTTAATATGAAATACTTAAGTCTACAGTTCCTTAGAGCTGTAAAAAAACCAAGATTCTAGTCAAAGCGATCAAAAAATACGATTGTTATTATGCCGCATATTTTGACACTTGCAAATAAATCAAAACATATAAGGTAATTTCCGTTAACCTGCAAGGTCGCACAGCACAAGAAAACAAAAAAATCCGAAAATCGTTAATTTTTAGTTAAGTATATCACATTTAAAAAAAATATTTTTACTATATCTCTATATAGAGCTATCTGGTTCGACACGAGATATTGTGTCGAGAAATTTTTGTCGCGGTTACATCTTAATTCTGCCGGCGCTGAATAGCGATAAATAGTACGGAACCTTCAGAGTTGGAGTCCAACTCGCACTGGCTCTTTTTTATTATTTATTTTAATAACCAATTCTTGTTTTCGGAATCCAGCGGAATATATTTATGGCATTAAGTAAATCACATTACTTATTGAAGCATAAAATATATCTCATGACTTTAATCTAATAACTATCAAAGATTTACGATGGCAGTAACTTCTACAAGTTTTTATGGGACTAATATATTAAGACCTCAAACACAACCTAAGGGCGTGAGTTTGCCTGGGATATATTTACCAATATAATCTTATGTTTGAAATTTAATTTTAAGTAAATAAAGAAAAATATGTTTTATAAGAATTTTCAGAAGTAGGTCACATATAAAAACTTGCTTAAAATAACTTGACTTATATATTTTGTTTTAAATGAAACCCAGAAGACTTTTTTTTTTAATTTTAGTCCAGTTTATAGACGTATTTTAAAATTTACAGAGTTTCAATGATTAAAAAACATTTTATAAATTGAGATTCAAACATTTTGCATTTTACCATTATTAAAAAGTTAGTCATGCTTATGCATTTCAAATGCAGAGAAGCAAAGCAACCAAAACCAGTAGTTCCAAGAACTTAATATTGTTATAAAGGTTTCTTATATAAATGTAGGTAGGCATTGCTAAGGAGGGGTATTTCAAGAGTCAATCCTAAGCTGGTAAAAAAGTGTTATAAATTACTACTTATAAAAAAGTATTAATAAAAGTTATAAATAACGCGCTTAGGTATTGGCTTGTGTGTGATCGCAAGAATTTCCGAAATGAGTAATTAAATAAGTCTTAATTTTTTTTTCTAAATTCAACTCTTAAGCGAGGAAATCTTAACTAATATTATAAATAAGAAAGTGTGTTTATTTGTCCCTTTGTCGCGTATCGTAACAGAGTAACGTGTCTGTTGCACGAAGATAGTAGAACGGAAAATTATACATTCCAATGTGAATATTCGTACTGAAAATTTTAAAGCACTTCTATTTTATTTTTAAAATACTAATAATTGACCATTCCCAAATTTTTGAACAAAGTCCGTTATTAAATTTTTTGAAAGAATAGGCAATTTTAAGAAACGAATTGGAATTTTTTTTGATTTAGATCGGTATTTACGTAGTTATATCATTTCGAAAATTATCATAGCGTGACGTCACAGGGTGGAATTATAAGGTCAGCCATTATGAAAATAATGTCACTCTCCGAGTGTTGGCTGTCATGACAGTTCGTGGAATTAATAATGACAGTTGATGACATAACAGCCAACCTCAGAAGCCAACACACTGAGAGTGACATTAATTTTATGTATATGCAACGGCAATGGTCGCCCTTATAAATCAACCCTATGACGTCACGCCATGAGAATTTTCAAAATGCTATAACTACGTAATTACCGATCTAAATCAAAAAAATTTCAAATTGGTTTCTCAAAATTGTTTATTCTTTCGAAAAATAAAATAAAGGACTTTTGTTCAAAAATTTGGGAATGGACAATTACTATTTAAACTTAAGACATTTAAAGAAAAATTAAAAATGCCAATAATTTCTTCGGTGTAGAATTTGTTAAATGGAAATGAAAGACATCGGCGATTTTATTCCGAGGGAAAGCATCTCATTCCCACGGGAAAAATGAATCAGACACGAATTATGACGCGGTACATAAGAATCACTATTACATACATGTAAAAGAGCAACCGAAATAATCTTTATTTTACACAGAAATTAACTGAAAAGGTAGAAATCGAAAACTTTTACCGCGGAAAAATATGTTCTCTTTTTTGGGATAATGGAAAATGTGTGTGTGAAAATCAATGTAATAATGCAGATGGTATACACGTGTAGTCCACGGAAGCGAAACTGCAGGCGGTTGCTACTTGTTCTCAGTACAATTGAAAAAAGAATCCCTTTGTGTCCTGTGTTTTCTACTACATTTAAATTCGCCGGACTCATATAACTTCTCTTTTTTGATTTCGCTTCGACGCGTACACCGATTACTCAATTTAATTTAAATATTTTATATATAAGTAATTTTTGTGGGAGGAAACTGGTAGGAATTCAAAGCAATAATTAGTCAGTAGATAGAAAATAGATGCAAAGTAAATGAACTCCAACATCCCAAAAAGTGATTGGGAGAATCGACGTATAGACGCAAACGGAGAACTTTTCCAAGTTGTATGAAATCTTGACTTGCGTTCACTAGAATCTGGTATTATGTACTACGGCGACGCTACGAAATGTACGAAATGTTTACGACACACGCTGTCGGAAATGTCTACGATAAATGTTGCAGGAGAAAACTTATTTTTCCGTGGAAGACATTTTTAAAAGCTAGCAAGCAAGTTCGTATTAAATCTATACAATTTATATTAAGGCTTTTGGAATTCATTATTTAATTTTCATACTTCGTGGGGAATATCTTAATTATCAGCAACTTGGTTCTCACTTTTTGTGATAGAAAATAAAAAAAAAACTGTTATATGCAAGTAGGATTAGGTATTTGAGATACAAGTTAAATTTTAGGAAGGTTTTCACGACTTGCAGAACTATTTTATGGATATTTTATTTGTATCGTGTACTGTAAATTATTCTTAGTAGAGACCTGTGACAAATATGAATTATAATTAAAAACGTTGACTACCGGTATAAAATATATTTGCTCATACTGTTCCAAGTGAAAAACATACGCTTTATAAAACAATAGAAAATATGTCTTGTCGGTACATGGTTGGCACATGTAAATTACTTAATTAGCCTTTGGAAGTCAACGTGTTAAGAAAATTTATGCAAAGATTAATTAATTAAAACTAACTTTGTAGTACAATAGGGATTATTTGTGAAACGCTTACGGTTTATCATATATATCATATCTGATTAAATTTGTGACAACTGTCGGTTGTCTTCATTTAATTGTACTAGACTCATCTAAAGCCGTTTATTCTCGCGTGGGAGACATTATGAACATATAGTGTTGTGTTCAGATAACAGTCTATTTTCGTTTGAACAATGATTCACGGCCTACGCGTGTGTATCTGAGAAGTGCAGTCTGAATTGTGCAGTCATATTGTTTACAAAAGCCATATTGTAGTCAAAATAGATAAAACAACTCAGCACATTTTATTTTTAGAAAATTTAAATATAGTTCTTATAATTAATACGGTATATTTTTGATGGTTATTAACAGATGAGTCTCCTTCGAGCGGCTGGCCTATGCGCACGCGTTTGTAGTAGGTACCACTCAAGTGTTTGTGTGTTGACATACTTAAAAATGTGATGTGGTTGTTTGATGTGGTTGTGAAATATTTGAGTGAATACAATGTTTTAGTTAATTAAAAGTGCATAAACATAGACATAATTAGTTCACATACAATTTGAATAGTTTCTGTGAAAGTTATTTGGCCGTCAATACTCACGAAAAGTGGTGTAAAGCTGAAATCAAATCGAAGTCGCTTCGCACAGGAAAATATTTTATTTGGTGAGGAAATTCCATTATACATGACTATAATTCAAATAAAAATTGTGCTAACTAAGAGTGATTGTGCGGAAAAGTTCTCACGCGCAAAAGTGTAACATGTTGTGATTTGAATTAATTGAATAGTGTCATTTCTGTTTTTATGCTTTACTTTATATATTTTTTTGTGTTGTGCTCATATATTACGTCATGATTCATAGCGAACTTTTGTTGCGAGGATGTAAGTACAGTCAGCGTCATAATCATCTTAGCGCCTAACGCGGCCAAAACGATCTCACGTACAAAAAATCAATTTCATCCAGGCAACCAAAGTTATCATGTTGATCTAAGCACGAGATACCTCAAAATACCTGAACACTCCTTCTTTTAATTCTGTCTAGGCAATCGGCACGTTCAAGTTTATGTTGGCAAGTGGATGGTTCAACGATATAGTATAAGTAAAACATATTCATAGTAGTAAAAAAAAAAACCTTGATTTTGAGATACGTTTTTGGTTGAATTAAATTGACAACTGGGTAAAATTTAACATTTCTTGTTTTAACGCAATTGCCAATTAGTACAATAACGATAGGTAAGTAATTCAATACCATTAAAGTTGCAAAGATGACATTAATAACAAAGAAGGTGTCATAATTATTTCTTTATTCACTTCGAGTAACTCACTCCAAAGTTTACAAAGAAAACAATTTAAAACTTAAACTTAAAATAAGTCGAAATAATACCCTATGACTTACTAGAGATCAAAGATTATTTTTATGTTAAGAAGTACTTATTACCACTATGATTCCACAGATACCGGTAAACCATTTATTTGCATTATATTAATGAACATTCTGACAACATACAGACAATATACAGACTACTTTGTATACCTCAAACAATACGTTTGCTTTGACTGCCTACATATAAATGAAATAACGCTCAATAGATGATTTCGACTATTTTAGACGCTGCGATCTATTCGACGCTGACTGTAGACATTCAAGTGGTACCTACTCATTACTACTCAAACAAAAAATGACTGCGCTAGCGGGGGGCTAGCGGGCGACGTGACATAAACAAAAAAAGGGTCTTTAAACAAAAAAGCACATGTGTTTAAAAGCGTTCCCAAAACGTCTTAATACTTGAGTTATGAGTTCGACAAACGATCGAACTGTTCGGACTAACGTTTAACCATATCAATGGTTAGAAGTTAGAAAAGACCCAGCCGAATTCGCTCAAGAACACTCAAGCTGACAAGAATAAGTTAGCGCTCCTAAATAATACAATTATAGAAGAACCAAAGCCAACGAAACAAAAGAAGAAAAATCAAAACGTATACGTGGAAAACAATTCACTAAAGCTTAGGAGGTGGGGGGTGTGTGTGAAGATATACTAATTGCGCCTTCAGAATACTATGCTTAGACGAGATACGGGCTATTATAACCGAGAAGACTAAGAGTGGGCCATACTGGCAGGAAACAAAACAAAAATGAAAAACACTGCCGACGATGTATACGAACTTCGGGAAAAAGACACATAAAGCCTGCATCAAATGAAGAAAGCAAGTAATGAATTAAGAAACGAAAATGCTCACAATAAGAAACTGATAAAACAACTTATGCTCCCTACTGTTATTTATAAACACACTATAATATTTATCACCTCTCCTGGCTCCCTTTTCTGGCTAAAGGTTGCACGAATACCGGCTGGCTCTTATTCCCGTCACTCATAATCCAGACTATAACCTACACTCCATCCTTTATCTACGTTCCCTTTGGTGTATTGGGACTTGTCCCTTTCAGACATTGCGTCTGGCTGAAGGTTGAACGAATTGATTGATTGATTATTGATTGATTGATATATTTTTGATGGTTATTAACAATATTTATTAGATACAAATCAACATTACAAATGCGCTACAATGATTGACACTCTTGCAAGTCGCGCCTTATTGATTCCTTTCTCGATCAATCTTAGGGATGTGACATTTTGATAGGGTTGTACCGCGCCACATCGAATTATCGCTAACATAATTTTTAATTATTCGCTCGAATTTCTATTCCAACGATTGAATATTCGAATGTAAATATACACAACTTTCTTTTAATATATGTAAAGGTGTTTTTTTTTTAAATTATTTCTGTAATATTTTCACGCATATTACGGAACATATTTCCGCAGACAAATTTAACCATCACAGTCGCTTGCAAAACAAATAAGTTTCAATGTTGAGAGCAAACGAGCAAAGCAAATGCTGGCCGCGAACGCCAATACGAATTAGTTTCATGTGCGAATGGACACGTCTGTTTGTATCTATGTATCTATTTACTGTTTTCATCGACCCGATGAATAGAGAATCGATTTAAGCGTTAACCATAATTGCATTCGTTGGTAAACGCTAAATCTCGCTTGCTGTGATTCGCATGTGAACATTCAATTAATGGTCTCAGGCGAATTAGCGTACATTGCGTCGTTTGTACCATTCTCAGAATTATTGAAATTAAGTCTTTCGTTGTTTGTTTGATTTGTGATAAACATGGGTAACTCGATAAATAGGGTTTCATCATTGAACAACAACCGTTCGAATTTATTTATGTGAAAACAGTTCTTGAAGCCATTGACAAAATCACCCATGATTTTATATTTATTATTATACACTGGCGAAGTCAAGTGGCGAGTCCCTATATCGTTCCACAGAACGTTATTTAGCCTGTTTCGCAAACAAAATTATTTTACTTAACAAATAACAGTTCGCCGTATTCTACACCTAACCAGTACAATTTCGAAAACTAATGCGGAGTAATTTGACATGAATTTGACACTTTTTTTACCAAAATTAATGATTCATCCTTAGAATTTTTTATGAACGTGTTTATTGGGCTATATGCATGATGTAATACAGGCAAAATTATTTTTAATCTTTACTTTCCATTGTGATGAAGTGTTTAAAAAATCATTCTGTTAGCTATTTCGCTACATAATAATTGATCTTTCTATCAAATTTAAAGGATCTACCTGTAAAATTTCAGGTGCCTAAAATTGTGATGAAACTAAAGTTCTGCCTTAGATAACGAAATCGTCTATGGACCCTCTTTGATTATTAATTCAAATATAACTCATTCATATTTTATTATTTTAACATTTTTAGTTATTTTCTCGCGCTAGTAATTGAGTTGTTTTCTTTTGCATGCCAAAATATCTTCGCTGGGTAAAGGAAAACGGAAACATTTGTTTATATTCAACGTTACAGATTTAAAAAAATGCGTAAAGAATAATTAACTGAAAAGAGAACAACAAGCTATGTAATCCATGGAATGTGCATAAAATAACACTATCATATAAATATGACTTCAGCATCGTATACGTGATTAAAACCCCAGACGGGGAGAAACCTATTATCAAATTACACCATAGTAATAATAATAATACCATATTATAATGTTTTTTTTACTAAAATACGCTGGAAAGTAACAATTTCAATCAATGAATAAAAATTATGACATAAAAGAAAGCGGGAAACTTAACATTCTAAATTTGAATTTCGCCCTTGAAAATACTAGTAGGTACTTAGTAAAAAAGTATTAGTGGCCAGTACTTTTCTTGGCAAACTGTCGTTCAGTTTGTTAGATTTTGAAAATAGAACTGCAACTACTAACTGTTCCATTTTCAAATTGGACATTCTCAGGCATCATTCTCAGGTCACTCGGAGGAAAATAAGTCAAAAATCTAAGGAACGTAAATCGTCGAGTTTCGTCTGTTTCCAGTAACATAAAAAAAATGTGTCGTGCAACTTTTTGTTCGCTATACACAGGTGCATTTATTTCTGGAAAAAAAAAAAATAAGAAAATAGTGAATATCTTCGAAAAAATGAGTTTTTCAAAAAATCCTTGAATGGCATTTTAATACAGTCCAAAAACTTGAGATGGATTTCTAAGAACAAAACTTTCCATCTCCAACGGTTAGGGTAGCTGTCATAGAGGCCCCTGTTCATTCACTCACCCAGCACCCTGTATATTAATTACCCCTTTGTCTTATTTCATTAGCAGACGCCATATTTAAACGTTATATACCCTGTGTTCGTCCCATAAAAAAAACAAATCTAACGACACAGAATCATCTCTGTATCTATTTCTGTGGCACGCTACAGAACATGCCACACAAATAGATATACACAGATAAATATATGTATATACCTATACTCGAAAAACATTACCCTCCGCAGTCGAGTAAAAACCGAGCAACATTTATTATTGCTATTGCGATGCCAAAGAAAAGAGAACATCTTGTCTCTCAATATATGTAACATGTTTTATATAGACTACATGTATAAGAGCTTAAAATCAATTCATTGCAAGCGTGCATTATTTTTTAGTTATTATTTCAGATACGACTATATTCAGTTAAACATGCAAAATGGATAAGGTAAAGATATTAGCAATATGAATTCGTTTACTAGAGGTAGGTATTAAATGAAGTGTCATTTCGCTAGAATGTGAATGTTTTACTTGGTATTTTGGAAAATAAAAAAAAAGGTTAAATATTAGTCAATATGTTACCACTGTTTAATAACAACTATGAATTAAAATTAGAAATGAATTTTCGAAAACTGGCGTCCAAGCAGTGGTCGGCAGTATAGTCTTTGATTTATATGAACAAATAGATTAAAACCGTTCAAGTACGGATGTCGATCAGGCATCAACTTTCCACATGGGTTTGAATCAAAGTGTTTCAAGAAAAGTTTATTTGTATACTTTTGCTGACTATTCGGATATCTAAAAACTTGCATACATATCCTGTTCTCAAGAGGGCACATTAATAACAATAATTATACCTGGGACATCCCACACAGCGCCATCTAGCCCCAAAGTGAGCAAGATTATGCTTGTATTATAGGGTACTAGACAACTGAGATGCATACTTAAATATTGTTTATAATATATACCTGTATATAAATACTTTTACACCCAGACACGGAACAAATAAACATATTCATGCACACAAATATTTTTCCGGTCGGGAATCGCACCCGCGATCCTTGGCTCCGCAGTTAAGGTGTCTAACTAATCGGTGAACATTGTTGATGAATTTAGGAGCTGTTATCTCGCAAACTATTCACTTAAATAAAAAAATACGTAAAATTTTTCAAAACATTTTCAAAGATTTGATCAACGATACTGTACACAATTATGTACCCGAAAAAATATTATTCCTTAGTTAAATCTGTGGAGAGTCGCTCCTAAATAATTTAGTTTTCACAATTTATTTCTAGAATTGTATGATGATACATACTCGTACAACACATCTGTCTGAAACATCAGAACTCTGAAAATTACATATTACTTCTTCAGAAACAGAACGGAATTATCTAAAATTATGCTTGAAAGTTCTTTAGAAGTATAAATAACATCATCTGCAGAATTCACCCTAGTTCCCGAGTTATAAAAATTATAAACAAGTTGACTTCAATAAATACTGCAAGCTATGCACATGAATAGAATATATGTTAATATTTTCCTCCACATCCAATATCGAAAGACAAACCGAGAGCATTATCTGAAAAGCCATTAGTGTCATTACTTGAATGGGTAGTAAGTGACATAACAATGCCGAGTTGACGATAAAACGAAGTTTGGATAAGTAGTTTTCCATGTAAGCCCGTCTAGGGTTCAATTCTAACGGGCCGTAGTCGCATCGCAACAACGTCACTGTTTAATTTCTTAAGAAATACTTTCGAAACTTCGCTACAAATCGAACATCGAAGTTCGCTAATAGATTTAAAAGTTTGTCCTGCGATACACACGTATCTGTATTTTCCGATTGAAGACATTACTCTGGTGATTCCTATAGTCTGTTCGTATGGGTTTAATGTAAGCTTTTAATGTACGATTTAAGCTTTTGTTATCGTATAACGGTACCGTTTGTCATTTCGACCGTATGGCATTGATTTCAATGCTAAACAGTTTTATCAAACTTTTTATTTGGCACAAGGAGAGATTATAAACCCGTGTTTTCCTAAGTTATTTTCAAATCAGTGAAAGGCACGTGTACAAATGAAATTTTCATTCAAGAAACAAATATGTCTCAAAGTTAAGCTTTAAATTTAAAAATATATATTTTCTATCAAATCAAAAGTAGTTTACTTCACACAAATCACTTCTTACTAAATTTAAATAACATTTTCCCTAGTGAAAAAATTTTGTTTTTCTTCATATAGGAAAGTGAAATATCTTGAATCAAGTTAACTCGTTTGGTTGAAGTAATTATTTTTTTCAGTGTGGTTGGTTAAAATTGCACGCTCTGGCGCAGTGGGTCGAAATAATACAAAGATTGTTTTTTTGCTTGGCATCGCAACGGATTTTAAAAATAATTTTAAAATAATACAACTAAACGTAATACAACTAAAATATAATCATTTTATTAAAATACTTAAGAAATTATACCCATTGCATATTACTATTTTAAAAAAAATGTTATACTGAATATTACGTATGGGCGGGCGGTCTCCTTTCGGTATGTAAGGCTGTGTTTGTCTGTTATTGTGCGACTTAAACTCGTACTTTATTTGTAAAATACTATTGAAGTCAAATAACATTAAACACTTGCAATCCATTTGGACGTACGTATTCATGACACTTCATTGCTGAATGACGTTATTGCTAGTTGTCAGGCAATATCTTTTTAATAAAAATGTCGGGGAGAGCTAGCGACGGAGATGTCTGCTGGCGAAGCTCATCAAAATCGCATCAAAGCGCCGCACACCCACTCGGTTTGCATCCGAGCATTTTTAACACCCATTTGAATCAAAATTTTATTTCTCTCGTTGTGTCGAGTCGAGTCGCCGAGTTCTATATGCTTCATATTCTCCCCTAGACGCTTCGAACAAAAATGGATTTGAACATTTCAGGAAGCGAAATCTTTTATGACCGTATTTCACGCGTTTAATGAACGTCAAATTTTCTAAAACCGTGTTAAATTTACGCATAGACGCGCAAACAATCGCCAGAAAAATGTTGAGATGTGAGACTAATTCACGCGCGAAATATTTCGCATAAATGTAACGCGTTTTCGAAACTCCTTCGCGCCTGTTATTTACGGGCAAGTAGGTGAATACCGAAATATCGTGAATTCCTCCTTCGATATTAACCTTTATATTCTGATATGCGTCGGAACCGCTAGCAGCCTACCCGTTTTTGTACGCACAGATTAACTTCATAAATTTCTTAGCCCACGGGGTGTATCTATTTGTGACGTTTACAAAGTTGAAAGCGTAATAAATGCTCGGGATTTACATAAACCGCTTGGTCCTTTGACAGTTGCATACTGATGAGACCCAGGCTGGTTTTACAGTTGTGGGAACTAATGGCCGTGATGTAATATTTTCTTTGCAATTTTCTTCATGTTAGGAGTTAAAACCCGCGAAACTTACTAACATTTTAGGCAGATTTCAGTTTTGTGAAATAAAATTAACCAAAAAAAACAGCATTATTCTCATCGTTTTTACAGATTCCAATACATGGTCTCTTTCGTTTAAAATTCGTCCGTCGAATAATGCACAAGAAAAGTTTTTTTCATTCAAAACATTTAAACATTGTTTTTATTTGTCATTTTGAAGCTACACGATTAAGCGAGTTGAAGAGAGAATTTTCGGTATATTATATAGGTTATAACTTTTGTTGAACTAATTGGATTTGCGGTTAAGTTTTTTATTTTTACTCCATCTTCCGCGGGCAGTTCGCGTTCGGTTCACTCTTTGTATTTAATTTATCTGTCGGTACCGCAACGTCGAGTGCCGGCGAGCTCGGAATATAATAGGAAAAGTTTCACTAGCTAATTAAAAATAAGCCGCCCTTGGGAAATGTTCAGATTTATTGTCGTATCCAAACTAGATAGTCGGTTGTACACATAATCGACGAATTAATAATACTATTTTGGGAACGTGACAATTATTAAAACACGAAGCAATATTAAGCGAGACAAAGGGAAAACGAAATGACAGTGTAACTCGAGTATTCGAGCTGTTGGTTTTTGACATCGTATGAGAGAAAACACAAATAAAACAGTAAGGACACAGAGTTCGGTAGGGCGAGACCAGATCGTATGTCAACATAAAGAATCAACTACGTTTGCGCAACGGTTAATTTCTTTTGGTGGTTTATATTTTTACAAAATATTAGCGTGCACTTCGAGAGTTTACTTTTCTCAGGTGCGTTTAACATTTAAAAAATTTACTGTAAGCGAAACTGTTGTAAAGGATAAACAATACTCGTAATAATTATATATTATTGTAATGTTGCTTTGATTCAATTCGTTGTATGTTCATTCGATAATTATTCAAAATAATAGTATCAAAATCGTTTCGATGATTTTCGTGACAAAACGAGCAAAGCGGTACAAGAAAGCAATGCGAGAATCGCCCACGACGAACAGTTTACGTTAGCACCACCCGGACCCTCGCGGCTCTTTAATTATTGCGTTATCTTAAACATTGAAAGTTTTAATGTGTGTACACTCGCGGCGCAATCACGTCGAGTGCCAACAACGACTGAAGTACACTTTATCCATCTCGTGGTAACAGGGGAGTCGCTCGACTATTGTGGACTTATTTAAACACGTTTAGGAAACGAGAGAACTCACGATTACATCTATCCGCGAGAATTGAATCTACGGCGGCGTTAACGACTCAATCCCGCGTACGAAAGCACTATTTTGGAGTTTTAATTAAAATTTTACGAATTAAACCGGTCCTCATTTGTACTTAACGGAAACGCGGAGGAAGTTCGAAGGTTTGCCTGCCCGCTGCCAAGTTTCTCGGCGATATGTAAATGTAGCCGTCGTAATTAGAGGAAAGTGCTCTCGTCTGTTGCCCTTAAATAGCCCAAAGTCTACTTCAACGGACTAGACCGAATCGGTCGTGCATTACCTTTACTGGCACACGTTGTGTGAATGCTTTGTATAACTAAGCAGTCCGCTTGTTTACTCGACGTCTTCAGGTTTTACGTCTCCTTTTACTGCGGCGTCAACCCTTGGACGACAGTAAAGGCGACGATTGTTAGACAAAGCGTGATCGGATTGAGTAAGTAAATAGTCTGCCGGCTGAAGTGCTCATCAATCTTGCAGTGCAACAGTAAATTGTGCAAGTTTGCTAACACGAGAGATCCTCACCGGTTCGTCGGCCCCGTGTCGACCTCGACGCGGCGCCGCGAGCTAGCTCAACTTTTGTGAACGACACTTAACAATTTAATTATCACTCATTAGTCCTCCGAGGAGCATCTATCGTCGCTTTGCGTCGCTTTAATTAACTGCCACCTATATTCATGGGCCATTGCATTACGTGACTGGTTGAGTTGGAAGTTTGAACCGCAATTCACTTTAGTGGTTTTTTTTTTCTTTGGGAACGTTGTTGAACATATGTGGACCGCCCAAATAGATTATAGATTTCTAAAGCGTGACTATTGTTCCGGTAACCGGACGAATAGCATATGTTTATTCATTCTATTATAAGGAGGCATAATATAATGTTTTTATTCATCTGGTTTTAGAACCTAATCATTCGGCTGGCAACCGGACCAATAAATTTGAACTTCCGCCAAGATAGTTTTATGGTGTATGGGTTAGGATAGTTTTTCCTTGTGTCTATCATTACGAGGAGCGAAGCGGAGTGGAACAACGAGTCACCAAAGCCTTTTGAAACAAATCATTTAAACCGAATAAATAAATGTTCGGCAACCGGACTAATAGATTTAGCCTTTCCAAACAGATTATAAATAATTTAAATCATGTTATGATTATTTTGAATATTTCTATTATTGTATATACATGATACACATAAATGCGAATAATTGAAATCATAATGTGATTGTTGTCTATTTAGAAATCTGTTATTCTCATACGTACTCGTGTGAGTCAATCTGTTTGTTATGGGGATGCTTGCCTATTTCATTTCGATAAATTAATCTACTTTAGTACAATTTAAATTCATGGAATAACATAACTTAAAAAGCGATTCTAAATTCATAGATCAATCACATGTACAGTCGTCTGCGAACAGCTGTTCTGTGGAATGAATCAATCATGTGTGTCCGACGCATACGGTTTATGGCCATCCATTATTTATCATTCCAAAATCGATAACAGGTGCTTTCGTTTCGACTGCATTCAAATATGTATCTACACATTTTGTTAAATTTACGAAAATAATATCTGTCGGATATTTAATAGTTTAACAACGTCCGTGGCTAAGCGGAGTAGCACTCGTTTGACCTGGCTTCTTTCTGCCGACTATGATTTGGAGTTCAATTCCTATGTGCCCAAATTATTTTGGGAATACACTTGTTTGTGTGGCGGGTACTTAATGTACAGTATTTAATAGACAACTCCAGCTCCATATACAATATATAGAATCATGTAGTTTTGTCGCCAATGAATCACTAAACATCGCTATCGCACACCGGAAGGCAGCCGCGTCTTGGCACTACCAACGCCAGCACTGCAAATCATAATGAGTTTGTTCGCGCAGGTCAGTGCACTCGCTAGCTACGTTTTATGTGTTCCTAGTGTCACGACTTGCTAATAATAGAATTATAGGAATGTTTACTGTCCACTTGCCCAATGGAATTTACAAGGTATTTTCTAATACAGTCATTTTGAACTGTTTCACTGATGTATTTTATTACCTACGCAAACATGTTTTCTGCACACTGATTTAATTGGAGGATACAAGCGAGAATTTGTCACCTTATAGAAGAATTTGATTGAGCGTAATTATTTCCAAAATAAATACTCCATCTTATTTATTATAATTATTAACTTTCCGCTTACGGCTTCGCCTACGTGAACTACACGATTGTACCAGCATAGCTATAACGACGCGACGCTCCAGAATATTTTGACACTTTCTAGTAAATTCTGCTACATAACTACCTAAGAAATCTCTACATATAGATACCTAATTTCATCAAAGTCGATCCCAAAATCGGTCAGCTGTTTTAGAAATAAACCGGAACAGACAGACAGACACTACAGTTTTATTAATATAGATAAAAAAATGCTTTTCACTACTGACAACGCCCTTTTTATGTTTGCAAAATTTCAGTAAAATCGAATCAGCCTTTTTGACGACTAGCCCGAACAAATAAACAAACAAACACACAGACAAAAACCAACTTATCTCACTACTGATAACCTCCTTTTTATGTCTGCGAAGATTCATTGAAATCGGTTCAGCCTTTTCGGAGATTAACTGAAACATACAGACAGACAGACAAACAGACAAAAAGAAGCCTATATCAATCCGATGATGCCTTCTGCACGTCTGCAAAGTTTCATTGAAATCGGTTCAGCCGTTTCGGAGATTAGCTCGAACAGACAGACGGACGGACAGACAGACAGACAAAAAGTGGCTTATATCAATCCGATAATGCCTTCTGCACGTCTGCAAAGTTTCATTGAAATCGGTTCAGCCGTTTCGGAGATTAGCCGGAACAGACAGACGGACAGACAGACAGACACTACGATTTTATTAATATAGATTTGGTAAGCAAATTCTAAGCTCACATCTTGGCAATCCGTAATACGTTTAATTAAGTCGTGTACGTAAAGGGGCCTACGCACGGTAACTCGTTAAACTTTCATTATTATACTCTCTCACAAACTGCTTGTTCGTGAACGAATTGTGCTCACAATCGATCTCTGCGGCGCTCGTTCGCCTTTGTTTGACTTCGACTCTGAATTCAGCGTAATTGCCTTTCAGCCTTTCGTTATTCAACTTTTGCGTTATTGCGAAAGGAGGAGCGAGGGAGGGGCGCCTTACCGTCGCGGTGTCCTGTATGGATGCATTAATCGCAGTATGTAAATGCAGAGATATGAAATATTGAAATTACACGCTTGGCTGCGTTTATAATCTGAATCGGGCTTGTATCGAATTTCGTGATCGATTGTTTAAGTTCATAATTTAAGCAATCGTTTATGATCAATGTCGACTGGTCTTCGTTTTGCAGAGGTTATATGGTTACATGTTGTAGTATGCCAAGGTTGATATTTTATTATCGTTAACTCACTTGGATAGGTATTAATTTATTATTGTTTTCGTTTCATTACCTGACATTTTTGTCTATTTTTGTATTTATTATTTCTATTCTATTTCAATGTTATTTGGAACAGCGTGGTTATATGAATATTGAACTAATATATATGTCAGATAATAGTCAGGTGTATAGCGACCATATTAGGCTCGACTTGCTCGCACTTTGTTGGCAGTTTTACAAAGTTAATTTTTTGGCGTGTTATGTGAATCCAGGCCTTCGCAACTATAGCAGTGATATAGCATGGGTAGCTACGGAGATGCTATTTCTAATGCTATAAGTTCTTTTATGTTTCATCTTTTGCGCGAGTTATAGCCGACAATATTGAAATTGACCATAAGTAACCGCTTTGTCAACGTTAACTTTTTGGCGTGCGCTATGTAATGCTCATATGCATTCTGCGTCCATACTCAGAGTCTTACGCGGTGTCAACGTAGCGTCGTATACGTTCCGTTTCAATCCGACTATACGGATTTTTGAAATGGTGCGTATTCGGTGCTACTTCGGCGGTGCGTTAATTTACCAGCAGCCCAATCGCGCTATTATAACAATGACTGGACTATATCTGAACCACAATCGTAGGGCAACGTTTTAAGAATTCCGTATCGCGTTATTAACTTAGCAGAAAGTTGAGACGCTATTTTTTGCTTCAATTCGCAATTAGATCACAACCGCTAAACAAAAAGTTAACCGCTGTCAAACTATGGGTGAAGTTTGAACTTAAATGAGATATCGATTTTCGCACAGCTGAATCGAAACTTGATCGTAATTGAAACTGAATAGGCAAGGCAATGGTGTTTGGGATACGTGATGATTGTGGCTACTGACCTGAAATCGTCTGAAGACTACCACATTGGATTAGCCGCCAATATAATTTGCATATGGCGTCACTGGTCACTCGCTGAAGAAGCATCCGCCGGGTCGCCGGTAAGACCCGCGATAGCCCGCACATTGATAATGTTCCACTCATAACGAGTAGTCCTTGTGGACGCACGACCGCTTAATATTCCTTTTTTTCAACACGAAGGTTACTTCCGCTTTATCCCGTGTGTCTAGCTTGATGACGGCAACGAGTGACCGCCGCCCGCGCTTCCCTTCCGACTCCCATCAAAAACCTTGTGTTTAGTTGGTGTTGGCAGTATCGGATGACCGGAATCAGGCCAGCTTCCCTTTGTCGTTTGTTTGGGGATTAGCAAAATTAAATAAAGTAAATAAAGAAACCGCGTAGAGAAATGGGTTGATCACATTTGCCGTAGAACCGACAACCGATGGGGTACACGAGTTCTCGAGTGGAAACCACGTACCGGGAATAATTGGATGCGGAAGACGGAGGAGCGTGTGTGGTGGCGAGCCTTGGGAGAGGTCTATATTCTGCAGTAGAGAGACATGGGCTGATGATGAAACTGAATAGGAAACGTTTGCAACCGAAACGTTAATGTTTTACTTTAACGCAATCGAGCTGCTGAGTACGGCCGCTGGGCTTCGGAGCCAGAGTTTAATATATCAATAAATAGATAGTTGCTATGATATTCTTTCTGATGTATGAGTCTTATATTTTTATTCATGTTGGTTTTTGCGCGAGATGAAAATTAAATATTTAAGTTAAGTGTTTTGTTTACTAAAATTTATTAAACGTTTTAGATAGTTCTTGTCCATATCAAAAGCTATCTGGCACGAACAACGACTTCGTAGCTACTTGGTGAAATTTTCGTTTATATCGATTATAAACTTATACGGTCAACTAAATTAACGTTTAGCTTCGAATCTTTCTCCGGTCTCTAATTGCGCATCGGTGCTTTTCGTTTAGGTAATTTCTTATTCGGTTTTCTACCAATTACAATGAGACAAAAATCAATTCAGTGTCACTTATGACTTCCGAGTTATAAAGAAACGCTATATTATTCGTCCCACAATATAACGAAAAAGAAAACCAAATACGTAGAAGCAAGTGTAGTGCAGATAGATCGCTGATAGTATGCTAAGCAGTAGATGATACGAATAATATCAAACTAAAATGTATTTTTAATTTTTGTGCAGATCGAAGACGAAGGAAATCATGGCAACGACGATACGCGACTCTTCATACTGTCGACATTAGCTGGACAGCACAAACCACGCGTGACTTGCGCTCTCTGCGAGGAAACGCTCGACGTGTTTGACCGCTACCCGCTCGTTGATGGCACCTTCTTCTTGAGTCCAAGGCAGCACACTAGCGGCGCTGTTGAGGTATGTATTCTTTTTTTAAGCGACTTCAAAAAAGAAGGAGGTTACTCAATTCGACCGTATATATGTTTTTTTTTTTTTTTTATGTGCTTAGGGATAACTTCGTTGTTTATGAACCGAATTGGATGATTTTTTTTTTGTGAAACGGAGATATCTCCGAAATGGTACCACGATGAGGAAACCAGGATCTGATGATGGCATCCCAGAGAAATCGAGGGCAACCTTCGAAAATCGTATTTTAAAGTATCGTATTTTAAGTATTTTGATAAAATACTACTACTAGTACTATTTAATGAAGGTCGGGAGTCGATCTGATGATGGAGCTGAAAGACAGTCGAGGGAACTCCTCAACGACTTACAGCAATTACCTGGTGTTTGGACTTGATTCATTTCTATTGATGAGATCTTTGCACCCATATGGCTTATAAGTGCCATTACAGGTCTGATGATGGAGACCATACACAGTCGAGGGAACTCCTCAACGATTTACAGCAATTACATGGTGTTTGGACTTAATTCATTTCTATTAATGAGAACTTTGCACCCATAAAGGTTATAAGTATCATTACAGGTCTGATGATGGAGACCATACACAGTCGAAAGAACTCCTTAACGATTTATAGCAATTACCTGGTGTTTGGACTTGATTCATTTCTATTGATGAGATCTTTGCACCCATATGGATTATAAGTGCCATTACAGGTCTGATGATGGAGACCATACACAGTCGAGGGAACTCCTCAACGATTTACAGCAATTAACCTGGTGTTTGGACTTAATTAATTTCTATTAATGAGAACTTTGCACCCATATGGGTTCTAAGTACCATTACAGATCTGATGATGGAGACCATACACAAGCGAGGGAACTCCTTAACGATTTACAGCAATTACCTGGTGTTTGGACTTAATTCATTTCTATTGAAGAGAACTTTGCACTCATATGGGTTATAAGTGCCATTACAGGTTTGATGATGAAGACCATAAACAGTCGAGGGAATTCCTCAACGATTTACAGCAGTTACTTTTTGTTGGGCTTCCTTCATACTGTTGAATATGCCAAAATGTTCAGTTCGCACAAAAATAATAATTAAGATTGAAGTTTTACATAGGAATACCACTGCCTACTAGGCATGCTGATGCGTCAATTTGACACTGAATTTACGTTGCGCAATCGCGGTTCTGTCTCATTAGAGTAGCGCGTTTAGTAGCCCCAATTATACTAAATACAAATAAGTTACAGATGCGTTCAACTAAAAATTTAAAAATAAAATAATTTTCAAAAAAAAAATAAAAATCGACTTCAAAAACATAAACTAAAAAGTTAAAAATAAAATTTTCACTTTAAAGAAAGGAGCATTAACAGGCGGCATATAGTTAATGAAGTCGGTGCCTACTCACTCAGACACTTTAAATTGTGTTCTATATTTGTTATAGTTATAAATATATCAATATTGTAATTGTTAATACCTAATAAGTACCCTTTCAAAGTGTGTGAGTTGGCACCGATTTCATTAACTATATGCCGCCTGTTAATGCTCCTTTCTTTAAAGTAAAAATTTTATTTTTAACTTTTTAGTTTATGTTTTTGAAGTCGATTTTTATTTTTTTTTTTTGAAAATTATTTTTATAAAAGATATTCGATTAACTGAGAACTTTTCTAATATTTTTTTCCCGCTAGTTCGATTTTTTAAGTATCGAAATGAAATCATCAATCTAATTTGAACATTCCTTATCTTTACGGATAAGTCTCTTCCATCTCCTTTCACTTGTGACGATCTTGTCGCCTTAGCTTCTAGTCATGGGTTGTGCTCTCTGATATCATTCACCCATTATTTAATATGACCCCGGGATCGGTAGTTCACCCGAGGTCTTCACTCAATTAGCCGTCTCCTCCAAACGTCTAGCTCCATCTATATTAACATCTAGCAATCTATAATGCCTATAGGAAGTTTTACAAATAGTTCTTATCCCAGAAATTTCACACACATCAATTATTTTCTCTCTCCATAAGTTATAAGCTACGATATTTTTACTTACGATTACTACAATACGTATACCTACCCTAAAAGCTAAAAACACGTCTATAAACAAAAATTAAAAAATGTTGCTTAGTTAAAAAAGAAAAAAAACTGGCCAAGTGCGAATCGGAATCGCACACGAAGGGTTTCATTCCATCATTAATCGTTATTATTATGTAATTTAAGAATTATTGTATAAATATATTTTATTTTTATTTCGTTAGTTATTTAGAAGGCGCTCGATCCTTTCTGGCTAATCCGAAAAGTAAATAACATGAGTGCATTGATAGCTAGGAGCAATTTTTAGTACTTATTTTATTACAGTCAACCTTTGACTTTTAGTATCGATTGTGAAAATAATAAGCTATAATTTATAGTACCCAGTAATACAATGTAGTTTTAATCATATTTTTTTTTATTATTATTTTGTTTTACAATAACATCACAAAGATAAAATGCATCTAATTTTAGCTTATTGGCTAAACGCTATCTGTCATTTTCTATGGAATTTTTATAAATTTTTTACTTATAAAAGTACATTTTATAAGTTAATCTATTGCTCGTTAAATAATACAGCCTAGTTAGCTGTGATAGTTTTTCTTTTAACTACGTTATGCAGGTAAATGCAATTTTAATACAGTCCGAAAACTTAAGATGGATTTCTAAGAACAAAACTTCCCATCTCCAACGGTTAGGGTAGCTGTCATGGAGACCCCTGTTAAATTTTTTCTACATATCCAAAAACAACGGTTTAGCTGGAGGGGGGGGGGGGCACATAACTAACAAAAATTAGGACTTTAGGAGTGCATATTTTAAGAACTGTTGACTGTTGACTTAAATTAATAAAAATTGTTTGAAACCTTGATTTCGTTTTTTAAGATCTATCGTTTGGTACCTCTCGCGTTATTGTAAATTTTTTTTTCGTACTTCAGTTACATGTATAGCGACATATCCCAAAAAAAAATTCTTAATTTCACTATGTCGTTGTGTAGCGGTTCATAGATTACACCTACCTTCCAAATTTCATTTATATATTGCCAATAGTTTCCGAGAAAAACCACGGACCAGACAGACAGACAGACGGACGGACGGACGGGCATGGCGAAACTATAAGGATTTCTCTTTTTCCATTTGGCTACGGATCTCTAAAAAGCTAAAGAAAACTAAATCCGAAGCGAAATATATGTAATTTACGCATTGTGGCTTTATACACGTCGTATTTTTTTAATTTCTTAGTATTTTTCCATATTTTTTTTCTCTCGCAACCAAAGCGTAGTACGACATATGCATATGCTAAAAGCTCGAATTTAAATTATAATTATTACTTACTTTTACAAAATATCGAGAGAGAGAGAGATCGCTCATCGTGAAGGTATTCAATATTCATGCTTATTATTGACAGTCATTAAGATAACTAATTAGAATAGATACACATGATAATTATGATAAAACGAACTGTAAAAAACGACTCATGATCTAATAAACGAAACTGATGTTTATAGAAGAACTTTATCACTTCTAACACTGTACACTACAATGGTATTATCCTTTAGCACGGATAAAAGGGTTAATCCGTTTAGAACTGAGCAATGCATGTCATATCCTCAGGTCATAACAAATGACCAGTATTGCCATTCATGAACAAAATGGCCGAAAGAGAGTCTTTGTCTTTCAGTCATGAAGGTTTAAGAGAGCCTGTCTCGTTTTATGGAACCTGAGCACATACGAGTACTTTACCTTCATGGAGATTGGCGATGAAGTTTCCATTAATGAAATCACCTATTTTATTTTGACTAAAGATAGCGCGGCGCAAAATCTGTAGTAGCTCCTTAATGGTAACTAATGTAATTCTGTCATCAGTCGATGTGATGAGGTCACGCGGCACTATCCATTTAAATTACTACTCACTCATTCACTTTTTCTCGCACTTGTCAAAATCAAAAGCGTTGCCTTGGCAAGGCGAGATGAAAGTAATCTACTAGTGTAAGACTTCGTTCGAAGTCGTAATAATGTTTTAAGTACTGTTCCGTAACTGTAATAATTTGAACATAGTGAATTGAATGAATGGCATCACTGAAAATGTCTCATTCTCAAAGGGTTTAGCCTCTTTAGGCAAGGATAATACTCTCAGCGAATGGATGTGAATTCTAAGTATCGGGAACATTATTTAATCGTTTTGAAGATACCTCTGTAGCACACTTTACCATAATAACTACGAATGTTATTTACAGTGTTATATGTTTATAGTCAATTTAGCCTCTTCCACGACCTCTCATTTTGCTCGCTCGATTCTTTCACGCCTACGCGTGGTGATCAAATTAAATACACTTGAAGGTCTCTCTGTTTGTTTTTCAAATTGATACTGCCTGATCTGATCTAACGTATCAACTGCAGTCGCATTGTTTACGATGTGATGCATCACGTTGCATTTTGTTGTCTGACAACATCGATAGTGAGCTAATTGAACCAGAAAAGTATAAAAGTACAATGACTTTCCAACTAACCCCAAATGGACGGGCTTGTTTTGAGAAATAATTTTTCTTAAATATTAGGTCTTAACCCATGAAGTTGCCGTTCTTCAGTACTGACCATTACAAACAAAAACGTTTTGGTTGGCTGTAAATTCTAAATTCAAATTAATTTTGTTTTAAAAACATGACATTCTTTTTACAAAATCATTTTTTGTTTATTGATTAGCGTTTTGTTTTCATGACATTTGAACATTCTTCGTCGTAATGGACACTTTGAAAATTCGTGTAATTATGGAATATGAGTTCCGTCGTGGCACTATTGCGGCACAAACGGTACGTAACATCAACAACGTTTACGGATAGAACTTAACAAACGAACGCACAACCCGTTATTGATTTGCCCGCTTCCGTTCTGGAAATTATGACTTGAATAATGAACCTCGTGGTCGTCCGGACACTTTAGTCAACAATAATGGATTGAAGGCGATTGTGGAAGCTGATGATACTAAAACTACAGCTGAACTAGCAGCAGCCTTTGATGTTAGCATTAAAACAATATTGGACCATTTGCGACAAATTGGAAAAGTAAAAAAGCTTGATAGATGGATACCCCACGAACTTAACGATCGCCAGCGCAACGTACGCGTCGAGACGAAACCTGCCTCGCGTTGCTCAACAGCCACATAAATAAAGGAATTTTGAACCGGATTGTTGCCTGTGATGAAAAATGGATTCTGTTCGACAATCGAAAGTGCTCAGCAAGTTGGTTAGATCCTGGTTCAACACCAAATCAATGTGTTAAACGAAAAATAACCCCAAAAAAGTTATGGTCACTGTTTAGTGGTCTAGATTAGGTTAGATGTGTACTGTTAAGAACTGAAGACAATAATGGAGAAGCTCGCACGTCTGCGACCAGCTTTGGTCAATCGGTCGTCCTGCTGCTCCTTCACGACAACGCGCGACCCTATACTGCATAACAAACAGTCTCCAAGCTGCTAGAGTTGGGGTTGGAAGTTCTCCCTCATCCGCCGTACTCACCGGACCTTGCACCTACCGACTATTAATTTTTCAAAATTTGGACAACTTTTTAACCGGAAAAAAATTCAATTTCCGAGATATCGTAAAAATGTCTTTGAAGAGTTTGTTGCCTCCCGTCCAGTTGAATTTTACAAGAAGGGCATCAATAAACTGCCACTGTTTTGGCAAAGATGCCTCGATTGCACGGGTGATTACTTTGAATAACGGAAATAAAGATGTTTGAAAAAAAAATACTTTAACTTATTTCATACAAAACGGTAATTTCATAGGTTAAGACCTAATATTAAAAATAATATTCTAAAATTTACTCCCTCCTTCTCTGGGGTCAATTTTTGGGGCAAATTGGAATATAAAAAAGTAGTAGAATACCTCTGTAATTTGGTCATTAGCTGAATTTAAGCATATTTTTCTTTTCCGTGGACTTCTGTTCTTACAAATCTCGAGTAGGTAGGTACGTTTCAGTCATTTGACGTAAAACTCCTTTTAAGTTACGGTGTTTGTTACAGTGAGTTCGAAAAGTTAAATAAGATCCGACAAAGTTTATTTTACTCCAGAAAATAACATAAACATCTCAACTCATACGAAGAAGGCACTTCTCGGTCCGCGCCACAGCCCGCTCTGTTTATTCAGCGAATTAGGAGACGCTTGCGAGCGCTGACTGATTCTCGTATGTTTGTTTGGAATTTGAATTATCAAGTCCCCCCTTCATCTCGTGGACAGCGCTTACTAATTTCTGCTGAAATGCATAAAATAAACTATTACACACATGTTTTATATGTAACTAACGCTATTATATCCCTTAATTTATTATTAGAAAAGTTGATATGTATGTATTTATTACTTAAGAAGTCTTATTTTAATTAGAAAAAGACCTTGATTTGTAGGTGATTTATTTTAGAAAATGGCAGAACCATAAAATCTGTACAGATAGATATATGAAGATTATTTGATTTTGTTGATTCTAGAAGTTGATATGTGTGTCCATCGATAGCTTAATATAACAAAATATATTTAAGGCACTGACTTAAAGCAACAGATACTCCTATTCTAGTGCATGTTTGATACCATTTTTAGGGTTCCACGCCTGAAAATCTAAAAAACGGAATCCTTTGGGCCACTTTCTGGTCGTCAAGTCTGTCTATCAAAATTCTTTCTCAGGAACATATAGAGGTATCAAATTATAACTAATATTAGATACGGAGTTCTGCGGCCCCATAGTCTTGTAAAAATAATGTTTTAAAAGTCAATACTATAAAAAAAACATCACGTATTAGACGACGTGTTGTTACAAAACAACACATTGATTTGCGTGTAGTAAGTGTGGGGGGAGGGGGGAATGTGTAGGTCACGCTGACCAAACCACTTACTAGTTTCCCTTTATGCATAGTAAAACTATATCACACTATTTTTACTAATTTCACATAAACAAAATATGACTGAATTTATTATTTCTAGGTAAAAGTGGAGGGCCGTACTCTATTCCTGACGTGCGTGTGTATGGGTTGTCTGGAACGATGCGATCCTGAGCGCACCATCCGCTGCCGGTTCTGTGGCCAGAAGTGGGACGGATCATCGCTCGTGTTGGGTACCATGTACTCCTACGACATCTTCATGGCCACGCCATGTTGTGCAGAAAGGCTCAAGGTAATGAATCAAGTAAGCTATAGTAATTGGTAACGGGCTATCGCTAATACATTGTAAAATTCGATAAATCAACAATTCCATGACAATTTTACATGTCAATTTGTTCGTTATCTCCTAATCAGGGTGCTAGTCGCAGGAGTTAAAGAATCAACTTGTTATAGTCTTTTAGCACAAAAAGCCTTCCGTTGTACAAATAATCTCGTAGATGTTCTACTCGTATTGCATTTTGCCGATTGCCATCTAATAAATACAAGAATGAGATTTTTTACTTCTTTTCTTTTTCGTAATCGCCCAAGGGTAACCTAGAGTAATTGTTACAAGGTTGGGTTGATAACTACTTAGCCGAACAATTAAATACCTATGTTATTGTTTTCAAACTATCTTTATTTTTGACGTAGTCCCCGTTGGTTGGTCTGTATGCACTTAGTCCAACGGTCTTCTTAGGTTTCAATACCTCTCCTAAAATGGCTTTCATTGAGTTCCGAAAAATAGTCGTCTACAGCAGCTTTGACCTCATCTCCGTCCCCAAAACCTCTGCCTACCCAAAAAAAATTTTAGGTAGGGGAACAAATGAAAGTCGGACGGTGCCATATCAGGTGAATAAGGTGGGTCAGAAAGCAAATCATAGCGCAGTTAGTTGATTTTCGCCATGGCGACAGCACCTATACGCGTGCATTATGTTGATGAAAAAAAAAATTTTTTTTATTCAATCGCGATCTTTTCAGACGAATACAATCTTGTAATTTATAGCGTAATATGTACTGTTTATGGTTTGACCTTCTCGAAGATAATCTATGAATAAATTTTCTTTCGCATCCCAAAACACTGATGCCATTACTTTAGATTTCTCCACCTTTGCTTTTTTGGGGCTAAAGTTCCTGGTTCTGTCCACTGCTTTGGTTGTATTTTTGATTCCGGTGTATAATAGTGGACCCATGTCTCATTTGTAGTCATTAATCTTCGTTCAAAATCGGTTGTATTTTTCATAACACGAGCCAAATTTTCCTGTGATATTTTCATTCGTAAACATTTCTGGTCAATACTAAATAAATGCGCCACCCATCTCGCATATAATTTTTTTATAACTAATTTTTCACTTAAAATGTAATAAAGGTACTCGTTCCTTAGAAATGCCTACTGCGTTAGCTATCTCTGATAATTTCAAACTTTGGTATGCTAAAACCATATCATATGTACTTTAAATACCATTTCGGAATTGTAACAGTTTTTGAACGCCCAGGTCGGTGTTCATCTCGTAGGCTTGTACAGCCTCGTTTAAATTCAGCTACCCGGTTTTTTTACTGTTGCATATGATGGTGCACTATGACCTAAAACATTTTTTATTTCTTCGAAAATTGCACTGCCCTTCAATCCTTTCATATACAAAAACTTAATGACAGCACGTTCCTCAATTTTATACATTGCAAAATAATCCGTGACAACGCTTTTCTAAATAATATTTTAAAAAACCATTTTGCCTTATCTGGCTTATAATTTTATATGTGGCCAGTTACAAAACTAATTTTCAGTATAACAATTTTTTTTTTAAATCTTACTTAGATGTAGGTTAGGCTAAGTAGTTATAGTTGTTGCGCGAAAAAAACAAGTTTCACCGCAAACACAAACTTTACAAAAATCCTCGCGACTATGATACGTTTTCATTACTCAGAGCAAGATCCAAAATTTTAATGAGAGACTGCTTTAAGACTTACATTAAACATATAGAAGCCGATTTATCGAGTAATATCAAAGCGTTTTGGAGATACACCAAGGATAAAAAACTGACAAACGAGATGCCCAGACACGTTCATCTTAATGGCCGCTCAGCTGATACCGGTCCTAGTGTTGCTAATCTTTTTGCTGATTATTTCTCTTCAGTATATTGCTCATCAACAGGTTCTCATTTCACCCCTTTATTTCCACCATCTAATTACACTTTATTCAGGGTACAGCTGCCCGAACACGCAGTGTTAACTCATCTTAAAAAATTGGAAATAAATAAAGGAGCTGGTCCTGACGGTATTCCGCCTGTGTTTGTCCGTGTTTGTGCATGTGCCTTGGCGAAACCACTATCAATGGTCTACAATAAATCTTTGGCCGAGGGTGTTTTTCCTGATCTATGGAAATTAGCCAAAATTACTCCAATATATAAATCAGGTGACAAGGGTGACGTATCTAATTATAGACCCATAAGTATTCTAAACTGCTTTGCTAAGGTATTTGAAAGCTTGATGTATCAACACCTATTTAACCATTTCAGCCATATACTGAGCATTCACCAGCATGGTTTTGTCAATCATAGATCTACTACTTCCAATCTGCTCGTCTATAGTAACTATCTCTGTCACGCATTCAATGATAAGATTCAAGTTGATTCCGTGTACACCGATTTTGCCAAGGCATTCGATCGTGTCAATCACGAAATATTGCTGGCGAAGATGGAGCACCTTGGGATTCATGGATCCTTGCATCGTTGGCTCAAATCTTATCTGCTGTATCGATCGCAGTTAGTGTGCGTGTACGGATACGATTCCTACCCTTTCATGGCAGCCTCTGGGGTTCCACAGGGCTCCAATTTAGGACCATTACTGTTCTTAGTGTTTATTAATGACCTTCTGGAAGTTTTGACTTGCAACTGCTTAGCTTATGCTGATGATCTCAAACTTTTCTTATCCATTTCTGAAACGTCAGACTGTCTTCTATTACAGTGCAATTTAAATCTATTGCACTCTTGGTGTGAGAATAATCTAATGTCACTGAATATCAAGAAATGCCACTACATATCCTTCACCAAGAATAAGAAAATAATTTACTATCCGTACAACATAAACGGATCTCCACTGGAGCGCGTCAGTGTAGCTCGTGATTTGGGGGTGTTGTTCGATAGTGCGCTATCGTTCAGACCTCATTATGAGTGGATGGTGGGCAGGGCTTGCAAGATGCTGGGGTTCATTTTCCGAGTTACCAAGGCCTTCAGAAGAAAGAAGTCCTTCCTAATACTTTACAATTCAATGGTCCGTAGCCTTCTGGAATATTGTTCTTCTGTTTGGTGTCCGATCTACCAGGTTCATATTAATCGAGTCGAGTCAGTTCAGGCACGTTTCCTGCGCTGTCTCAGCGTTAGATTGGGCCTGAGGAAAAGACTTCCCGAGTATAGTGATCGCCTGAAGTACTTCCATCTTCAGAGTCTTCAGGTCAGACGTAGAACTACGGACTTGTGCCTTCTTCACAAGATAGCTAACGGTGGTTTGGGGGCCGAACTTTTGAATGCTCTTAATTTCAGAGTCAGCAAACATCGTTTGCGTGATAAGCGACTGTTTGACGTACCAATCGCGAATAATAACGTCTCTTACAACAGTCCAATACATAGGTTTTGTAGTCTATATAATGCATTGAACGATGAATTCGATATACATCACCAGAGTTACGTCTCATTTAAAAGAGCTTTGTCCAAATTATAAACGTTTTCTTTCTTTTTAAATATTTTGGTCGTTTTTGTGTTTATTACTTGATTATTTACTATGTACTATTTTACAATGCCGTATATAGCTATTAAGGTCAACAGACTCGCCTCTATTGTATTTTATATATTTTGTATCTTTGCCTATTTTTAAGTTTGTTAACTGTTGCTGTATCTATGTAATAAATAAATAAATAAATAAATCAACCCACCCTCGTATGTAATACTATCATTTGGTATATTTTTCTTTACGTTTACATGACATTAAATGCATGACGCTATTTATTTATATATTTTTGTCGTTTGATAACAGGGGTATATTTTGTATCCACAGTGCAACACCTGCTTCAAGCCACTCCTGCACCCACAACAGCGGCTCAACTACTCGGACTATTCTCACCCAGTGACGTGCCCACACTGCCGCAGCCTCGACACGCACTTCGTGAAGCCGCTCACGTACTGCTTCACCAAACGGGCGTTCCCGCTGTACCAGCAGTGGCCATAACAGACGGCGGTGCCGGGGGCCGCACAGACCTCCCCCGGCACCCCGCCCGCGGCACCCGCCGAGCCCGCCGCTTGGCCTCTGCCACTCACATCGCCGCCACGCCGCGCTTCACCGCCTACTTTGCGACCAGTGGTTAACACCAGCATGGCGTCACGCGTGCCCGACCCAACACCCGATGAACCGACCACGCCGACCTCGGCCAAGTACCTGCCGCAGACGATCGCCGGCCTGGCCGAGTCGCTGTCACTGCTGGGGCTATCCGCAGACTCTTTAGCGCTGAGCGTGGGCGAGTCGTTGGCCGAACGCTATTTGGCGGCGATGAAGCCGCGCAATACGTTGACGGGACTGGGCGTCTCGCGGCCACCAGGCGGCTGCGGGCCTGCGCGCCACACTAGCCCGGCCGAGCCTGCACACCTGCAGCTTTTCTCGAATGAGTTCATCAACTACTTGAACCAGCTGGCGTAACTGGCCGTGCGGCTCGCGATGATGTAGTGTTCTGAACTTCCTACGAAATACGTCAGGACCGATTTTGTTAAATTAAGTTGATATTATTGAAAATAATTTTATGTGAACGATTCAGTTCGTATTATTAATTTAATTGTAATTTTATTCTGCACTTTGTTGGTTCGATGTTGATTTTAGTGATCGCCGTGATACAAGATGACGGACGCCAGAATTTGCATTTTGTTTATCGAATGTTCTTAAAGGACCCAACCGCGCCAGTGAGTGCGAAAAGGAAGTTTCGCTCACGACCGAGCACTCTTGCGTGATAGTCCATATAAAAAAAGTGTTGTTTAGTTCAATTTAGTTTATTAGTTATGTTTTATTTTTAGCAAAATTTTAAACTATCCTAAGTGTTAAAACATATTTTTGTAAGTTTATTAAAATCATCTTTTATTTCCCACCAAATGGCAATTTGAGAACGTTATATAATTTCACCAGTTAAGATGCCATGTTAGTTGTATTAAGAATTTTCAATCGATATACGTGGATTTCCTTATAGTTTTAAGTTTTTACTATAGTAAAAATTATTCATAAGTCATTGATTGCTGTGTCACCAATAATATTTTTAGCGTGTCTATAACATCTAGTGTGTCGTATAATTTTGTATGATATCGGTGTCTTCTGTTCGTTTCATCGAAATTAATCTTCGATACACTGCTCAACAATTTATAGTGACATTTTATGACAGTAGTGCCATAGTAATCGTGAAGTAATGCAATTGGAATAATCACCATAAATAAATCTAAACAGCAAATTATCTATACCAGAAACCTATTAATTATTGAACATTGTATTGTGTCTATACGTTTTTAGTTTTATGATCTTCAACTAATTATGTGTAGATTAAGAATTTTCATACAATTATAAAACTAGAGTTATTTATAGACTCTATAGCATTTTGGTATTTTTAAGGGTCTAAGTGAAATAGCACATTTACTCGATGTCTGTTTAAATTTAACGTTTTAGGTAAGATTTTTATACATTTGATACTTACTCGGGAGTTCGTTAAAAGTGATAATCTTAGTGGTAATGCGTGTTTAGTGATAGCGGTGGTGCGGACCTTGCACCGAGAGAAGCGCATCTAGGCAATAATATTTAACGAGACTTCGATTTTGTACGTAGATAATGAATAAACGGTTTCTTCAAAAAAAAAAATTACGAATGAGAACAATCGAAACTGCCATTCAACGTTTTACTATCATCGTTCGTGATAATCGACTGACTTGATATTCGATCTAAACTGTTGTGTAGTTTGTAACGTCGCGTCACTGATTCATCGCACTTTATTGTAAAATTCCCACACTCACAATTCGGTTTCACTGAGGTGTTTTGCGACAGTTTGTCGTATTATTATCCCACAATTGAATGTGATCTACAAACAAAGGGTCCGTTTCAGTTGTGGATTACAATCATCAATCGTTTCTCTCGCAAGCGCACAAATTATCATCGCCTAATTCGTCATCGCGTTCATCCGCATCACTTCATCTCATCATCACTAGTGTGATCATTAACCCGGTTTGATTGGCAGGCGGCTGGCTCGCTGCAACTCTTAAAATGTTGACAGTTGTAATAAACTGCATACCTATTTTCATTTGATTGAAATCGATTCATTTCGAATAGAGTTGCAACAGCCACGTCGTCATGTGTGATTGTTATATTTTTTACATTTTTATGTTACTTACGTATCTTTCGGCTTCACAATTATTTAGAAATAGAATCAAATACATATTCAACAGATCTATAAAAAGTTAATAGCTTCATAGCGGAATATTGTAAATATGCCACCTTGTCTATCCAGAAGTTTATCGAATATTGACAAATGTGACGGCGTATTACTAATCCCGACATGCCCCATAGGAATATCACGTTCTCTGCCTACATATATTCAACGCGACGCCTTACTGTGACGACGTTTCATATGTTAATCGATTTTAATTTTATTCAAAGTTTGCTCGTTCAAATATATAATTATATATTAGAAGTTGCTTATACATAGGTATACTTATTAATAATCCCTTTAATAAATTTGAAAAAAAAAGGTATCTATATAAACGAGCGGTTGTTGGTATATTTAGAAAAATATAAATAAAAAAAGAACCAGATCATCTGATGGTGGCCATGTACAAATATGAAGTGAAACGTCGTCGCAGTGCGTGCTAATAGTTGAAAACAAATATTAATATGAAATCATATACTATAATAGTGAAATACAGAGCCCGTTTACAGAGATTTATGGACATTATTTTCAAATTAAAAATATAAAAAAAAAATTAAAATAAATAAATCGATTTACCCTCATATTGTAGTTACATAAAAACGTTTTATGCGGTCGAGAATTCCATATGGTTTAATTTCAGATTATCAAAATAAAAAGGTTACAAAAATATCAAACCAGTTTGCATACATCATGGTGTTCTTTTAATGAGAATCCATATAGAACAGCATACCTAGTTGACCGTGTGGGTATATACGACACCAATAAAATGTCCTCCACTTCAACAAAATAATAATTGTTACAGTGACTCGTATTTTTAGATGAGTGACTGTATTTATTTACCTTCGCGAATACCTCTCTAGGCATAAGTAATTTCGTAATAGTAAATTCTAGACAAAATTCCTAAATAGATCCATTATTAATACAATAATACGTAATTGTTGACCATATCATATCGCATATATTAAAATCTGGTATATGCGAACTCATTAAAATTCAAATTTTAAAGAAGCTTTTAGTCAATCTATCTAATAACCAAAATAAGTATTACGCCGTACCTACCTTAGCATCGAATATGAAACAGTTAGCGGTTTCGACGTGTTTTACAGTATATGATAACAGTGATTTTTCTGGTTGTATATCTCAATATGTACCTACCTACAGTAATGATTCTAAATAATAAAATCGTTTCGTTTTATATTTATGTATGTAATTGAAAATATATTTTATTCGATCGGTTCAGTTTTTTGAAATATTATTATAAATTACATGAACGTTGCCAACTTCTTAGTTTATTTGCGTAATTTGTTAAATTTTGAAAATTAATATCAATTTATTTAGACGCCTCAGTCATTTAAATTTCTTCGTGTTAAATTTAATGTCGTGTAGTTTAGTGAATTGCTTAAAAGTACAAAACAAACCATTTGTTACTTTTGCAAATTTTATAAAAATATTAATGGAGTACATATTAAAGGTTCGTAAAGGCCTGCGAATCCACTAACGTCAAATAGACCGACTGTTTGTTTTTAAACGCATTTAAAATTCGTTTAAACACGTGGAACCTAAAGTTGTTATATTATATTAAATTGTAGGTATATGTAAGGTCCCCTCAGTTTATATGCTTATCGCTAATCGTACAAAATATTTCTCTAACGCTAATAATTTTTTTGTGCTCGTATTTCTATTAGGTAAGTCGTATATAAAGTACAGCTTTTGTAGTATCTTAGAATTTCCTCTATTAATTTTAAGTGTTGTGTGAACGGTGGTGTGTATGTAATCACTTAATTTTAGATTTCGTCGAATGCAAAATCATCGCAAATCATGTATAATGTAACTCGCATCGGAACTGGCTCAGTGCTTGAGTCGCGTTTAGTGAATTGTGTACATCTGGTCATAGGTGTAGCGTTCGCGCGCCACCAACTTTAGCTATATCGAATTTTACTTAAAAAAAAAAAAATCTTTCGGTGATATTTCTAGTTAAGACGAACGTAATTCTGTATTGATAGATAGAGTGATATCGTTTCAACGACCCGCACAATTTTCCGAGCTCTTCGATAATTCTAGACACGATCTTTTGCATGCACGCACAAATAAAGAAATGAATTGGAAGTGCCAGCCGTCGTATTTGCCTCTCGCTGCTCAATCGTACGGGCGAGAAGAAAAAACGAACCGTTCTCATACAACGGCTGTTATTTTCAGTCGTTTTTTTGTCAGTGCGAACAATAAATACCACTGGAGTTTCCGTATCGTCATCGATCTGCGTTAGCAATCTAGGTTGTGTAGATAGACTGGGACACACTTGTTCGTGAGGAGTAGTAGCGAAGTGCGTGCTTGTGCGAGGATCATAGCCAGGAGGTCCAGAGGTCTAGTCCGTGGTCGCGATGCACAGAACGGCTCTGGTTGCAGTGTCCAGCGTACAGCTCAACAAAAAAAAAACTGTCTTAAACCGCATTGGCTGAAATTAGTATACGGCTGTTATTGGTTAGTGAAAGAAGCAAATCATAGCATGTTACGTATATTTTGATACTCGATGTTTTCTACACTACTCGTAGTAAGTTCGTATTAATCATTGTATTAACGTAGTTTATAAATAGCGCTAGGATTCGACTCGTTGCATTTATGGGTTGGTGATATTTTGTAAAAAAAAAAAATCGATTAGAAATAACCGACAATAGAGTAACGGTGTGTATCATTTAAGATTTGTACTCGATAATCTTGTCCGGATCTATAAATGTGATCTATATGAATCGATTCGCGATCGACCCTGCTCTTTGACTACGAGTCACTTTTGAAAAGTCTGCTATTTCAGTATAAATTTTATAAAGTAGGATTTGCTTAAAAAGTAAAACGCCGTCTTGATAAATTAATATTAAAAAAAAAAAAAAAAACAATTAAATGTCAAGATAATGAAAAATAAATCAGTGATAATATTACTGTAATAATTGGATATTGATAATCGTGTAATTGCGTGGCAATTAGTTTTAAAACATTTTTTACATTTTAATATGCGCGGGGTGCATCAGGGTATGAGTGTCATAATTTGTAACGATTTAATGATAAACTTTTGTACTTTCATAATGCTATGAGATAATTTAGTAATATTTTTTCTATGGATATGTATGTGCGTAAAGTAAGCGTCAGATAAATATGTTTTTTTCTACTGGAACGTAGGTGTAGTATTTTGTAAGACTAAAACGAGACTCGTGAGCTCGGACGTGTATTTCACAGCGATAATAGTTACGGCAAAGACTCCACTCGCTTATCCGATTTCATGGGAAGAGATGAGAGTGAATATCTTTTTCTCTGGTCTGCCTTAAGCTGGGTCATTTTAAGTAACTTTTATATCGACGAATCCACCACGGATGTCGTCTTCAATATGGAATTCACGTGAAAAATATTCAGTTTACGGATATTTCTTCCATAAAATTGGATTGGCGAAAGCGCAGTCGAATAATTTACTTAGGATATACCTAGTATGTATTTCGTAATATGTTATTGTGCCCCAGACTTTTCACGGACATTCTAAACTTATTAAATTATAAAGCTTTTAATTATGTGACAGACTGAAATAGTTTATCATTATTTATTGCTCTCATTAAGTATATAAAATCGCAAATCAGTGATCATTTAAATTTCTTAACGGTACAAAAACCTATTGTAAAATCGAAGAAATAAACAATATTGAAAATATCGTCCCGTAACAGCGGTGTGTTGTCCGAAAGAGAGCATATTTTTAGTTTTACTTGAAACCAACTTGTTTTCTTATTGCGGCAAAATATGCATTATATAGTTCTTGATATCTGTTATTTTACATTTTTCTGAAATAGTTTTCAAAACGATTTAGGAATACGAGAGGTTTCGAAACACGGAAGGATTTTTATAAAAAACGTTTCGTATAATTATATATATATATATTATATATATTAATTACACCAAAAACTAAAAGTATTCGTGAATAAAAAAAGATTGGTTGTTCTATTTTTAATACTTCGCCGTTAGGGCTTATATATGTGTCAAGTGCTTAAAATACATTTAAGATAATACATATATATTTAAAGACAAAATTGACACGATATTGACCCGTTTCAGCGTATATTTTTGTACATTCGAATCGATGCGTAAGGAATTGGCACAAGTATATGAACGTAGCGTTTAGGTTAAGTTCGATGACCCTACTAAAAGTTCCATTTGAAATTATTGAAATGCTATTATTAATTTATAATGAAAGGGAACGTTTGTAATGTTGGTTAAGAGCATGATAAGTAAGTTACGGTTGTTTCAGAAAATTGTAATAAAACAGATGCAAAAAAAATAAAAACATGTTATATTTTGTATGAACGCGGCAGGCGCTGCCCAGTCACTCGGCGAGTGGCGAGTGTAGTGGATAAGTGTACACTCTAAAAGAGTTTTCGCAGGTAGTAGTTTTAGTAGGCTTAGTGTTTTTATACCAGCTTGATGTTGTGACATTTAATATTTATACGATACGATTGAACCCAGCCACACGAACAGTGAGGCAGACACGGATCCATAGAAGGAAGTACGTGCAGTGGGCCCTCGGGGTACTCCTGCACTAGTGATCTTTACCAAAGTGTTGCTGTTCGCAGGCATATCAATTTTATATTATGGAGCTATAGGTACATTTTGGGTACAAAATTGTAGTCAAAGTTTTTTAATTCTATTGAATGAGTAATTGTTAGTTAATGACCGCGTCGTCGGCTTCGTCGCCTCCGTTATTTACACAATTTTTTTTCCAACAGCTAAATAATGTACTCACCTACATTATGTTGTTGTGGCAAAGAGTTTTGCGACAGCCATTCGCCGCGAATCCGGCGACGCGTTTCGATTGATTTTCAGTTATTTAGCAGAATTATATTGTCTAGTATTTCCGACTTCTGTTATGTTTTTGTATTGCTTATATTATATCTAAATGGATACGTGTCTATTAAGTATTTTAATTGATTTGATGAGGACCTAGTCGTTTCTCTGTAATATCACTTCTCCCAAAGTACAAATTCCTTGTTGTTTAGTCCAATTTTGTTTAACTGTTGAAGGGGTGAAAAATTATTTTAGGTGAAAAAAAAAACAGGACCCTGTCCCCTAGTGCCCGCTGACGTAGTGGCAATTCCCAGCCCTCTAGGCGACCTAACAGGCCAACTTCATTATATCTTAGTAATAAGAGTTTCGTTACATATAAAAATTATTATTTGTTTTAAATTATAATTTTTGTTTTTTGCGAGAAATGAACGAATTTGGTTATTTTTTTTATTATCGATACCGTATCCCAGTGGATACCTATTAGTTTTGTTTTTATAATTATATTATTTTAGAATTATTTAAGTTTTAAACTATTTAGTATATTTTTTTTGTAAGTTGCTTGAATATTTAATGCACAACCGATTACCCGAAAATAATGTATGACCGATTTCATCGTGGTATAACGTTATACTAATTTCTAAAACACAATTCACCGTCTTCTCAAAGAAAATTGCTTAAAAAGACCTGTTGACAATTGCAGAAGTCGGTGAACTTACATTGTAACATAAATTCACATCAGAACTAATTTTATTAATTAGCATTATTTTAATTTTACTTACCTATTGTAATTGCCTACTACATAGTTACACATTACCCAAATTAGAAAGCTGTTAAGGATATATTAAACTTTTTAAATGACACTATTACCTACAATTTGAATACATGAAACCTCAAAGAAAATAAAAAATTTAAAAATAATTGTGTGTTATTTCATCGCATTTTATTCCACCCATTTATTGTAATAATGTATGAATTATTCATACAAATAAAAAATCAAATGCATTACAAAATTGCACACAAAATTGGGCTTCATACTATACGGCATAGGGTAATTAAAATAGTCAGAAATCTCAGGTCACAATATCAACGACCGCTTAGAGCCTAGTAAGTAGCGGCCCTGCTTACGAAGCTGAAGGCACCGGGTTCGAATCCCAGGTCGGGTCAGTATTTGTATGATGAATATTGTTGTGATGTATACGTTATTATTATTATTATCGAAACTGAAAAAAGCGATTTCGCGGGGGTGAGAGCTGACGCGCGCGGACGTCGCGGACTGAAACTGGACTGAAAAAGGCCAAAGGAAACACCAGCTAACTAGAATAAGTGTGGTTAGTAAGCGCAGTAGAGTGCTAGTCTAAGTTACTTATTAAATTTGATAGCAGAAATTGGTTCGGCAGCATGAGATTTATAGCCATGGGTGTAGCCAATAACATTGTATAACCGAAAAATTAATGTAGCGCTGTACAGACCTCAAGAAGTTGTTTAAGTAGGTATATATCTACATTAAATAGAAAATGGAAAAAAAATTTTTGTTCTTATATTAGACGACCGCTTAGCCCAGTGGGCAGCGACCCTGCCTACGAAGCTGGAGGTCCCGGGTTCGAATCCCAGGTCGGGTCAGTATTTATATGATGAATATTAATACTGGCACCGGGTCTTGGTTGTTATATGTATGTGGTGTCTTCGCTTGGTACCCAAAATACAAGCTAATGCTTAGTTTGGGACCTAGACGTTGTTGTAATTGTATGTGTTATTATTATTATTATTACTAGGTATATAATAAAATATCTACTAAACGTCTACTCTTGGTTAAATAGATTTTGTAACGTTAACGTTGCACAGTATAATTGGAAGCTTTAAAAATGTACGTCATCTTTTTATTTAAAAATTTTGTACATTAAATTATGGAAGTGTCTAGTCTGCCACAAGCGGTCGTTTAATAAAAAGGAATATTCCGCCGCTAGCGGTAATTTAAGAAAAAATGCTATTCTGCCGCAAGTTATTTGTTATTGAAATTTGTTCCATAACGCAAAGTGATAACGTTCCATTTTTAATACACTTAAGGTAGCGTTAACGCAGTTACTAATAGCGGCAGAATAACAGAAAAAGCTATTCTGCTTATTTGCAGGAAACTTATTGCAGGAAATGGGAAAATACAAAGAATGTTTAAAATAGCATCTTTGAGCATTTAGGTTAGGTTAGGTTAGGTTATGTCAATGCGAGGAGCGAAGCGGAGCGGAGCGACGAGCCACTCAGACATCTATCGAACAATTTTGGATTTGGTTCATATAGGTTAATAGCCCACTTTTTTCAAATTGTTCGGTTAGGTTAGGTTAGGTTATGTCAATGCGAGGAGCGAAGCGGAGCGGAGCGACGAGCCACTCAGACATCTATTGAACAATTTCGAATTATGTCTATTACTAGAAAGCATACTTTCTGTTCTGTACACATAATATATCTGTTCATATAGAGAAGGGAGAGGGGTTCCGGCAGGGGAGGAAAGGTGATATGCAATCCTTACCCTTCCCTCCTTTTTGTTGCTTATCCAAGTATTTTGACATAATTTTGGTCCATATATATCTGTTCGTATAGTGAAGGGAGAGGGGTTCCTAGAGGGGGGAGGGGGTTATGCAATCCTCGCTTTCCCCCCTACCCCTCCCCTTTTCCTGATTTTCCAGGCATCATATTAAAAATTCCGACCTTTTGTTTCACTAAATTGCCATTTGTGGCAGAATACCACTATTTCTTATTCTACCAACAGTGGCAGAATAGCACTAATTGTTAACTTACCGCTAGTGGCAGGATAATCCTTTATATTAAATGACCACTGGTGGCAGACTAGACACTTCCTTAAATTATTAGAAATGCACAAGTAAAACTCTCATATGTCAAAATTAGTAGTTTTGTGATTTGATTTTTAAACGATCGTTTTTATGAAAATTAAAAATATTTCAAAAAAAATTGTAAATCTTTCGATAAGTTCAGAATGTTTTTGAAGATATTGAGCACACCAGTCGGGTAAATATGGGTTATAACACTTTTTTTACTATTTCACTTCTGAATTATTCAAGTTCTACTTCTTGCACGTAATTTTACACGCTGATACATGCGGCTGTTTTATTATTATTTTTTTATTTAAAGGATCAGTAGAACTATATGTTCAATCACTACTTTTATTTATTTATTCTTATTACTATATTTTATTTTAATATAGTAAAAAATAACCATTATTTTGACATCTTTTTAAGAAACTGCAACTGATCAGTTTGTAGAAATTCTGCTGTAATTATCCTTGTTAATTAGTTAGGTACCAAATTTCTTAAATATTTACACTTAAACTTTTTCAACATGATTGAGCCATATTCAAAGGCGCAAAATATACCTATATAAAGAACTTGAATATATTTGGAATTCTTACGTCAACACAAGCAAACTAATCGGGGTATGTAGAAGTCGTCCCGCGAATTCGATCATTTTCTTTTGAACGAATAAAAACAATCTAAGGTGATTCGGCTAACGTAAATCGCTGCGAAGTTGAAAATATCGATTCTCGTCACCTGATATCGCCATATTGGTAAATCTGGATCGAGCTTGTCTCATTTTTTAGTATCTTAGGCCGGTATTAATAAATCCTACATAATCAAGTTTGAGATTAATTTTAAAACCATCTCAAGTCAGTATTAATTGATAAATGTATGTTAAGTAGACGATGGAGAGCGATTAAGTATGGGCGTTAACTCACGTCATTAAGTTTAAGATCGTTATCATGTTTGAATACGCATTCAGCTGATGCCGTTCTCAAAATAATCTTGATTGTGATTTATTAATACCAACCTTAAACGATAGTGACTTACTTTTCTTGAAAGTGGTTTCGTTTGGCAGCAAACGAGATTTAACCCTTTCATTTTGGTTTTTACTAAAATTCTCTTTGTTTTCAGTCTTGGTCTTTTGACTTGATATTGAGAGTTTTAATCTGCTCACAAGTGGGGTCTAACATATATTTTTTTGATAGGGGGCGAAACGTCCTTTGCTGTGGTATAACTATTACTTTTCTATCCTTTAAACTTTGGGCACACGAAGCTCCTGAGAGTACATATTTTTCACTTTTGCAATGCAATGCACACATGCAATTTCCCTGGCATGGCCGCCCGACCGCAAGTAAGTTCATCGAATTCACATCCAAATGTTCGAGATATTAAAACTCTGGCTTTCTGAGGAACACTGCAGTACCTACTACAGTACAGTTAATTATAAATAGGCTTTGTTTGTAGATATGAAGACACATAGTGCCTCGTTCATAAAATGTCCCTGGGACGTTAAAACTCCCACAAACTATCTAGAATTATACACAATAAAGCTGTAAGGATCATAAACGTGCACGTGATTGCTAAATACACGTAAACCAAACCGAATTAAATTTTCTGTTTGTAAATAATGTTAGGATAAAAAATACTGTAAATACCTGCACCATATCTACACATTTTTACATTTGTTTTTAATGGTATAAAATTTAGAAACTCCCTAAGTCATTTAACCATTCTTATTAGACACATTTGGAATTGAAAGTTCACCGCAATTATAATCATGTTACATTTCTCATGTATAGTTATATAAAGTAAGATGTTTACATGTTTGAATTTAAACATACTATGCAACAATAGAACCTCGTTCATAATCTATAGCCGGAAGTAGCTACATTATCGGAAGCACTACATCTCCGTAATGCTATCCCGGATTACGCACTGATGGTCAATAAATATCAACCTTCTGCAAGTAAATAATGGATGGCAATGCATTCTCCGCCGTATCTGTAACGCCTCCGAATAGATATATCGAAAACCCTTCTCTATGTGTGCTGTATTTGTCCATTCCTATGATAACTCACTTTCTCGAGTGTAAACCGACAAAACACAGAAGTGAGTGTCGTAGGTACATCTAGGCCCATTTAGAAAGGATTACGTAACTCCTAAATTTCGTCGAGTATTCGAGCTCTATTCAAATTAGGATTAATCCAACCGCGCGTAATTTTCAGATAACGACAGCTCCTTGAAAGTTAACACGCGTTTAAGCCGGTGCAATATCAAATTAGGATTGTTTATATGTAGGTATATTAAGTTCTATATAAAGAATTTTAAAAAAATGCATTGTTTTAATTAAAATAAATAACGAATAGACCTACTCATTCATTTTAATTCATTTGTCTGCAATAAAATTTTCCTTCAACTGAAAATGTTAAGAATATGAAAACTTCACGTGCAGAAATTATAAATCAGAATACATATTTTTTTTTTACTATCACAGACAATTGGTTTATATGTGTTTTAAAATAATACTCAAAATTCCTAATGATTTGCGTATCTTCGTTACGGTTTATAATCCATTAAATCTGTATTTATAAATACGGAACTCATTTCAAATAAAAGGGGGAATGAGAATGACATTGTCTAACTATATTTTCACGCTAGCGCAAGCGCGTGCGTAACTTAAAAATTTACTATGTAAGAGTTGTAGTTGTACGTGTTTCCTAGGATTTCGAGCATACAGATTACGAAAATAAAATTATTTAAAAAAAATTACCGCTGTCGAAGCTCAAATGTTTTTGGTGCTCCTTGGCTAAAATGGTCATGGTACTTTTTAGTAGTTTTTGAAATGTAATTTACAAACCAAATACACAGAGCGAGTCGCTTTTAATAGCATTCTCGTTAAAATGTCCATGGCTGACATGACATTCTTTAGTAATTAATCTATTGAATTATTTACAAAAGAAGTCTACCTACTATATTATAATATATTGTGTTAATGTATTTCATTATATTTTAGTGTATGACAATTATATTAATTTCATATTTATAAAGTTCATTGAAATTGATTTGTTCTTAATTTTTAATTATAATTATAATCATCATCATCATCAGCCCATTTTTTTTTCTCTACCCCAGGGTCAGGATGGGGGGCTTGGAGCTTAAGTCCACCACGCTGCTCCACTGCGGGTTGGTTGGTTGCGGGTTCCAATTATAATAATTCCATAAAATTTTAATTACATTTTATCAGTAATATTTACCGCCTCCCTTTACTCCTGTTGATAGTGTTAATGTACATAAAGTTACCGCACTGTGACCACAAAAATGTGAGCAAGAAGATATACCACATAGGCCAAATATATGCCAGTTGATGTTTTGAAATACTTGCTGTGAAGTAGAATTTTGTGTGATCAGCATGTAAAATTTTAACTGGAAAAGAAAATAAAGATCCTGAAATTACATTGCATTGTAATATTGACGACCGATTAGCCTAGTGGGTAGCGACCCTGCCTACGAAGCTGGAGGTCCTTGTTTGAATCCCAGGTCGGGTCAGTATTTATATGATGAATATTGATACTGGTATCGGGTCTTGTTTGGTATATGTATGTGGTGTCTTCGCTTGTTTACCATAACACAAGCTAATGCTTAGTTCGGAGCCTATAGATGTTGTTGTGATGATGATATTTAGACGATACATTATTATTATTATTTTATTATTACTATTGATATAACACAATATTGTTTACAACAATGAGGATCACGTATGGTCTGTCTAATCACTGAGTATTATTTTCGATCGTTTCGAAGTACTCTTTTTAAAAAACTCCTTTGTTATGACTTTCTTAGGTTCACACAATATAATTTTGCTTAAATGCTTGATAATCTGATGGAAGATAGAAAATGTAATTTTGCAGATCAATATTCTCAATATATTACCATATTATTGGTTAATTATAAAACATAAAACTTTCGTTTTGCAAAATGTGAAACAAGAGAAATGTTACAATTCTTACTGCTGAAAACCTAACCACCGAATAGAGAAAACAAAATGCAACAAGGCGAGAACTAAAACATTTTGTTTGCTTCGATTTGCATGTTCCATTTCAATAGTTTGTACACGATCCTGTGAGGATCCTGTGAGCATCCTGTATAATGCTCGAACGCCCATCGAATCTATATGTAGACATACAACAAACTATATCACGGCAAAGGTAAACCTATGCAACCCATACAAACTTGAATTGCGCAGCAAATCATGAACAAAGCGAGCTTACGTACTAGTTTCTAAGACTAAGATTGTTTTAATGGCTTCCCAAAGCTTTTGATGGTCAGTTCGACGTTCCCTGCAACGTTGACCCCTGTCAGATTATAGTTTGGTCGACTATAATAATCGGCCCCTGGTATTTCGAATATTAAGTTTATTTGTTACCTATTAGTTAGTAAATAATTATAACGTGATTTGTGTAAGAAACTTGCGCTTGAATTTGCAGTTCATTACAGTCGAGCAGTCTAATATTGTTAGTTTGAATTTAAATAGAGAATCTCTGGATCAACATATTCTTCGAATCGATTATCAAGATCTATTTAATTAACAAAAGCTTTCTTCTTATAATAATAACAATAATATCCGGGACTTACTACACAGCGCCATCTAGTCCCAAAGTAAGCAAGTATTATGCTTGTATTATGGGGCACTAGACAACTGATATACATACTTAAATATTCATTTTTTTTATAATACATACCTATATAGATACTTTTACACCCAGACACGGAACAAATAGACATGTTCATGCACACAAATATTTGTCCAGGGCGGGAATTGAACCCGCGACCCTCGGCTCCGCAGTTAGGGTCTCTAACCACTTGGCCAACCGGTCTTTCATTCTTCATTCTTCATTCATTCAAGTTCTTATCTATCATTGTGTATTGGACAATTTGAATTTTGATATTTGACAATGCCTCGTAATTGTAATGGAACAGTAACTGAGGGCGATCTGAAGAAAAAGAGAACAACATCTGCACAATACAAACGAGACATCTCTTTCTAATTAGTTAAAACACCTATTCGTTGAATTTCATTAGAAGCTTTTAGAGAGGCCTTACCCGACAACGTCCTCGAACGAGCCCGAACGAAATTTGCTACCGGCTACGTGAATAGAAGTTCAAAGAGCATTTTTGAACGAGCTATCGACTTGATTGCTGCTCGTTACTCTGTATCCGTGTTTACTAAAGTTGTTTGAATTACGACGTGTTCTTATGAATCTTATGGAAATTCACGAGCAAATAATTTCATCCGAGATATATATCAAATCGTTTACAATAACTCGTTCCGATTTGGGACGCATCAAGCCAACTATTTTGAACGTTCGATTTACATATATACCTACCTATATACTTTTTTTTATAGATTATTTACACGAAACAATTATTAGGTACCTACCTATTTATTTATTTTTTATACGAAACAATAATTAGGTACCTACCTATTTATTTATTTTTTATACGAAACAATAATTAGGTACCTACCTATTTATTTATTTTTTATACGAAACAATAGTTAGTACCCTATCTTTATTTCACCTGAGGTCGTCCATTTAATGCTGTTCAATGGCTTTACGAGTCATTATTTTCGCTGACCAAGCAGCACCGATCAAACACGCCCGGTCAACTACAGATGTGCGAGCGACATAAAAATTTTATAGGGAAATATAAAGTCTTAGTTTGGGGGAGTTCATCAGAAGACAGTGGGCTCGAGATCGCGAACCGATGAGACCGCATACACTTTTATTGCTTGTTACGGGCCATAAACACGGGGGGGTAACTCGCTGATAATTTGGGTGCGGGACCTTAAAAAATTTATATACCTACCACGTTACGCAACCCTAAAATGTTAACGCTCTGTTTAATCTTTAAAACGGCGAGTTCAAATGGGCTTTTATATATAAGCGTTTTCTTCGAGTATTCCATAAATAAACAAATGTATCAAAATGTGAAAGGAGGATTTGTATTTTTTTAATCGATTCTATCGATTCGAATTGAGTGTCGTGATAGCCCCGAGCGCAACGAACCTGTCTCAAATTTGTAAGGCCCCATAGGACCATGGTTCGAATCCGGGCGTGTACCAAGGAGTTTTTCTGACTTAAGTACACAATATCACTGACACCGTGCTTCGGAGGGCACGCTAAGCAGTCGGTCCCGGACGCTGTCAATAGATGGCGGTCGTTACAGTTCCCAACCCGCAGTAGAGCAGCGTGGTGGACTTAAGCTCCAAGCCCCTCTCTTCACCCTGGGGGAGGCCTAAGCCCCTGCAGTGGGGTAATGATGATGATGAATCGATTCTATCAAAAAATAACAAGTTCTCGATGATAATTAATTAATTTCAGATGTTTAGTTTTCTAATCATATTGAAATTAATTTATTTTTATATGTTACGTTAGCGAATAACTCACAAGTCAAAAATTGACAGAAAGTAGTTCTGTGATAAATATTTTGCAGTAAATTTTTGTATGAATAACGTTTACAGGAACATAAATGTCGCACTTTTCCAGATAAATATTGCCCATATATGTACTGAACTACTACGTATTTTTTACATTCTCATCTTTGGCTTTAAGAGTTCAGTTACAGTACCAATTTTGTACAGATTTTAACGGTTCTTTTATCAGTGACATTCACAAACAGCAGTAAAACGGGGCACAACAAACAGAAAAGGCACGAATCCAATCAAGTCGGTAAATAGATCGTTGGGAGGGGCCATAGGGGGTAAGAAAAACCCCCGCGACCGGACAATCGCGTAAGAAGTATTAAAAACACGCACCGAACGCAACTATATGCAATAAACCGTTTTATGTTCGGCTGTAAGTCCGGATAAAGTTTTAAAAGACCCCCGAGGTGTGGGCCGCCACTAGCCTTTTACGAGGGTCCACTTTATAGCCCTCAAATTTCTATGAACTACAGTACAATTTTCGTAATCATCCCGTCCCGTGTATGGCCGATACGAATATGTCACAATAGTTGTTCGATACGTGAAGGTGGACTCTCTTGCTACGTGCTTCCGTTTCTTTCTATAACATGATCTAAATAACACTTATGCTGTCTGTTTATTAATGTATGGCATTAATTAATTTTTTTAAATGATATCGTTTGATAAATGTTGCACTAAGCTTTAAGTTTTAATTTTTTTTAACGATCTTTCGTAAACGCAGATGGTTATATTAGGTACTTAATGCCCCGCGCTTCAGAAATCAAAATGCAAGCACAAAACGAGCAATGTTTTTTTTTTTTTAATTCATGTACTAGTTATGTATACTTTTAGATTTAACTTCGAGATTACTCAGTTCATTTTAAATCACACTGCATTGGTGGAAAAAACGTAGACTACATTCTAATAGTAATGGACATATAGACGACCTTAACTCTGAAAACCTAGCCAGCCATATATTCAATTTATATTCACATATTTTTCTTATTAAGTTTTGAGACTGAATATTTAATTGAAAATTTTTAAAGAAAATTTCGCAAACATAAGAAGAAAAATGTAACCGTTGTCGCATGCTTATTAAAGTTGCATTTTATTGACTTTATAACCTTTAGATTATTTCTGGAGCTTTTTTATATAAGAGATGCCGAATAAATAGTTATGAGCTTCTAATATGCGTCGTTTTCTTAAATTTTTTTTTTTACATTTTCCATATACTTAATCATATTATGTATAAAAAACAAATTTTGATGTAGATCTGAAAAAAAATACTTTATAAAAATATGTGCATCCTTCTTGAGTTCCAATAAGTCACTGACGAAAATCGTGAATGTGAAGAATATTGTACTTTCGAATTTTTCGTCTTTTAAAATATTCCCAAGGCGTCTATATTTATGGTTAATTATTCTATTTTAAGAAATCAGGTAGTCATTTCTTCCTCTTTCCACGGAACAATCTGTATTTAACATCAAACGATAAATTACAAAAAGAAATTACAGTCTTGAAATATCCAAAAATCACCTCTAAAACTGAAAAATTCAATTTTTATATTTAGCTTTTGATCCACAAAACACTACTTGTACAAAATAATCTACGACACAAAACAGTACGCCAGAGAGACGAACAATGGATTGAAAATCGTTTTATTTTATCAATTTAGATATACAACACCTTCAGAAGTTCCCAAATGTATACACAGAAATCCATAATGACTTAAAATAATTAGCGAACGCATTTAACAGTCCGGTCTCCTAAACTGTAAAAATTTGGTCGCCCCCATAACAAAGAGAGCGAAGCAGATCAGAGGGAGTGTCACTTCCCCGCGGCGTTGATCTAATTAGGTGAGCCGGCTACGAATTTAAAAAAAAAAAAAAAAACAAATTAAGCACAAACTTCTCTGAAATCTCGAAAAGTTTTAATTACGTTTATTTAGTAATCAGATTCAATCAAGAAAAGGTTGTTAAGAAAAATGTCCAATAATCCAATGGCAGACATATAACAATTTTTTTTTTAAATATTATTTGTGTACAAAACAACCTATTGCCCGAGTTTTGGGAGTTGGTTTCATACATTTTAGCTGTATTTTATATTATAATTAATATTAAATATAATTTATATTATATAATTATTTATTTCTATTTCCTCCCCCTTTCTTAATTTCTATATCCTCCGTACCCATTCTACGGCTTCTATCTCCCCATTTCCCTCCATCAGTTCTCCTATTTCCTTTCCACCTTACATGCTCCATCAAGTGATCTAAATCTCCCCCACCCCCGCATAATTTGCATTTTCTATCCTCATCTGGCAGACATATTAGAAATTCAAGTTTCTACAATTCTAGAACCATGTACAAAATTTTTGAGCATCAGTAAATTAAACCTAATTAATACAATAAATGTCAGTGTGTTTATTTATTTTGTTTGTCCTTTCTTTACGTCGTACGGAGCAAGAAGATAATGTGATTTTTTTTTACGGAAATAGTTGAAGAAACTGCGACTAACATAATTGTTTATCGGAGACTCTCGTAGGATATAAAACTAATCAATATTTGAAATATATGGGCATATGAACAAAAAATGAGAATGGGCTAAACTTCAAGTTGTGAAATGGGATAGTTGTAAGAATGAAACTCAAGAAGTGAATTAAAAAAACTTGTACAGTATTGGAAACAAAAATTAAGAACATAAATACAGTTATAGAGACATTATGTATGTTCGCCAAGTTCTTAAATATAAGTTCATACAATTAGCTTCGAAGTAAAAGAAGGAGTTCAACCCCCTTGTCGTTTTTCTGTTAGGGATTTTGACTTATTTGCCTACTTCTTTAATTGACTCATTCTCAATTGACCGAATTGATTTATTTATTCAGTCGTGAGTGACAGCATGATAGGAATAAGTTGCTATCAAAGATTTTAGAAAATGTACTAGATTGTAACCTATTTGCTTATTTATGCAAAAACAAGCAGAAAAAACTTTTTAAATGTGCAACGAAACAGATCAAACCGGGAACAAACCATGTGTAATTCAGATGTGAATATTCAATAAGATAAAATTGTTTCGTTAATGTTTGTTGCTTTTAGGACCTAGGAATTTAAAAAAAATTTGAATCAGGTATAGGAACCTTTAGATTTGGAACTGTATTTGGAACCATTAGGTCTCTCAACTTAAATATGATATTTTTTTAATAAATGGTGTTACTTCTCTATGGGAAAGAAATACCTTCGAAAAATTTACGTGATAAGGAATTTAGTAGCAAATGCCGACTAAAGAATGAAGGAAAGGATTTTTATATACACCAGTTTAATTACGACATAATTATACTTTCCACTAGATGAGTCTTATTTTACGTATATTACAAGTTTTTAGATGGCAATAAGGACTAAACTAATGAGCGCGTTTCATCATCATCATCATCGGCCCGTGTCTCTCCACTGCAGGATATAGGCCTCTCCCAAGGCTCGCCACCACACACGGTCCTCCGCCTTCCGCATCTAATTACCCCCGGTATGGTGCTTCAGGTCATCAGTCCACCTGGCCGGGGGGCGTCCAACACTTCGCTTCCCAATACGTGGCCTCCACTCGAGAACCCGTCTACCCCATCGGTTGTCGGTTCTACGGCAAATGTGACCGGCCCATTGCCACTTCAGCTTGCTAATCATTTCAGCTATGTCGGCAACTTTAGTTCTTTGACGGATTTCCGTATTCCTGATTTTGTCCATCAAAGAAATACCGAGCATAGCCCGCTCCATAGCGCGCTGAGCGACTTTAAATTTGTGGACCAGTCCTGCCGTGAGAGTCCATGTTTCGGCACCGTATGTCATTGTAGGCAGGACGCATTGGTTGAAGAGCGCGTTTCCTCTAACAAAATAAAATATCACGCAGATTATGTTATATAAAGTATAACAAATTGGATTATCAAACTTTCAGAAATATGGAAAAATGCGGATTGTAATTATAAGTTGGAGACAATTTATAAAGATTAATACATACAAATAAATCTAAGAACTAATTAACAATATTTACAATATTTACAACATAAAAATGTCGTCCAGGTTGGTCCCATGTGGCATCGATCCCATTACGCTTGCACTGTTTCCGCGCTGCACAGCGATGCTCAGTTGCTGTGCGAAATAGGCACCCGCTCTGGGATCGCCAGCAGTGCTGACCAGACGGGTGGACAAATCTTTTACGAATTTTTTCGTATCAGACGACCACGGACCGAGTGTCTCTACTGCAAACGCCGCAAACTCGTAGTGAGGAATCAACCTCGAGTATTTGCGACGTTTACATAATTGGGCCTGGTCGGCCGCCGCGCCAGCACTCTGGGCCGTGGCCCGGACATGGGACGGAGCCAGAGTATCCACACATGTGGCATCCCAAATCAAAGCACGGCCCAGGCACCAAGGCACCAACGTTGCTCCATCGGGTCTCTTGCCATCGTCCCTGAACAAACCTTACGGCTCTAAAGATGAGGGGATAGATGCTGTCACAAGAGCCCGGCGGATCAAGTCATTAATGGCTCCGTGGCGGTAGATACGACCAGCGCTTTTGAGAAATATAATAATAAATATAATTATATGTATTTATGTAATTAATACTAACAAATCAAAGTTTTATAATTAGGAAACATGTATGACATCACTGGGTATGCGTCACATAGAAATGACTCGTGCTCACAGTATTGCGTGCGGATTTGTAACGCCTGACATCAAAACGCGACCAAATTAAAAAAAGAGTAACTTCGCCGTCTTTGAAAATGTCTTTTAACTTTTTCACTCATTAGTTTTTCTTTTTCTACTATCCAATATTTTGCAATTCGTAGTATCTACATTTTAACCTAAGTACGTAAATATAAACACATATTAAAACAATAAACTTTTTTTTTTGTGACACTGAAGTGAAACCATGCTTCACATTAATGGTCTTATTACTGATTTGCGTCTAAAAATATTAGCGTTGTGATGAAGTTACATCATGATTTAATTTATCTTATTCATAAGGGAAAGGATCATCCAAATCGACTTAGTGGATCCTAAATTATAAACAAAAAAAAAAAATTGCGAATTAAAAAAAATATGTTATTACTTATTCCAATAACACTTTCCCATAAAACCACGTAAACACACACATTTTCTAGTTTCCATTTTTCCGGCTCGCATGAATACGACAGTGTTTCATTTTGCGGCGGCAAAGGGTCCTTTTCTCTCTATACTTTGTGAGAGCTCTCGCTTTGACGCGTTAACTCCAAACTTCAGTGTCAAAATCCTTTAATTTTAACACTCACTTTGCACTGAATGAACTTTAATCTCGTAACAGTTTTTAAACGATATTTTTTGGTTACTTACTTTTTAAAAAGCTTTAACATGTACAGTCGAACACAAAAAAGTTTACCACACCTTAAAACAAGGCTCAGTGAAATACAGCCACGCAGACGATACAGTGACAATTACAACGATGGACGTGTATAATTTAATGTGCTCCTGGGTACGTTAATATAATTTACTAGTTTCTGCCCACGGCTTCATCCGCATGGACGTACATATAATCTAACAGATAACTATGTTTTCAGGCTCCAGTTCCCGCAAGATAACCACTATACCTCTCCTATTTCTTTTTGAATTCTACTTCCACTATTCCATTTCACAACTTTACTCGTGCTCGTTTACATCTATGTGCAATAATGTTTTCGTAACCTACAAAAACCCTCGATTAGGATAAGCAGTAGCGTGTACGTTGAATACTTAACTATAATAATATTTATTTGCACAATTTCCGTAATATTGATGCAAATAATATTGAAATCTACAATCTCTGATTCATCTCTGACGACCGCTTAGCCTAGTGGGTAGCGACCCTGCCTACGAAGCTGGAAGTCCCGGGTTCGAATCCCAGGTCGGGTCAGTATTTATATGATGAATATTGATACTGGTACCGTGTCTTGGTTGTTATATGTATGTGGTGTCTTCGCTTGGTACCCAAAACACAAGCTAACGTTTAGTTTGGGGCCTAGACGTTGTTGTGATGTATATGTTATTATTATTATTATTATCTCTGACCTGAGTGCTAAAATGAATAGATAAAAAAAACTATTAGGTTATCCGAACGTTTCCACACAATGCCTCCTGTCAAAACTGTCATAAAAAAACCGTTTAAAATCTAAAAAAATATGATAATATATTGAGTGTTATTTTCAAAATAAGTGAAATTATTAGTTGTACGTTATATAAAAATTACAGAATAATTGGACTACTCAATTTTAAATCAGTATTAAAATTAGAGTTAAAAATTCTGAGACAGATTTCGATTTTTATGGAAAAGGATCTTAGAGTCAGTACATACGGTGGATTAATTACATACTTAAAATATCAAAACTGATACAAAACTATAAAAAATAAACCTTTTATAAAATTATTCTAAATATATCATCAAGATATTTTGTGGCCTCTATATAATTTCAAATGTAAGTTTTTAAACACAGTCTTATTGAGTTAACTTTCATACCTCGGGTCTCTCATATGCCAAGAGATCATGGAGACTTCTGAAAAAAATAAAACTTCCATTAAGCATACTCACGGACTCAGAAAAATTCAAACAAACAATATTTAAAACTCACAGAAAATGTAATAGAAGCATGCAGTCGATTAGGGCAAAAATGTTACAACCACAAACAAAAAGGCAATTTGTAACGCCGCTACAGAAGTTTAAAAAGTTACCGCAACTTTCTGTGTCAAAAGACCCCAATCTCGAGTATCACCTGACATATTATTTACAAACTTAAAGGAGGACAACATCCTTGGTGTCAGTGCTGAAAAAAAAAACTTAAATTCGGTTAAAATCCAAAGGTAAAGAACAACATGCAAGGTAAAGAAAATGTAAAGTCCCTTATAAACCGCATTTTGTATAATATCCATAAAATTATTTCTGCACAGAATCAATTAATTATTTAAACTTATTTGTTGAACTTGTAATGTATTATATTATATGCATATACCTCTCTTTATTTATTATTAAATGTGAAGCAACAAATTTTTAATATTACCTCAGTGACGTAAACATTGTAATATACCTTTGATAATACAATCTAACAGGATTTATAAAAAAAATATTCAAAGGAATTGGATTAAAATATTAAAAAGAGTTTAAAGAGATCAAAGATTAAAATATTTAATTTCTTCTTCACGAACCAAAATCATAATATTATTTTACTAATATTTTATATCGGTTTTGCAAAAAAATGACCAGAATTTTTCTAATAATTTGGCGGTCGAAATACAACGCACATAGTATGATTGCCATGCACTGCTATACACAGGACTATAATCGGAACATTATCACTATGTATTCATTTTTCAACTTATGGACATTCCAAAGCAACGGGGCACAAACTTTTTATTATTAAATACTAGTAGCAACTGGTCGAGTGTGTGTAGGAACGTTTTGACCATGTTTTGACTTAGGGCGCATTCACTAGACTGATTTTAATAATATCCAATTATGGGGACCCACCTCGGATTTAAACTTGATATTTTTTTCATTTGTCGTGGTAGGCGTCTCAACAACACAAAATCTATAATAATTTCAGTTGAGTATCTCTTACCGCTACCGACTGAGAGGCCTGTGACAGACAGATGGGCGGACAGACATTGTAGGGTCATAACAGGGTCCTATTTTACCCTCTGTCTACGGAACCAAATGACAAGTACCCACTATATAAATATTTTATAAAATCTGCAAAATAGGTTTTATAATACGCTGCCAATACTTACTTTTGGAACTGCAATATAGTGTAGGAATTGGGAAAAGATTTAAGATAAGTCCATTATTTTTTAAGGGGCGTAGCTGTCTTGCTCATAGTGGTCGTAAATTAAGAGCTTTTAAGTTGAAAGTTTTACGGTAGCTTTATACCTACTTTTACTTGCTAGGATTAAACTTTAGTGAAACCGATCAATTCATTTAAAATGCGAACTTTGATTTATGTTAAAGACCTTATTTGAAAACTTAATAACAAAATTGAAGCAAAGTTTTCAAAACATGGAAATGTCTCAATTTGTTCTATCACAACAAATTAATTTCAACAGCGTTGATCTTCGTGTTTCCCCCGGGGTCCACTAACCGGTGGAATTAAAACAGAACAACGAGCTTTTGATGCAAATAACTAACTTTAACTGCACAGTTTCATTGCTATGTAGATTCCATTCTCTTTCACGAATAGATTTCTATAAATTTAACTTGGAAATAATATTGTATAAATACAAGATAGAAAAACGTAAAAAAGAAAATTACTCGAGTGCGGTATCGGGTGGTAAGGTTAGAGCTAAAAGCCCTACTAATTTCGCGATCTGAATACTGAAAAACACTATTTTTTCAGGTCACATTTCTCAATAACCATTGAGATATTAGATTTTTTAAAATGTATAATACATACATCACCTATTCATTTAGTAAGTTTGCAAAATTTCATTTAAATAACAACATATTATAAATAGATAAAAATAAATTCAAACGTACGTTTTTGGGTAAGCACGAAACATCAGATTTTTCAGAGATAACTTTGGCTTCGTATTGGAATTTGACTACTTGAAAGGCCAACATTAAACAGTTGATCGCGAACTAACACGAGAAGTTACAATAATTCTTGTGAAAACAATAATGCAGTCGTTATTCTTCCGACGAATAATTCGGGTTGAATAAAAATTGCTAACGATAAATTGATAGGTCACGTCCTCTTCATGTTTTTAGTACAGAATAAAAGTTCTTGATTGCTGCGGGATATATTATTATTTATGTTGTATATATAAAAGCGTTTGTTTGCATTTTATATAGTGAGCAGCTGGAGGCGAACGATCTCCTATGCCGTCAACCTTCCAACTCTAACAATATTTACTTGTGCGAGGCCGTTCTCCTCGCTTTATTGCGAATTTAACTACAGGTGAAAATTGAAAAAGTTTATGTTACGACTCTTTTTGTGTGTTAAATTCAACTTGCCGATTCTAATACCTTCTTGGGGCGATTTTAATAAAAAATGTCAACTTAAATTGGTTATGAATAACCGTTTTCTTTTGGAAGTATACAAAATATAACGTTATTTCAAAAATATATATCCTTAACATTAAGTACTACGTTAATTTATACATAAAGTATGTATAAATTAACGTAGTACTTAATGTTAACCTTGAAATTTAACTTATTTTGTACTTTTGTAAGAATATTTAAGAGAATGTCTGTATAAATGTTTTGAAATAACGATACAAATCACGTGATCTGGCTTCGGATGGTTTTAAATTATAATTCAAGAAAAAATGAAGGTGGCTGATGACATTTATGGGTGGTTGAAGTTTGCGCTGATTTAAGTCGCAATATCTGCATTTCGGTGGTGCGTAAATATGTTGACTTCTCTCTCATATAACTTTGAAGTAGATTATTGCAATTAATTATCCATTGAGTGTTCATTTGTCTTTTTTGGGCCCTAGTTATTCATTTCATCAATGTTTTAGAGTCTCTTTAGCCTACTTCGTAAGGGGCTGTTTATTAATTGCGTAAGATGATTTGAGGAGGGACGGGGTTTACCTAAGTCTTATTTTTTCTTACATGGGGGCGGAAGTCTATATAATTCTTACGTAAGGTCAAAAAGTAAGTTAAAATTATAATTTACGCCTACAACCAACTTTACACCATTATTTTTGCAACTGTCACTAAAGATTAACATTGACACTTTTTTCCACGCTTTACGGCGAAAAGGGCTGTGTCGTTACACAAGAAAGTTCATGACATTGCTACCAAAATTTAAAATGAGCAGGTTTTAGCCGCATATTAAAGATGGGGCAGGGTGATGATGTTATGCACCACATGAAGTACATTAATGTCGACATCGTTAAATAGGTTGATATAGATGACGTTATTGGCATAAATAAGGCCGATGATCAAATGCAGAGCTGATACATTTCAGTCGTTGTTCTACTTGCCAAGTGGTTGTGAATCCTTGGACTGATTCACATAATAGTTAGAAGTAAAACATTAAACAGATAAGTGTTAAATTGGAATATTATTAAGACATTACATTTCTGTAATACAAACCTTAGAATTTTTATATATTTTTTGCTAAGTATTTCTATGTAATTTTGGTAGATAACGACCTTTTATAACTATTGGTGGTATTAATCTGCGTGAGACCTTAAACTTTTCTGCATGTAACTCTGAAATAGACCGAGTTAGCTGAGTCATCGTTCAATGTTACATTTGTCGACCACTATTTATGTAGTAAATTTCGTCAGTATATCATTTATCTAACTCGTAATTTTAACGAATTTGTGAAATTAATTAGGACTTGATTTCTTCTTCGTATAACTCTGGAATTAATAACTTTTCATTATTTCGTTTATTCTTCATTTTAGTGTTAGGTTTATTATCAAAATCTTTTTTGTACAGCTGGTAATTTTTTAATTACATGTAAACCTCAAGTCGGAAACCGCTGTGTATTTACTATTAATTATTATAATATTTTAATCACTCCGTTGATGCGTAAACTACAACGGAAATTTTCTGTTTGGATAAACTGTTTGGACTCAAAAGTGATTTTAAAAGTGTTAATATACGTGGCAAATGTGTGTGAATTTGCGACGGTATACCATCCCCGCTCACACCCTCCGTCACCTACAATTTGCTACTGCGACGCTACACGACGGTATCTCTGCAACTGCCATAAAGTTTATCTCAAAATTTTCGAAATGAGATAGATATTCTAGTGCGGCATCTACCGCTGCACAATATGACCATAATACGATTATTTTCAATTTGAGACACGAATCCTAATGACTTTCATTGCATAATTATAATTAATATACTGCTCATGCTTGAAAAACTGACCCGGAACCAACAGCGAAATTTAGTAACGTATTATCTATGAGAGGAAGGGTCAGACGTTGTCACGTTTTCAGTCAAATGCGGATTGTACTCGTATCTAGCTTTCGGAACTAATTAAATCGCATAATTTAAACAGATGACAAACGGCTCGACTCTCAGGTAAACTTAAATGTACAGTTTTTCATGATAACTGCTCTAGTTTTTCTGTATCTAAATAAAACCATTTATATTATTGATGTTACTGGAACGTTTTTACGTACCTACTGCTTTGGAAAGCATATTAAGGTAAAAATTAAAGCTAGAGCAAAAATAATTTTAAACGTATATAAAGTCGTCACATTTTTGAGGTACGCAACTCAAATAAATAGAAAAACTGAAGTAAGTTTAGTTTTTTATGTATCATACACATATTTATAAACTTAATAAAAAGTGTACGATTCTACTCGAAAATAAAACCCAGTACTCTAAGCTAAAGTAACTAAGCTAAGAAAGTACAATATGGTTCCTACAATAAAGCAACGCACTATTAGTGCCAAAGATGTTACGAGATAATGCGACCATTAGAGGCTCCAGCCAGCGCAGACGCAACCTCCAGACGGGCATTGCTCATAAAAGTAATAAATGGTTACCGCGGCCGCTGAATCTGAACAATCGCATTTCACGAATATATGAGTTTACAAGGCTATCGTCGCTTTGAACATTACAGAAATTTACACCAGAGAATGTTCTTAACGCTACATATGTGACTATCCCACAAAAATTTTGCTATTGTTATTAAGTATATTTGTATTCTGATAGCCCGAACGCAGTGAAACTGTTTCAAATGTATAAGGCCATGTGGCCGTGGTTTGGATCCGGGCGTGTACCAATGAGTTTTTTTTCTGACTTAAGCACATTAACTATCACTGATTCCGTGGCTCGAAGAGCACGTTAAGAAGTTGATCCCGGTTACTGTCAATAGATGGCGGTCGTTACAATCCACCAATCCGCATTGGAGCAACGCGATGGATTTAAGTTCCAAGCCCCCCTCATCTTGAAGGAGGCCTAAGCCCCTGCAGTGGGGTATAAAATAGGCTGATGGATGGATATTTGTATTATAACCATTGTACGTGATTAAGTGCATTAACATATCTTGAATAATTTACAGTTATTCGATTTCGCTTTCGAAACTTTCCACTTAATAAGTTTGCGTGCCTATCAATAAAACTGAATTTCTAAAATAGTTATATTTTTGGTACAAATAATTGATGATGTAACTTAAGTCATGATGAATTGTGAGAAACTATTATTGAAAAAAGTATGCGTGAACGCACGAACGTCATGAAGTTTAAAACCAAATTCGCTAATATATATATATATATATATTTAAACTTCCTATCTACAAAAACACATAATGCGCGCAGGTTTGACTACGAAAAAAAAAGACATGTGTAAATACCTAATCGTTAACTGATCACCGAAAAAGGACAATAACTTTATAAGCAATTATAAATAAAAAAACAACCGCCTCAAATCGAAAAACAGTAAAATGTAGAAAAAAGGCTTTGAAAGAATATTGCACCTATAACTACTTCTACTAGCTTCCAGTATAATTTGTAGTTAGATAGTTTATTGTAGTAGTGAGACATAAAAGAACGGAACTTAACCTTTTAGCGAATTACCCCTAGTCGAGACTAATCTCTTTGCGAAACGCGGCTGCCCTGGCTATATCAACTACAGACGTACGCTTTCATTAAAATCACTTTAATTTGGCCCCTTTTAATTTGTATCTTCAAACAAAAAGTGGTAAAATTAAAAATTCATACTACGAGTACAATACAATCATAATTTAACAAAGATTTTCGAGACAGAATTTCTTTATAGATTTGGAATTAGTTAAAGCAACGACAAAAAAATTCAGATATCCAGTGTGATAAATATGAGACAGACAAAATTATTTTAATACAACACAATAATTGTTCAACTGAAGAAATACTAAGAGGTGATTCAGTATAGTATTAAAAGTACAAAACTTACTAAATAATTCTTAGCCATTAATCTATATTATTATTAATTAATTAATAATTAAGTCTTAGCGCGAGTTAAATCACGCCGACTGCAATGGCGGCGCGGCGGCTTTCTAAAGCTGCGTGTGCGTTCTGTTTGAGAGCAGGTAAGTTATAGAGTAAGTGTAGCTCCATGGTCTAGGGATATTAGGCAAAGAACGGTACACACTCCTGCTAGCATTTTACATTACACATTTTACTAACACACTTACAGTTAGAGAACAAATTACTCATTTTTTTATTCAATTATTTCACTAAGAAATATGTGAGTGATAACAAAAATTGTAAAAAGAGTTTATTATAAGTATTACTTTTTACAATAAACTAAGCACATATTTTGTTATGTTCAATATCATATAAATATTTAAATGTAATTATAAAATAAATACATCAGATGATTATAAAATTCTAAAATGTTTACCAACCGGCAGCCAACGTGTTGAGCAGGTTTTAGGAAGTCGGCCAATGTGGTACTGATCAAGTACAAACAGTAGGTGCATAGTTGCGTTATAGTTTTTACGAAGGGTCGCTCTCACCCTAGACACGTAAATTTTACATAACCTGTAACGGCATGCTAATAAATTCTACTTAGCACTTTTATAGGCACTCTGAAACGCGACATAAAAATGCCGTGCAGTTTGCTAAGCTGATTGTATTAACTCAGAGGAACAAATTGAATTTCATATTAAAGTGAAAATTGCGTGTTGGTTTTATAAAAAATATATTAATACTAATACGAACTGTTCGGTGGAATTGTTCACATATTGTGGAAGCTACATAAAATAATTAATACAAATGAATAATAAATGGAATGGATATATTTTATGTTCAAGCATGATAGTTCAGACTAGAGCATACTGTAAAGTCCTCCGTAGTGTTGCCTTGATTTCTTGTAGTTTCCTGTAATTTCCTCTGTAGTGTTCCTTTTCTCCGTTTATATGTCACGTTAAGGACTATTTGGTGAGGTCTTACGGTCATGTAAAGACAGAAAAAAAAAGAAAAACAAGGAACGATTTGAGATATCACATTTTTTCGCTTTATTTGTTACTTAATAAAAATATACGATAGTGACACATTTGACTAAGGCCTAATCATCTGTTTAATGCGTATACATAAGCTGCGATATATGGAAAGAGCTTCAATATTCCAACTTTAGACAGTGAAATACCAATAAGGCTAAAAATGTGAATCATTATCACCCCGTGTCTCTCCACTGCAGAATATAGGCCTCTCCCAAGATTCGCCACCACATACGGTCTTCCGCCTTTCGCATCCAACTACACCCGGTATGGTGTTTCAGGTCATTTTTGTCCACATGGCCGGGGGGCACCCAACGCTTCGCTTCCTGGTACGTCGGCTCCACTCGAGACCTCGTCTACTCCATCGCTTGTCGGTTCTACGGCAAATCTGACCAGCTTATAGTGACTTCAGCTTGCTAATCGTTTCGGCTATGTCGACGACTTTGATTCTTGGACGGATTTCAGTGTTGCTGATTTTATACATCAAAGAAATACCAAGCATAGCCCGCTCCATGGCACGCTGAATGATTTTAAATTATTGGACCAGTACTGCCGTGAGAGTCCATGTTTCGGCACCGTACGTTATTGTAGACAGGACGCATTGGTTGAAGACCTCGGTCTTCAGACATTGACATCAAGAGATCAAAAATATAAATGATTTTCTTCAATTTAACGTGAATACTTTACGCATGCTAGACGCACTATTTTTCAGTAGTTTCGGTCGTATTTTTCAATTCTTCAATCAGTGGAATATTTCTTTATCGAGTGCAATTATTATTCAAAATTTTGACTTTAGAACCTATATTTCACATAAAACATTATAACATGAACTTGAAAAATATCAGCTCGTTAAGATCATAGGAGGACAGCCGATACGATCGCCAGAGCACTCTGTTATACTCATTACTAAATTATTCATTAAAGAATCATCATCATCGTCATCAGCCCATTTTTACCCCACTGCAGGGGCTTAGGCCTCCCCCAGGGTGAAGATGTAATGTCGTGATAGCCCAGAGCGCAACGAGCCTGTTTCATTAATGAATGAAAGTTCCTAATAATTTTGCACATTATGACTCCATTTACTTTAGTGACGGTTACTATCGTACGGGGAATTTTCTAAGGTATGTGTCGCTTTAAGCTTGACTTTCATGAAAACACATCGCAAAAAAAGCACTGTTGATCGGTTAATTTTCTAAAACAACTTCTATTATATTTCGTAAAATTTAATAATAAAATATCGCAAATAAAAAAATAAATTATATTTGAAACTTGGCCACAATTTAGCCAGAAAATTGTCAGCTAGCGACGAAATCACATGAAAATCCGATCTGAAATGTCGGCAAGACTTAGTAACTGTAATAGTATGTCATCAAAGTTCATAAAAGCATTTTGATTTCCTTAATGCGATGTTCGGAAAGTTAGCGTTCGTATACTCATAACGCGCCCTTCTCACGTATGGACGAGTCGATAAAAACTTCGTAGACGCTCGGGGGTATTAATTAAGTGGGAAATAATTTACAGCTAACACGATAGCTCGGTGTCGCTATCTACGATTTTAAACGGTACATCTACGTTCTGCGCTTTCAGAAAAGTTTTTCAATTCAACTTGAACATTGCGAGTTGTTCAGTTAAAAATTTTGTAAAATATGAAAGACCTTTGAATAAGCTTAGTTTGTTTTCACTCTTTATAATACAGAATCCACCGTTTCAAAAAGAGATAGTATTCAGTATTAACTGTAGGGTTCGTAATAATAGTTAAAACAAACAAGGGGTGTTCTTAATTAGAGTGCACAGAGTTACAACGTTTATTGTTGTTGCTAGCTTACCATGCGCCATATTGCACAATTTGCTTTCGGATGCATTCTCTGAGGCTTACTACACGCTGTTATACGTTTAATGGCTAATTCGCTTTTATAGGACAGCTAATTGTGTCTGTGTTGCCGAAAATTTCGAGAAACATTATACACGAAGAATTACCTTTATCAATTCAAATTGCATTATTTCAAGAATGTATAATTATTTATATTAAAAATTCCGTTTCGATAGAACACGATTTTACGGCGCGAAATTAGAGCTTATTTTATCGGTAAAACACGCTCATAAATCGGCGTATATTCGAAAATATACCAATTTTAATTATTTTAGCGGTAAAAACTTTTCCAATTAATAATATGTTTAATTAAAAGCTATTACAAAAATTATTGGCTTTCATACAGATAAATAATGTGATTAATTTCTCTTTTCTTCAAGTTATTTCGCACTACTACTAAAATTATGTAACTCACTGAGACATTTTTTTATCGACGACCGCTTAGCCTAGTGGGCAGCGACCCTGCCTACTAGCCTAGTGGGCAGCGACCCTGCCTACGAAGCTGGAGGTCCCGGGTTCGAATCCCAGGTCGGGTCAGTATTTATATGATGAATATTAATACTGGCACCGGGTCTTGGTTTTTATATGTATTTGGTGTCTTCGCTTGGTACCTGAAATACAAGCTAATGCTTAGTTTGGGACCTAGACGTTGTTGTGATTGTATATGTCATTATTACTATTATTAATGTTTTAGCAAAACTTTATGACATTGTTTACAAAAAGACACCAAAATTACACATTTTAAAATATTAGTTTAAAAGCTATTTATTGTGAATTTAATGCGACTCATGGGCAAGCGCTGCGAATCCGCCACTTCTTACGCACTTTTAGTGAACATTGATGCTTAGATTATTTTTGAGTTTTGGTCTTTGAACTTTAAAAGCTTATCTGAATTGAATATTACTCATTTTATAAATACCTTTTTATATTTGTTTCTTCACTTTCTTTCATTTGATGCCTCACACATGCCAATTTGAAATTATGAAACGATAATTAAAATTAGATTTTTTTTTAAATATCCTGACGTTCGCCTCATTATTTCGAAATAATTAAGTCGTTTAAATTGTATAAATGAACGAAAACAGGAATAAACATATCAGTCTTCGTAGCGTAGTGGAATAAAAACAACATAAACTGTGTGCCCGTCGCCCATTATCCTTTCACTAGGTATTAGACATAACAGCATCGGCAATATACCATCTAACCAACTCTGGAATAGACTTTCTGGAAGCGCAGCTGTTACCGTGTCCTTAATAACTTAGTTTACGACGTCATGCTATTAGTTTCACCGGTTTCAAACTCACCTCGACTTTACGATTCAGTCCGAATTTCACTAATGCAGTCTAGACCAAAAATCTTCATTTACTATTTATTACACAGCAAATGAATATAGTTGAAAAACGATTGAGCATATGCAGTTATAGACATAGCTTTATTGATGGACAGTAACAGGTCTTATAATAGGTACATAATAAGAGTATAAAGTTTTTTTTTTGTTTTATCCTTGCGATGGGAAGGCGGATTAAATTCTACAACTTCCGCGCGCCCGAGCGCGCGGGGTATGTAGAAGTTGCACCCACTAAACAACCGCCTGAAGCAGAATAAGGACGCGTGTCGTTAGCTCGAAAGCTCTAACGACTTCATCGGAGCGGCCAGGCGGCACACCAGGGTGTTGCCGGCGCGAAGTTGTCGGGTAACCTTTAGGGGTTACTCGAGGCGAAATAATTCCGTTGGCGCGGGCCTCCGGTTAAGATTTACGTAATATAACGTGAAACGTGTTTTACTGTTCACTCATTTGAGATGAGTTCAGCAGGGGGTGGGGTTGGGGGCGCGGAAGCGCCCCCGCTTCAGGTTCGACTTGAGAGTCGCCCGAAAAAGGCTCATTAGTATGAATCAACCGTTCGACTTCGAGAGTTAGGTGGTGGGGCTGATCTGTCAGTGCATTCCGCGGTCTTCTTAGGAAATGATTAGGAGGAGGTGCCTCGTAAGTGGCAGCTGAAACTATCAATGGATTACTATGATTAGTAGCTCTAGTGAAAAAACGCTCTGATGAGTCTTTCATGTATTTTGAGATTGTGGGGAGCTTTAAGTTTCAATGTAGAACTGAGTTTCTGACGTACCAAAGTGCGCCAGTCGCTCTTCGACAGAATTTATTTTGGACAATTTGGAGTCTGTATAACAGATTTGGCGCCGCATGGACGAAAACGGGAGACGCATAAGTCATCACCGGCCTGATGCATACGGTGTAAAGAGTACGCTTATTGCGTAGAGACATTTTACTATTAAGGCCTAACATGCCGCTAAGACGGGAACTGTAAAATTTAGCCAAGTTGGAAACACGGTTGATGTGATCCTTGAAATGGAGATGTTTATCAAGCGTGATGCCTAGATATTTGTAATTGGGTTGCCATGGAATGGGCACGTTATCCATTCGAAGATGGGAAAGCTGGTACGGAACAACACTAGTTAGTCTAGTTTTGCTGTACCTGAAATGTATTGCTGCAGATTTTTCAGGATTTATCTCGACTCTCCAAAGGTGAAACCAGCGTGTCAGCTCATCAATGGCTAGTATAAAGTGTTTCAAGTGTTTAATATGAGGTGTGTATATTAGTTTTTTTTTTCGTCCATGGACTACGATGAACGGCAAACTCACGAAGAAAATCACTTATTGTCTACGTGTGTTATATTGTTAAATACAAACAAAAGCTTAAAAGAGACTTAAAAGAGAACTTATTCCATAATTATGTTTGTCAGGACATGTTTTATTTGTTTCGTCTAAAATACGAAAAAAAATCCGTCCCACACTTCTCATAAATTGTAAGAATTTTAAAATGTTTACAATCAAATCTTATCAAAATAAATCAGTTTCAATCAGCAGGTAAATGAACAATTCTATACATCTATCTAATATAAATATATATGTATGTATAATAAAGTCAAACACGCAAACATTTTACATATAACTACCTAAAATATTAAGATCTTTTTTGGTGTGCTCGAATATTTATAATATTTAACCGCACTAGACATATTTCAATTTAAGTACTTAAAAATAAAAATAAATACGTGTGAAACGTCTAACGGTAGTTGCGCGGGAGGAGTGGGGAGTCGTAAAAATAATTTAGAAGGCGCGCCGTCCGCCGCAGTCGGGCGGGCTTCGTCGTTACTGTTGAGTTAGCGGTGCCATCTGCTTGCACTGATAGTCTGATGTTATACAACCTTTGCGTTGTATTATAACGAATATTAAGTCTCTATATGTGTAATTTCAATTTTATGTAAAATACTTTAAAAACTTACCTTCAACGAAACATAATAGGTACATATCATACATGACATATATTGTAGGTTTACGAATTTTGACATAATATATAAGATAAAACTAAAAATTCAGACTGTGACAAAACAAAATGAATTTTAATGACGATATTTGACTTCTAGCCTCGTTCGTTTTCGTTTTTTTTTTCATCACGATGGGAGAATAACTCAGATTCTAATCCAACAACATATTTATCACCCTTTTTTACCTTAACTCGAGGACTTCTCAATCCATTCGAACAACCTTTTCTCTTTCCCTAATTGACTATAATCCTAATCTAACACAAAGATTCATGGGTTTATACAATATGGCGTTATTTTGGTTTTTCTGTTCAATTTAAAGTTTGTATTCTTTCATAAAGAGTTGATTCTACGTCATTGTTTTAATTAACCATTGTTATTGAAAATCTGCAACTCCAAGTAGTTAATCTAGGATGAAATCAGTACATAATTGGATCAGGTTAAATGACATTTCATATTGATTGAAATCTGAAATATTAACTTTCCGCCCGTGGCTCCGTTCGCGTAGACTACACAGTGGTACCGTTTTTCCCGGGATGAAAGTAACCTATGGCACTCTGAAACTTATACGTATAAACTATATCAATGCAAATCATTATAGCCGTCCCGCAGGCGGAGAGTTAGTATCTATCTAGTATCGATCTATCACAAACGAGCATTCTGTTTGTAACGCATGCGTAAACCGCGAAAAGCGACCCGCTCGCGCCCCTAGTTCCCGCCATTATTCTATTTGAAGTTTTATTTTAATCGCAAATCAATTGAAAAACGTCGTATGATGCTCGCACTCAAGGGTTCAATTCCCGCCTTTGACAAATCTTTATATACTATTGTATAAATATTTGTCCTATTTATAAAGTCTCGGTTTAATATAGGCACAAGGCTTTGCTTCGTGCCTATAAACACCTCGACTATAATATCCAGCTTACCGTACTTGCATCATAATGTCCATATGTATTTTTATTGGTATATAAATATTTGTCCTAGGCGGAAATCGAACCCGCGACTTTGAGTAGGCAGTCGACGTCGCCGACCAATCGGTTAGTCGATTTCGTTCCAAATAGTTTCTTCCAAAAACAAATAATGCGTGCGAACCACGGTAGTTTGCTAACAAACAGTTTATTTTTCAGGAAATAATGAAAAAGTACAGATTTAATCCCGAAACTCTATCGATATGCAATGCAATTTGGCCATCCGCTGTTCATATTGCCGGCCGCGTTGAAAACGCGCTGATTACTGAACCATACAACGTTGCTCTGGCCTAGAGGTTTCGAAATAGATCACTCTGACCTTGCAATGAGTTCGATTTCTGATATAATGTGCCTTATTTCAATATTGCATTTTCACTAGAGTTCATTTTTATCTAATTGAGACTGCCCATCTGTTGGATTACAAAGGTATTATTATCGTAATTTTAAGGAAATTAAACGCGCTCTGAAAGTATTTTTTAAGTGCAGCATTTAAAAGCGTGCCAAAAATTCGAAGGCTCGGTTATTTATGGGCTGAACCAACTAATATTCATAAACATCTACCATCGTTTTATATAGTATCATACTCGTAGTGAAACCAAGCTTCATAGCTACCATAAAAATACCGATATTTCTTTGTCATTAGTCATGAGTCGGTGTCGGAAATATACAAATATGAAGTCAGTTCAATTCAACGTCGAAGCACTAAACTCACAGCCGTTCCATAAGCTATGGGTTACGAGTTGGTTTGGCTTTAGGACACTTCATTTCAACTTATTTTGAATTTATTTCTGCCCCGTATAGTCAAGAGGTAAGGTGGCAAGTAACATCCTAAACTTCCTCAAAAATATTCTATAATCTACAGCGTCAAACACATAAATGAACTTGAGCATTTTTATAATTATAGAATAATTCAGATAGCCCTGCATACAACTTAGATGTAATTGTAGTAATAGTAGATGGCGCTGTATGGAATGGGCCAGATATTATTATTTTTATTACATGTTTAAATTTATAAATATCACTACATCACTACATATCTATATATATATATTATAAAATAAAGTCTCCCGCCGCGTCTATCTGTCTATCTGTCTGTCTGTCTGAACGCGATAAACTCAAAAAGTACCGAATGGATTGGCATATTATTGACACCAATGAACAGAGTAACTCAAGAAGAAGATTTACGTTTTAATTCATTAATGTTTTGTGGAAATTTATTGAAATATGACGATTATTGTTGAAGAAGTCGGAAAAAAATCAAGCCGGCTGGGAACTTTCATCGAAAACGCTGCCTAATCCTTTTAAGATATAACAAAATAATGTATGGAGGAATTGTTCCTTATGTATAGGACTACAAAACAGTCTGTGATGGCATATGTCTATCTTTTATGGATAGCTTACTATATGTGTTTTTATGTTTTAAAAAAAACGGTGTCATATGATGAGGTGATTGGAAAGCAATTTATACAGATACAGTATTAATCCTTATCAAATTAAATACGTTATTTACCTTCAGCATTTCATGCAGATTATGTTTGCCCTTTACACCATACAATTTAAATTATTATCTTCGGAGCTATTGCGAAATATGTATAGCACGACAACGGCCGGGGCTCCACGCCGCCCGATGCGACACGCGTGATGTAAAATGGTAGATGTTATCAATGTTGTAAGTATACAAAGAAATATTGTTGTTTATTTTTATGTATTTATTCTTTACTTTTCCAAATATTTACAGAATTGAAAATAAAATACATTAAAAATACTACAAGTAGGATGAACTTATGTTACATTTAAATCTAATTAAATCCAATAAACATGTTTGACGCAACAAGCTGATAGGACACTATGACAGAAAAAACACTATGGCTTATTATACTCTGGTACCCGTGTCGTGCAAAGCCGGGGCGGGTCGCTACTTAAAAATAAACATGAAATGACAATTATGTTTTTTTTAACGTGATATTCCGAATTCATATTCCTGAAATCGAGTATAGTTAGATTTTTTTTATTTATTTATTTATTTTATTGACATAATAATAATACATAGTTTATATATTAATTAATAAAAAAATTAAATTAAATGATAAATTAATATTTGATTAGAAAGGACCATCTCACCCTTTAATTACATTTAGCGTGTCCAAGAAAAGCGTACATCTTGAAAAGACATTTGTTATACTTCTTAGTTTTTATTATCTCCCTCATTAAAATAGATTCATATTTGTATTAAAAACACAATAATAATTTACGTCATTAAATATTAGCAAAAATTGCATATTATATATATATATATATATATATATATATATATATATATATATATATATATATATATCTACCGATATATATGCATATATTAAATGAAGATACTGGAAAATATAGAAACAAATAAAGTCGTGAAGTTACATATGCAGATAATATCCGATGGAACAACTGCTGTACTATATAAGGGTGCGCATGGCCGCGACACAATGGCTTCCGAAGTTATTGCAGATACTGTTTTCATTAACTCTGATCTACAGATGAAACAGAATAACCAAATTTTTACTAATATTAAGACATTTATCGCAAAATATATCACTATCCACGATAACGGAGTTGTTAATTACATGGGAAATGGGAATTAGGAAATGACTTTACACTTTGCGTAGTACTGAAGCAGTAGGTACTAAATATAGCAAGCAATTGATTTCTGCAAGATTTGAAAATTCATCTTAATTTGCTGTGTTTCCAAAATATACAACTGCCACTGGCGTAAGAAAGATGAATGTATCTTTCGTAGGATTCTGAGTTTCACATTCACGTACCAATTCGGTACTTTTAATACCAATCAAAATAATATTCTTAACAAAAAAAGAAAAAATAGAAAAAAGGCTAGTTCTCGTTATTTTTACATCCTTTTGAAGTTTGTAGAAATGAGTGAAAGTGACGAATAAATTCGCTATATTATGAAACTTTATTACAAAAAAGGCGACGCAGCCCGCAAAAAAAAAACTGTACACTATTGAACCTATTAACTTATCAGTTAGAGCAGTACAAAAGTGATTCGAGCGTTTCATGTCTGGAAATTTAAACATAAAAAATGCAGCTTGCTCTAGTCATCCCGTTACCGATGAAATTAATACCATCTGTGAAAAAGTAGAGCCACACCAACATGCGTATTAGTAGTTACGATATTGCTGAGTATCTAGGATATTTATTAATCATAAAACTGCGTTGAGTCAAAATAAATATAAAATATAAATACAAAATAAGTAAAAATTAATTTATAAAAGCTCGATATATTGGTGCCACATATTCTTATGAAATGAAACCGAATCATTTTTTTAAAACGATTGCTCACGGGTGACTATAAGTGGACTACTTACGACAATAATGTGCCAAAAAGATCATAGTCATAGCACGGACAAGTTTCACAAACAGTGACAACCCCCGGCTTAATGAAAAATATATGATTTCGTTTTTATGGTGGGATTCTAAAGATATCGTTCATTATGAGCTTTTACCACCGGGTAAAACCGTCGATTTAGACTTCTAATACAAGCTGCTGATAAAATGATAGCATGCAATTGAGACGTAAGGCTCTGAGCTGATATACATCTTTCACCATGGTACGCCAGCCCACAAACATACTTTAAAATTTTTGATAGTGCATTTTTGTAGATTAATTATAATAAAATTTTTATCCCTAACACAATATTAAGTTACGTAGCTTTGAAACGAATTCATTTTTGTATGAGTAGATACTTATCCTTTGAAATCATAATATACGTTGAGCTATCAAAAGTGTAATATATATATATATCAATTAATTAAAGAAATACTAAATGACGTATCTATTAGTGCAATGGAGACATATATTTTGACCTCGGGCGAATGGCGCGGTCGGGCACTCGTAAATTTCGAAGATAATTGGTAGCAAATTTTGAAAGACATGCAGTTTGTGCACAACTTTAGTCGTATTTTACCTTGGGACTTTTAAGTTATAATTAACGATAGTTAAACTTTAAAATTTTAAACTTGATTCAATTATATTGTCACATTGTGTATATTTTTAATGGATATTTTATGCCGAGTCTACCGTATAAAATAAACAAATTACATACTATAAATTATAAGGATTATTTTGTTATTTCCTTACATTTGGAAAAGTAAATAAATAAGTTGTGTATAAATCAATTTTTCATTCCATTCAGGTTAGCACAGATCATATACATTTTTTATTTATTTTCAAAATAACATACGACCTCTCTCAACTATGAATAATTTTAATGGGGAGGGAAAATCGTGCATAGGTAAAGACAAATAGTATGTGTAACTTGTCCCTGCTATTATTATTATTATCTTTGTACCTAATAATTAATCTATGCACTGTTACACTGCATCATCAAAGTTTTATGATGTTCCACTGGCAGTTGTTTTTTTTAACATGTATAAGCAAGCATGTAAGCTTCTTGCGGATAAAAGAATAAATGACCAAGAAATTCATTATCGTTTTTAAAAAATTAAATTCATGAAAATAAAATTTTTAATAATATAGGCAAAGTCCATTATAGCTTCGCTACGAAAAATCCCGAAAGTTACAGAATTTTAACTATAGTAACTTGACTCGCACGTATCAACGGGTCATAAAAATATATCAACGAATGTCACCATCTTATATCAATAGATACAGATTTATTTATTTTTGAGGCGTAAAATTTTGAAAATTCGATCAATATTAACTAATACGTACTAATTTTTCAACAGAGTATGTAATATACCACGCCTGAAATACGAATCGTATTTGAGCCAAATTGGCAGGTGTACAGGTGCATGGGAACGCGGCTGTCCGCAGGCGGTCAACGTCAGTTGTTTCACTTACAAACCGGCAACGTAAACACCAGTAAAGTAGTGTTTAGGTGGTTGGATGTAAAGATTTAATGCTACTTCTACTGTAATGGACGATACTATTAATTTTGCTATTCCATTAAGCTTTGTCTGGGATTTCGGTAGCGTATATTCCATGATTCGTGTCATTTAGTTTTTTCTATTACTCCTCGCTCTGAATGAGCGAGTTTTGTCATTTTTGTTTTTTATAGAAATATGTTATATTTATTTAAAAAAAACTAATTAGTGAAGGAATTTTATTGATATCTACAAAAATGCCGAACATACTAATTTTTAAAGTAAATCGTGCTTTGACGTCGCTCAGTTACATTAATATGGGCTGACAAGGATAATTTGTACGTAGCGCTGACGAGGATAATTTGTACTTAGCGGCACCGAGTGACGTCACGAGCGGGTCGTAAAAACACAAATTTTGAATTGTTATAACTTCGGTAATAATCGGTATTTTCCCGAAATTAAAAAAGTATAATAATCAGTTTGTTATACTCTAGCGTGAGAAATAGCGTATGATACATGATTTTGTCGAAGAGGACGCGCTCATTTCCTTTTCTTCTTACTCTTCTGTCCCTAAAAAAGCTGCATGATGATACACACCCTTTTATTTCATCTTTTCAAAGTATTGAAATGTGAAAATTTAGAAATCAGTTCACTCGTTCTCTACTTAAACTTCAATTGACTACATATTAAATCATAAAACAGATAAACAGACAAAAACTTTAAAGTTTATATTCTGATTTAAGGGATAAACCCAACAGTGTGTCTCATATACAGACACCACTTCATAACAGTTTAATAATGGTAAATTATAGAGACACGTAGTTATTGCTAAGCACATTTTACTTCAAAAATACAAATAAGTATTACAAATAATCTGTTATTGGCACGCTGTTAACATCGAACGACACGTCAAAGCGAGCCGAAATGAAACTCTCGAGTGCACTTTACCCCGCCTCTCTTTCCTACTTCGATGTAATTGGAATCAATTTCTGCCACTCCGTAATTCGTCTGTCAATACCAAACGAACATTTTAAATGGATCCAAGAATTAAATTTCGGAAATATTCGCTTGCAGTATACTGCCTTAAATGTGATTTTTTGAAATTTCATTAGTATTACATTAAAGCTCTGACTACGTGTTACTTATTACTTTTGACACATAATTTATTTAGAACTAGCTTTCCGCCCGCGGCTTCGCCCACTTGAACTACAGTTGTAGCGGCACAACTAAATAAACGACGCTCCAGAATATTGTGACACTTTCTAGAAAATTCTACAACTTAACTACCTAAGAAATGTTTAAACCTAATTTCATCAAAATACATTTAGTCATTTTAGCACGTAGAATAGCTTTTTTTTATATAATAATAATAACACACACAATCACAACAACGTCTAGGTCCCAAACTAAGCATTTGCTTGTATTTTGGGTACCAAGCGAAGACACCACATACATATAACAACTAAGACCCGGTGCCAGTATTAATATTCATCATATAAATACTAACCCGACCTGGGATTCGAACTCGGGACCTCCAGCTTCGAAGGCAGTCCAGTCGTTGCCCACTAGACTAAGTGGTCGTCGAACACAAATATGTTTGTTACCCGTGGTACAGTTGAAAATCCAACTTAGACGAGATTGATCACTAAACGATCCCACAATTAAGCTATCCCACAATTATTATTAATATGTTATCTTAATATTAAAGAAAATAAAGAATGTTGCACACCTATATATTTATGCTTGTAAGGGTTCCGCAGTATGATGTGGAACCCTGATAGTTTTTCCATATCCGTCCGCCTGTACATTACATTTATGTCATTCAGACATTATTAGGACTAAAAGCACAGCTGTGAAATCAGGTTGAAATTTAGAACATTTGTAATTTATTTGTTACTCGTGCGATGTGCGTTGAAATGTTGAAATACATCATGGTTTTTTTATACACTTGCCTAAGTGAGGTCTCGCTGAATAGCTATTATTTTTCAAAATTTTATCCTATAACAAAATATGCTTGCGTGGTAGTTTACGCGAGTGTATTTCCTCCCCTCTTCATTTAATTGAAATATCTACAATACTTCCGTATAAAACATTGCCATTAAGCTTGGCTTTCAGTTGGGAACATTCACAGACAAGTCAACCTTATAGACCACGCTTTGACAGGGAGTAGCATGCGCCAAGGCTATGTAGTGACACTACATAACTACGTCTCTTCTGAGCGGTCAGTTGGAAGCAGGTCGGAAGCCATTAAATTGTCAATTTTGAACGAGCCAATGAAAACTAGCCGACTTCTCCCCGCACCCCGCCACTTTTTGGCGATTTCGTTTTCATACTGACGTTTATTAAAGCGTGGTCTATAGGTTGACTGGTGTGTGGGAACATTCAATTATCACAAGAAACACCAAGTTAAATAGTTCATCATTACTACGATTTTACTACAAAATTATTACCACTATCTGAGATCACATATGATTCGATTCGATTCGATTTCGATTTCGATTTTACTACTTGCGACGTCAAGTCATAGATTTGCAATGTATTTGCACATACCTAGAATTCCTATAGTCCATCCATTCGTGTTTGTTAATAGATATTTTAGAATTAAATAATTTATATTTATTTTTTTCACATTCACTTACGTACTTCGCCCGTTTTATTTAGGTTAAGTCGGCAACGGCCGACGCGGCGTGCTTAGTTTTTTTTTTGTTGTTATATTACCTACCTACATATATTTACGAAAATAAATTAGGTATGGTGTTATAATAATAACTGGACAATATGCTTTGTTAACCATAAACCGTTTGAGGTTGGCCTTTCACACGGCAGTCGAATGTAGCCGAGAGTCTGTTTTTACTCGCAGTAACTTCGAGATTTCAATGTTCTGTGACTAATGTACAACATTCTATTACAGAATATCGTCGTTCGTTTAGTGATCAATCTCATCTAAGTTGGATTTTCAACTGTACCACGGGTAACAAACGTCTTTGTGCTAAAAATAATTTTTAAAAAAAAATTGTATTGTAGATAGTTATTCCACTTGATAATGTTTCACTAAACCTATCTACTCAAGTAAAATTGCCTATTTGTTTCATATTCGCGTTGTAATTAATTAAATTACTTTAGTTATTCAACAGTTATTTGTATTGTGTAAAGTATCCTTTATATGTGTAAGCTTGCCATTCAAAGCTCTCTGTACTGAGATGAGAACGGTTTTATCGTCTATGAGTCCCTCTAGTACATCTAACAGAAAATTCGAAAGCTCTAATGTTGTTACAAAATGGAAAATGTGATTGTTTTACTGCATACATATACATGATCGTCAAAAAATATGGATACAAAGAAAAAATAATGAATGTTCACAATCTACGAGTAGTAACAGCACACGGTAACTTTAAGAACGAAAAGATATATCAGAACTGAAAAAAATAAATAACAAACAAGAAATGCTCCACCGAAAAACCACAAATATGATTTTTTATTCTTTCCATTTGAAGGACACATTTTTTAAATATCGTTTGAATTTACAAAATGATATTTTTTATCCTAACCTTTTGTTTTTCGATTCGAAATAATTTTATTAATTTTTCGTTTCGTTTCGTTGTTTGTTTCAGAAGTACAACGACCGGTGTACTGCGAGGAACTCATATATGGCCCTCGATAGAGCAAAGAAGGATAATTTGTTCTAGATAGTTTCGAAAGACAATTTTCTTGTTTAGAATTTGTTTCACTAGTTGTTCGCATCTGTTTTTCATTTGTTTTTATCAATTATTTTCTAGAAATGGTAAACTATTGCTTTTTTTATATGTCGTAAGCCACGCGCATGTGGAGCTCTCGCCAAACTTCTAGGTAGTCGGTAGTCGACCGTTACGTCGTCGCGTCGGTTCAAATGATTACTATGAAAAATGTTTGAAGAGGAAATACCTCGTTGTGATTTTGTATTTATTCGATGATGAAATAATAAACAAAATTATTTCAGGAATTGCATATATCCCAAAATTAATTTTTTGTCTTTTTTAATGATATTATTATTTAAAATATATTTTAAAATCGAAAAAAAGTCACATTTTAACTTTCTCACACACAACGTTTTCAATACCATAAATATTGACATTGTTGAATTTCACACTTTCGTGAAGATTTAAATTACTTTTCGTAGAACAAGTGTTGCTGTTCCAGGTGAGTGAGAAGTCAGACGTGGTCCAACATTCTAGAAACTTAACATATACCAATAATTTTATTGCTTTAGTGAACCCTCAAAACCTAAAAAAAACCAGTACTAGTTTTAAGTGGTTCACCATGATCTGTGTAGATTGAAGATTAAGTGAATGAAGGAACGTACAAAATGACGGACATGGTTGTCAACGTTGAATAGTCATGGTACCGTATATTCCTTCATTTATTTAATCTTCAATCTACACAGATCATGGTTACTTACCGTGGCTTAAGCCCAAACCAATTTCGTGTGCCAGCATTTTATGACTAACGAAGTTCTTTTACGTTCCAAAAATTTACCTAGGTTGGAACCTCTTTGGTAACTTTTGGGAAAAAGTAACCCTTTCTTTCACTTGGTTTCTTTGCTTTAATCCTAATTATATTCCCAAAGGTCATCTGGATTCTAACCACCAAACTTTGAATGTAGCAGACTATAGAAGTATAATTTTGACAACTTTATTTACTTTCTAATATTTACCTTTCATTCAATCATAAATTAATACGACAGCAGAGTTTGGTTTTGATATAGTCATTAATGTCAATTCAGTGTCACAGTATCGAAGTGACATTTCGTAATTTTTCGGGGTCGAAGACTGGCGCCCGGGGATTTCTCGGGGGTGCAGACCGGCGCGCGGGGACCTTGCGCACTGGAACTCCGACTAAACTAACTAGTCATCTTGCATCAGTTCGAGGATGAATGGTTTGACGGTAAACGTAGAAGAGGACTTCTTCAATTCGTACTTTTATGCATTCAACAGTATGTACCTTACTAGTTGTGACGAGTAATACATAAAGATCTAGACACAACATAAACATTTGGGAAACCAATCGCGTGGGACATACGCCCATCCCTCCCCTCATCCTAATATGGCTTAAATGTGATAACTTTGGTTCTCGAACTAAACTCCCAGCATTACTCCTCTATTGAACCAATTCAAAACTCGATGGTTCTTACCTATTTCGTTATAACTAAAATTTCAATTACATGCACCTAAAGAAGATAATTTAAAAAAATCTGTAAAATAAACAGCCCAAATAAACAGTGTGATAGGGTGATATATTTTTGCAAGTCGCAGTGGGACCGGAAGCGTGGAACAATAAATAAATAAATAAATAAATAACGTATACATGACAACAACGTCTAGGCCCCAAACTAAGCATTAGCTTGTGTTTTGGGTACCAAGCGAATACACCACATACATATAACAACCAAGACCCGGTACCAGTATCAATATTCATCATATAAATACTGACCCGACCTGGGATTCGAACCCGGGACCTCCAGCTTCGTAGGCAGGGTCGCTACCCACTAGGCTAAGCGGTCGTCAAATAAAGATAACATAAATAAAATTTTAATATAAAATGCTCTGGCACACATTAGTTATTAAATTATATACTTAATAATTAAACTTACATAAATTTAATAATATCAAAAAATATTCGTTGGTAATTAATTTCTCATATAAATTTAATTAACTTAACTATGATTAATGATGTTGTAATTACGGTATTTTAATTAATAATCCTGTTAATAAAAGCGGACTACTATGTAAGCTTAATTACTTTTCAATTTATGTTTCCTTTGGAACGGACTAAATACAGAAGTAATTTGTGAAAACATTACAATCTATCGGAGTTGAGTAACCTGTAACGGTGTTCGTGACGCCTCAAATCGACCACCTGACATTCACCAAATAACTAATGATTCCGAGTCATGGAAATATTGTGATGTGCAACAAAATAAAAGGTTACTTACGCGAAATTAAAGTCGAAGTGATGCATTAGAGAGCGCTGAAACATCAGAGAAAAGTCCTCGGCGGTCTTTACTATAGACTATATACCTACAATTACGCGTCTCCACTGTTTTCTATGAACGGTAAATAAAAAAGAAAACTTGGAAAATTCAAAAAAATTATAAATTAAGTATATGTTAACTAACATCATAGTTATCCTTCAGTTTGGAAATGATTTAATTTTGTTTAATTAATTTCTTGTGTGATATAGGTTGATAGCCTCCACCGGACTATAAATATCACGAATAATGTGAATGGTGGAATTTTATTTAAGTCACAATTTTCCTGTTTATTTGTGTCCATAATAAATGTCTAATCGTAAACCTTCGTGAAAACATGACAGCAAAGCGCTTAGGGTATATGAGAAATAGAAAATGTCGATGTATTTCTTCAAAATAATGACTATTTATGATTATAATTGATTTTGTAAGGTAGGTGAAATTAGCACAATAATGAAGGTCAAATGAGGTCAATCATTTATTATGCTATTGCATATTTAAATAATTTAGATTTTTAATCTAAATGTAATAATGTATGGGCACATGATTTTAAAATAAATGTCCCGTTCTTCTCCCAAAATGCAAACAATTTGAATAGTGACCTTCGAAAACAAATTATTTTTGTATTACAGTACAATGCATATCGTTGGTTAAAACTAACTAAGCAAACAAATCCTTACCAATTTTAACTAATATAACTAACACAAACTTTATATGCACAGAACAAACAATAGTACACAAAATTATTTGTGACAGTATAGATGTGAGCGAAAAAATATACGCTGCAGGATAAATATACGGCATTTGAAATTTCGACATATTCACTGTGAAACAGAATTTAATGTGACGCATACATGAAATTCGTACTGCAAAAGCAATTATTCTCAAATTACATTTCAAGTATAATTTAACATAAGCTATGATAATTACGCCGCATTTAGTCTGTCTAAGCTCTACGTCTGCCATTTGGCTTGGATTTTCGATCACTTCGAAGTACGAGACCCTTACTTCATCTTAATAATTCTAATATTTAGTAGTATTGTCGGAATCGAACCCTTGACTTTTCGTATCGTGCATGCCTTTTGCACCTAAAGCACACCTCGGAGAGCGTTATATTCCTTTATATACTCTTTTCGTTATTCTTATGTACATTTGTTATACATAGATATATTAATTATTTAAGACATATTCTTTAGTTGTTATCGTAACGTGAGTCCATATGGACACTAGCAATCGGGTTCTTCTTTGTTAATAACCCGGTTTACGACAGTGACGTACACTATTAGTTTTATGCCCGACGTTTAGGGTTTATTAGTGGGTGTACAATTCGCCAGGTTATTTCGCACACGGCCAAGTCTAGACGGAGAATATGTCTTCTTGTGATGAAAATGCGTTTTAAGATATCAACATGTTTTTGTTCAGTTTCTATTTTGTTTCCCTGATATGACAAGCGTCTGCTTAGCGAACATGTAAAAGCTTTGAAGATTTTCGAATTTTGAATGTAGCGGCAAATATGGGCAAATGTGGGCAAGGGTGGGTTGGTCCAAGAGCTGCCATTATTGAGATATATGCCAAATGGATGCCAAATGGACACTAATAAGCAGCGTATTTTTTAAAAATAGATTGATATCTACTGTTCATTAATTAGTACAACTCGATCTAAACCAATTATCAAAACTTTTGTTGTTTTATAATAATTAAACAAATAAAAAACCAATTTATCACGCCATTTTTTTTTCAAAATTTATTGTAGTTGTAAAAGAGAAAAGTATAAATTTATTTAATTATTAAATGAGCACATGAGGCGTGATTATATAGGTTTGTAATTTTTTTTAATTTATAGCGGATATAGTGTCATGGAATGGTATTGCCATGTGAATTTTTTTTGCTTAAATAATCGGTGATCACGTTTCGAAATACATAGAGATACCGCGTCGTGACCACAAAAAAATGAGGACAATAAATATACGCCACAGACTATGTGGTTATACGCTACTTGATGTTTTGACGTAGCACTTAAAGTAGAATTTTGTGTGATGCACATTGCACATGTAGATATTAATTGTGCCCAGTGGAAAAAGTATTGGAATAAAAAGTAGTGTGTAGTAAATAATAACTAGTGGAATAAAAATTCTTAAATTAAAATTTTAAGTGTAACTTAACAAAATATTTAAAACAATCATAATGATGTATGGTCTATGTAATCTCTGAGTCTGTCATTTCGCTCCGTTTTTCGATTATTTCGAAGTAGGTAGGGACGAGACGCTCCGTTTAGATGATTCTGCTGTCTAAGGTGAAGCTATTAAATCTTTCAAAGCTTCTATCACTGTTTAGGTATTACCGTGATGCACGCAAGATGCGGCAAATACTCAAGTACACTAACCTTAAAAACAAAACATAAACTGAAAATTCATTGACAATAATAAGTAATTAGGTTATCTATTTCATGTTGTACGCGAGTGTACATGCGTAAACCCCCACTAAGTCCTTTGGCATTTTTTATCCGTGATTACTTACTTCACTATCCGCTGATACACTTACAATCGATGTATGAATCAAAGTAAAAGATGCATAATGTGACATAATACCTATCATGAACTTTGAATGAACCCTGTTCATTCATGAAAATATGTTCTCTATACACGTTAATTTACGTGTAGCTAGTAATAAATCTATTGACATTCACTAAACAAATATAAATTCTAAAATAAAGAATAAAAAATTAAACAGGAAAATCGTACTATAAAAAACATAATTAACTTTTAAATCTCTTTCAGTAAAGACGTATTTACGATCCATATAAAGCACAAATTGAAAAAAGATCCGCCTATTCTCGTTTTACTAACAATGATGTAATAAAAGAACTTTCCACCGAACAATAACCAATTTGCTGGAAAAACACCGCCTCTCGGATATAGCCCATTGACATAAATAAATCATTATTTTACCCTAAGGTGGCTTAGAGCTTCTACGTCGAATTTCAAAACGAATTTTCATTGTTAACCGTCACAAAAGAAAAATTGGAGACTGTGTTTACGAGGTTCTTTTAAAAATTAATTCGATACTTCTTTCCTTTCCTGTACCCTGTAAAAGTTTTATAATGTTAATTCATTTTTTTTATTGAATAGAAATAACAAAAGAGAGAAGGTACAACTCAAATAAAATCTGTTTATTTAAGGTTTCGAATAACAGTTTAGATTTTTACGGTTTTGTTTTTTTTTTATGTATAAAAGGTAATCATTCATCATCGAGCCGTAACTAGGGAAACCAGAAAATTAAAAATAGCATCTTATTGTGACGGAAAGATTTGATAAGGGTTAGGGTTATTTTTGGAACCTAATCCCTAAAGGGTTGAAATGGTGTATTATAGCTGGTTTATATTACCTATGTAAAACAAAAATCTGCATCGAAATTGGACTAGCTATTTTAGAAAAATACATACACTGCAATGGTCTCTTAGGGCCTTTATAGGCCCTAAGTTTGAACTCATTTTAATCTGATTTTTATTTTGACGTAGATATTACCTAAAGTAAGTTCTCAGACATGTTTTATGGATAACCATAATGGATAACCATATGGATAACCATAAAACATGTCTGAGAACTTACTTTAGGTAATATCTGCGTCAAAATAAAAATCAGATTAAAATGAGTTCAAACGTTTAAGTGGTGGTCATAAGAGTAAAACGTACTTGAAAACCGCTCTGAATTGATCTTTGTAATAAAAAACCGCATCTAAATCCCAGGCAGTTTAGAGAAATGAATTTACTGCAGCTCCCTCTGGTGGCCTTGATCCATAAAACATGGCTAAGAACCTGCTTTAAAACTATTAGTACCTAGCAACGTAATACGAAAATCGGTCTAGCAGTTTTTGAGAAAAATGAGAATACACATACATACAAATACAACCTGATACACAAGAACATAAACTCACACACAAATTTTTACGTAAACTTATTCCCTCTTAGGTAGGTACTTAACTGAGAGGGAATATGTTACCATAACGTCTTTGTACCGTTTTCGTGGTTAAAAAATGTAAATAACAACTTGGAATTGTGCACAAATAATCAATTATAATTGAATGATTAAAACCGTATTTACATATATAAATAAGTATTTTTTTAAACAATATTATATCAACATTATTATAGGCCAGAAATCACTTTTTTTGGGAATCAGTATGGAAACTTGTCTGGCTATATTTGGACACATCTGGACATATCTAGCATGTTTGGACATGATGGAAATGTCTGAAAATTTCTAGATCAGTCTAGACAAGGCTGGACATGCCCTGTGGAAATGTCTGAAAATATCTGCACATGTCTGGACATTTGTTTACATGTCAGGACATTGCAGCAAGATTAAAAATTACTGTAAAGGTGTGAACATGAAAAAAGCTTCTGGTTAATAATTTTACAGTACTATGCACGGATCTTTGCCGCTCTGCGTTGCCTGCAAATGTTAAATGCGCAGGTACCGCCGCTATCCGACCTCTCCTTCTTCTCCATTTTATGCTATACTGCGACGCTTTCTGTACGTGACTTCAGTGGCAAAGACCCTTGCATAATACTGTATCTGCGGTAATGTAAACAGGATAGGTACTTAATTTATCTAGCAACGTTTTTCAAGTCCACGTGGACGGAGGCGTGGATAAAAGCTAGTTTTAAACAAACAGACATTCCGCTAATTGAATTCGAATTACGGTCTGTCTCGACCATTTGCCCTGTCACTCCGCTTTGCTATCTCTATAGTTATGCAACCATATTATTGTTTGTTCAAAATTTTGTACAATAATCTATAAAACGTTTACGTAAAGAATGAATGTATTTCTAATAATTAATTTAAATAATAAACACCAACTAAAATTATAAATTTTTATAGTCATGAAATGATGTGGGTGTATGTTTATGTAAAGTTTTAATATTAAAAGGCTATCGTATTTGTGTCATTTCTTGTTTCAGTTAAAACTGAAAATAGGTAAAGTAAGATTTCTTTCCTTGTTGTAAGATAGATATGATAAAAATAAACTATCTAAAATTACCCAATTGCTCAAAATCTTGGATGGGCAGACAATATACGACCACAAAAGCGGTAAGGAGCTTTAGAAGGATTGTTCGAGCACAGCGTAATATTTTGTACAAGCATTCCGTAGAGAACAAATATCGATGAAATGATATTGCTTCACAAAATTAAAAAAAAAAAAAAATTGTACATGTTTGTGGACATATACTGGTAACGCTATAATAAGCAAATCAATTTCTTCATGGAAGTTTTACTGAATATAATACTTTAAGCTCAAGGATTAATAATGGTAGATGAAACTTTGTGCATATACTCCTAGTATTTAGAGTCGGAGAGCCCGTAACCAAAAATCGTCATAAGTTTCTAACATGTGTGTGTATAGAATGTCCGCGAGGTATTATCTGCAATTTTGGCAGGTGATACGAGTAGGACTGACAAAACAAATTCACGTACTTGCAGTTAGTCAACTAGATATGGGTATTTCCTAAACCTAGTGTATCGTAAGTATACTATAATTTGTAACACAAACTCGTACTATCACTTTTACCTTTTCCTAAATCATTTACAGTCCTGTGTTAATTTGCTCGACTGCCTGCTGACTCTTTGCTAAATAATAATAATAACACACACAATCACAACAACGTCTAGGTCCTAAACTAAGCATTAGCTTGTATTTTGGGTACCAAGCGAAGGCACCATATACATATAACAACCAAGACCCGGTGCCAGTATTAATATTCATCATATAAATACTGATACGACCTGGGATTCGAACCCGGAAAATCTAAAATAAAATAATAAAATAAAGTAAACTCTAGCTAATACAATAGGATATTATAATAAATTGTTTTTCTATTAATTTTTAATTTTGTATTTTTGCAAAGACACGTCTATCCGTCCGAAGTACTGCAAATAAGTGAATGAGCTCAGTAAGAGTAGACACCTGCCAAGAGTTTAGACTTTACAAAATTTTGACCATTTTTGGTCACCGGCTCCTGGACTATTAGTAAATATAATATTGCCATAAATTTCCGGTATGAATAGATTCGCTTAAATCTTTTCACTCTTTCTCAAAATGAAACTTAAAAAAAATTAACGGGGTAATTAATTTCAGAAGATTGTTCCTGGGTGTCAAACACATCCGCGCTGTCGGCAGGTAGCGTCTCTCGTCTGACATTTTCAGCGTTTTTGTCTAATTACACTTTTTCTCCCTCTTAATTAAAATGCAGTCTGTGTATTTTTCATGCTGTGACACCGCCTGTCACGGATTTTTAGGATTCCATAGTAATTTGGTTTCATAACAATATCTGGAAATATAGAAGTGAAATTTACACTTTTCGGTTATCAGGGCTATCACCAATTTATTATAGGCATACTATTTGATTAATTTAACAATATTGGAACAGCTAAGAAACTTTGCGTTAAAGCACATCTGAGACGTATTTTGTTAAATTTATCTGCTAAAAAAATAGAGTATTTTAAACTCTATTATATGAAAGAATTAGAGATTTTTTTGTAGGAAATTGTAATTTTACAGGTTCAAATATGAATATTGCAAAATAAAATATAAATAATACATAATATAAATATTCATAGAACACTGAAAAATATCAACCTGACACAAAAATACTTTATTTACTGTACCTAAAGTCTATGGTATTGTGAATAAAACAAATATTGTTTTATTCCGTTGTTATTATTTTAACCTGATTTTGTTAACTGCTGCACATAAACCTCTCCCTAAAAAGTCGCTATCCAACATAGTATTTCGCCACCTGCATCCAGTCGCTTCACCTATCTTTTAGCACATCGCCGCCCCGGTTCACTTAGCTGAGAACGCTCAATACTCCAATAGCTGATACTTGGTCTCTATCTGATAATTTTCTACCCCAACTGTGGGATTAATTACTTTATTACATGAGATTAATCAAATTAATGGATTATTACTTCAAATTACTTGTTGAGACCTTTGTTACTTGCAGTGACTTTGGTTCTTTTGCGGATTTCTTCTTCATTACTGACTATTACAAATAATTATTCCTGGAAATTAAACATAATTTATATTATTAATTAGGTACAACCATTAGAATACAAATAAAATAGTATAAAAACTTTTATAGGCTTCATCTCATAAATGAAAGTACCGAAAACAATTTCGCCAAAACAATATCTTTACGGGGTCGAGACACGAGGACGCCACAACGATAAGCGAATATTTATAACTTTTAAAACGCTTTCCGCCCCCGCCGTGATAAGAAATCGAGACTGTTACATTAATGTACGCTACAGCACATTCATTCTATGCGGTGATTTACTTAACGTTGCTTTGGAAGAGCACTTTTTTTTAATAGACGTTTTCTTGGGGCGTATGAAAATGGGGAGGGGGAAAATTTGATATGTAAAAGTTATGCATGTGTCGCCGCCAAATTGTGGTCGGTGTAATTCATAGTTTATATTTTTTATTTCAAAATATGTTACTCCACGTCTTGTTTGCCTCAGATTTCCTGACGATATGAATAACCTACAAAATTTTAAAATACAAACTCACCGCACAGTTCTTATAAAATGAAGATGTTCAATTTGTAGCTGTGATTTGTGCGTAAAATTGCTAATATTAAAACTGCATTTTGATATTTGATTCTAGTGTTATTTATATATGTTTGTGGACTTTTAAAGTGTGGAACCTTTGGTTCAGGAAAACAAAGCTGTTAGTGGGTAGCGACCCTGCCTACGAAGCTGGAGGTCCCGGGTTCGAATCCCAGGTCGGGTCAGTATTTATATAGGTATGATGAATATTGATACTGGTACCGGGTCTTGGTTGTTATATGTATGTGATGTCTTCGCTTGGTACCCAAAACACAAGCTAATGCTTAGTTTAGCTCCTAGATATTGTTGTGATGTATACATTATAAAAAATCGGTTGACTCTGCAAGCCATCCCTGAAACTTCGCGCTATTTTCGAGTTCAAAGCGCTAGAAAATTAGAAAGCTATTTAGCTCTTCGAACTCAGAATATTGATTTTCGTGGTTTTTGAGCTCTTCAATCTCAAAATATTCATTTTCCGTGCTGTCCAAGCCCAAAAACAGAATTTCTATACATTTACAGTTCTTCAAGCTCAGAAACTAGGGACATATCAAAGAAAATGTTATTTTGGAAATATTTGAACTGCGATATCTTTTGAACACTTCATTTCATTTTAATGCAGTTTAAAGCACTCTATACAATTTTGTAAGCATAAAACTTTTGTGCAAAGTCAAAAGTCTATTGGTCGTAAAATCTCAAAGTTCTGTTAAAAAAACACTTTTTCGGAAATTTGTGAACTGTGTATGTTTTGAACGCATCGTTCGATTTTGATATTTTTTTGGGCGGCACTTGACGCAATTTTTTATGTACAAAAAACATTTATAAAGTTTTAAGTGGGTCGGTTGGAAAATCTCAAGCTATTTTAAAAAAACCAATTTTATTTTTTATTTTTGAAACAGCTCGACCGATTGACTTCAAAATCTAAACAGATCTAAATCTCGATGAACCCTTTTAGGTCAATCCGTTTTCAAGATATCGCACGATAAAAAAGTTACATACACACACACATACGGACGTCCAGCCGAAAATGGTCAGAATGGCTTCCCACGACCTCAAAACGTGGGGATCTGATTAAAACTCGATTTTGGAAAATCTGATCCAAATCAATAACATCCCTTGAATAGTGGGAAGACCGACAGTGCGAAGATAGAAGAAGATCGACCCCCGTTCCGGTTCCTTCCTGGTGCAAAGAATTGCCATTGCAATTCAGCGCGGCAATGCGATGAACGTCATGGGCACATTTGCGTCGGGGGCGACGAGGGGTGGATTATTGGATTAGTTTTATTTTTCATTATTATTATTATTTTATATTTAAGTGGGAAGTTAAAAAAAAGTTTACTTTAATGAAATTGATACAGTGCCATTTCAACAACGTGCAGATGCTATTTTTTTTTATAGAGGTGAAATATTTAAAATAATCTATAGTAATTGTAAAGCGCTATGATATTTTACACTTAAACGTAAAGCAATCATTTTGTATACTTCTAAGTGTGTTTGCAATGAGGATTCTCCAGCAGATAGATATTCACTATGTGGTGGGTAGACGCCGCGCTTTTGACAAATATAATATCGCCATTGTGAGACACAAACCTTACAGAGTAGGATATACTCGTAGATAGGAATATAATAGTGAGTCACATTAAAGTCGTCGTTGTATTAATTTTGTCTTATTCATATGTATGTTTCAACAAGTAGGAATTTATAGGCAGTTTATAAAAAAAAATGTTTTCTTTTACTGAAATAAATGAATAATAATAATATTAAGCACAATCGTTGAAATTAAAATAAAGCGACGATATATAAAGCTTCACAAAGTTTAATATTGTATGAACAATATACATTTATGGAATTTATTCCAAGAAATTTGATTTGACTCTTCTTATTCGATAAATTTCATAATATTTTCTAACATAGTAAAATAAGAAAACCGTTTGTGGCATTATCGAATTTGGTTAGAAATGTATAAGTATGTCACGTATTGCATTTTCATTATTTTGTGAGTGAAACTTAATATTCATAAATATTGGTGATGTGGTCGGCGATTATCCAAACTGACTGCATCTTGACATATGAGTTTTATAAAATGATGAACACACCCTTTTTCGGATAGAACCAAGATCGGAACGGAAATCTTAGAGTCAACTATTAAAACGTCAAATATTTTTTAAGCATAAAACAAACATTACACAACAACATAAACAAACAAACATAAGACAAAAACTAAGCAGCAACGTGCGTGGCAAAAATAAATAGAAATGAGGTAATTTGGTCGGCCTTTTAAGAATTTAGCTGAAACGACTTGATAATTTTATTTTATTGAAAAAAGGAAAAAATACTGGTTTCTTATTATTGTTTCTAGTTTCAATTAAACCAATAAATAAAGTTAAAAAATTGTAATGTCAATTCTGGAACATTAAAAAAATTTGCAATTGGGAAATGAATATGAACGAATGAGAAATGAATGCATAGGTTAGAACAAAACCGAATTGTAGACAAGCAGTGCCGTAGAAAATCACTAGTTTAAAACCAGACAATAGAGTACCTATCGAATATTCGTATTTGTTATTTGACGATAGCCAGTGGCAATGTCCCCGCGAGGACGCCACCCGTGGCATTTTATATTCTCTGTGTTTGAAAGATTTCCATTCAAATTCACCAACAATTCACGGAGTAGAATGCACTCAGCGATACTCAGGCGGCCACTCGAATTCAGTTTGCACTGAAGATCTTGCCGTCTGTTGAGGACGACCGTTGCGCCATCTCTGATTTTATTCGAAGTAAAGAAGTATTTATTATTATACGAGAACATGTAATGTCTGTCTTTTATGAATATTGTCTGTAATAATCATCAAGTTGCAACGAGCTTAAAAATATATATATCATAAAGTACGAATAAGCATCATTTAAAATATAATCTAGGTTGTTCATTTTTAGAGACTAGGGATGCGTTATTGTCTCATTTATAGAGTGTATCACAACCGTAAGTTGTTAGCAAATAATTGCAATTCCCTATCACTATATACACTGCTCTACACTGAGTTAAGGAGTTTGAAACATAAGCCCACCACTTGTCCAATGAAGGTTAGGGTCTGTTATGTTTCATCGTCCCGTGGTGATGTCGGCAATGTTTGTGATATTTATTTGACTAAAATTTTTATAAATCAGCTAAATTTACAGTATACTAGTTAGTAGTGATAGATTTATTTTAAATATATATTTATAGTTTATAGAAAACAGCTCACTTTATAAATTAATTTGTATTTTATAAAAATAAATAAACACAGACACTTTTTACAAAATTATCACACGGTGCGCTGTTTACTTACATGCATATGAAATCTTTGCTGAACTGTTAGGTAAGTTATTTGATGGGAAATCGAAACACGAAATACAATCACAAATTAAACAAGAATTTAAATTTTGACACATCATTTTTTTAAAAAGAAAAACTACTCAGTTAATTCGCCCAGCTACAGTGGCGAACGTGACATAAAAAAGAAAGCTAGGCACGATAATGTAAGAAATCGACACCCTGTAACAAACCCTAAACACCAGAATAAACCATCGCAATAGGTATCGCCCATAATTAATATTGAAATAGGTACATAATTGGAAAATTAAAACTCAAATATTGATTTAAAATTAGTAAATAGCATACAATTTATAGTACTTAGTCGTTTTCGTAGAAAGGAGGTATGCGCCGTAGGTTAGGTTATTGTGTTTGGACGTTTCCGGCGCATGTCGGCGTGTCGGCCATATCTCGACAGCGTTGACAGACGGCTGTGCTCCGTGAGAGGAATTATACTTATAAGGAGTACGGGGAATACGTTATTAATTAAACGTTATATCTGTAATAATACCTTATGCAATTTCTTATATTTTAACAAGTATTTAACAAAAATTTATAAAACTATGAGTGCGTGATTTTGAAGTTTAGAAATTGAGGACAACAAAACGATCTAAAAAATCCTAAAAACATTGAACTAAATTTTTACAGGAGATGCAAAAAACTTAATAACATTCTGCGATTTGTTTTTATATTTTCTATTTTTTGTTTATACCTTGGCCGATTTGTATATGATCTAACATTCGCAAGTAACTTTTATTGCGAGAATAGGGCAAAATAAAAATAAAAAACAAATTTCCGTTTAAATCGTTTTGTTTGAAACCGAAATAATTAGAGTGTATTCCAAAAAATTATACTTTTTCATAGCTATTGGCGTTATTAAAACAGGAAATTAAAAATTAAATGTATAAGCAATTGAAAAAAAACGTAACATTTTTACTGGCTATAATTACTTAAATTACTTAGTAGACATTTAAATCATTTTGAAAGAAATTCGATTTTACTTCGAAAAATTGTCAAATTTCTACTAGTGATGGATCGTTATGATTGAAATTGGCCCTTTCTGTCTAATTTTTCTAAAGTTTTTATAACGTTTTCATAGCAAATACTCATAGTATTGCCAATCATAAAACACTTCAAGGCGCACCAATAAAATGAAAAAAACAGATTTTAGACCAGTGTCGATACCGTCCAAAATGATAAAAAACGAAAAAAAATTAAAGTAGGATGAAACCTATTGGAAAAGGAAGAGAATACCACTAAAATGAAAGGAAAAATAAATTACGGGCGATCTGAGGTTGGGAAGGGGTAGGGGGTGGGTTTTTAAGGGTAAAAATCGGTAAATCTCAATTTCCGGCAAAACTACAAGTCCTATCGAAAAAAGTTAAACAGCAAAGTTGTAGATAATAAAAAGATCTACAACTTTTGTATCTACACTTTTTCTCCATAACCTCAAAATTCATGTGAAAAATCTAAAAAACCACTTTTTTGATTTTTGATTTTTATCTTTTACAAAAAAAAAATTTTATTCATGATATTTGGTGAAAACTTACCTCTTTATGTCCCAAACACACTGGAATTTTGAAGTTTTAAAATATTAATTTTTTCACCCTATTTTGATTTCGATATCGAAAAAGCACCCTAATTTTCAATCGAAAATTCTCACGTCAAAATATCTGATTTTTCAAAAAATTCGGTGAGCTTTTTGTTCGTTGAAATCTCTATTTTCAGATGGTGTAAAAAAAATATACATTACTATGGTAAAATTTTTCAGAAAATGCAAAAAAACGAAAAATACTAAAATTCGAAATTTTTTTTTAATCTCTATGTACAATTTTGAGGTATTCATTAAAATTTTTACTTTAATTACTCGAAAAACTTTAGGTTCCATGTTAGATTAATAAACAAAAAATTGCAAGTTCAAATGTACTACTATAATTAACAACTAAATAAGTTAATAAGGTTAATATTTAATATGACATCTACAAAATTTTGAGAAATTTGTCGAATTTTCTTTAAATTATATGCGTAAATGCCTATTTATTGCCATTTTAAAATTATACATATATACCTGAGTGACCTTCGGAAAATTGTAGCCCATCAAAAGGTATTTCATAGAGAAGTGGGGAAGGGGCTTGGAGGGTCTGGGCCTTACTACCTGTTATTTCGTAGCAGCTGTAAAAACCGTCAGCCAGTATTCAAGAAATAGTACAGTGAATAACATCGTTCATATAAATACACGTGCAGGCTAAGTTACTTTACAAGAATTGTGATAATTTACTTTAAAAAAAAAGTTCTGGAATCTACATAGCAAGGTAAATACTACCTTAATTTTAATCAGTTTCATCATTCATATTGGCAAATCTCCCACCCACAGAAGGTGCAGCAGAACAACATTGTTATGGGGCATATTATCAGCTTCAAACGTGGCTGGGTAATGAATTGACAGCAACAGATTGGGGCTGGAAGCAACATCAACATGGAATTATGCCCAAATTTACAGAAATGGAATTAATTTGTGCATTTTAAACATGGTTTAAAATGCACAAATTTATGCTCAAATTGTCATGGTTCTGAACAATGCGCCAATGTGGAGAAAAAAATCTATGAGGAAGTTAATGATTCAGATGAAAATAGGATGAAGAACCAATGCAGACCGAAAATAATGTTGGAGACGAAGACGGTGATGGTCTTGAAGATGTCGAAGATCTACTAGAATCAGAAAGGCCTGTCGAATCTAACGATCAAGAAATACCATCAAAAAGACAGAAACTGATGAATAAGTGATTCGAATTGAATACAATGTTTTGATAAATACAAAGATTAATGCTTTTAAAAATAATATCATGTATAATGTAATCATTAAAAAAAATATCTACTCAATAGTACGATTTACGTGTATATTTCTATCTAATGAGATTTTCTAATACATAAATGTAATGAAAATTTAATAAATCAACTTTTATTACTGAAAAAAATAGCAGTAGCGACATTTTTTTAATAAAATCCCCTTTAAATCGTATTTTTAATATTTACAATAACTATGTTTTTTGCGATATTTATGTTTAATTGGTTTGTAATTTTTTTGTTTATTAATCTAACATGGAACCTAACGTTTTTCGAGTAATTAAAGTAAAAATTTTAATGAATACCTCAAAATTAAACATAGAGATTAAAAAAAAATTTCGAATTTTAGTATTTTTGGTTTTTTTTTGCATTTTCTGAAAAATTTTACCATAGTAATGTATATTTTTTTTTTACACCATCTGAAAATAGAGATTTCAACGAACAAAAAGCTCACCGAATTTTTTGAAAAATCAGATATTTTGACGTGAGAATTTTCGATTGAAAATTAGGGTGCTTTTTCGATATCGAAATCAAAATAGGGTGAAAAAATTAATATTTTAAAACTTCAAAATTCCAGTGTGTTTGGGACATAAAGAGGTAAGTTTTCACCAAATATCATGAATAAAATTTTTTTTTTGTAAAAGATAAAAATCAAAAATCAAAAAAGTGGTTTTTTAGATTTTTCACATGAATTTTGAGGTTATGGAGAAAAAGTGTAGATACAAAAGTTGTAGATCTTTTTATTATCTACAACTTTGCTGTTTAACTTTTTTCGATAGAACTTGTAGTTTTGCCGGAAATCAAGATTTACCGATTTTTACCCTTAAAAACCCACCCCCTACCCCTTCCCAACCTCAGATCGCCCGTAATTTATTTTTCCTTACATTTAAGTGGTATTCCCTTCCTTTTCCAATAGGTTTCATCCTACTTTAATTTTTTTTCGTTTCTAAAAATATCGACCCTGGTTTATTTGGGTTCAAGAGCCATTTAGATTGTTTTGTTTGCTGCTCCTCAATTGTCACATCCCGCGGTTGAGTGATTTCACTTAACGTCCATACTGATCGACGAGCCAGAATGTAATAATTGAGTTTAGAATATAGGCACCTCTTTTACTCCATTGTACTGTCATGTTGGAGTGAATACATCGGAATTTGGTCATCAACTTGGACTGCGCGTTGACCGCCACAATTTTCTTGTTCGCAATAGAGAATCCATAGACTAATGATTAGTCTCACTAGCTCTTCTATAAAACGGAACCTTACCTACAATGCTTACCTATTAACAAAACGCCCTTATATGTGGCAATTTATTAGAATGTTTGATTGATTTTTTGCCACGATGACGTTTGTTCATCATCATCATCATCATCAGCCCGTGTCTCTCCAATGCAGGATATAGGCCTCTCCCAAGGCTCGCCACCACACATGGTCCTCCGCCTTTCGCATCCACCTACCCTCGGTATGGTGCGTCAGGTCATCTGTCCACCTGGCCGGGGGACGTCCAAAGCTTCGCTTTCCGGTACGTGGCCTCCATTCGAGAACTCTTCTACCCCATCGGTTATTAGTTCTACGGTAAATGTGACCGGCCCATTGCTTGTTCATATTTCTTGTAATATTGTTTTTGTAGTTTTGACGTTCAACGTGATGCAGGCTACCGCAGAGTTCGTAAGCGAGGCTGACTCGAGTGAAGTACGCCGTTTTCGGCGTAATATTATTTCCCGCGATTAGGTTTGTACGCCACGCCAACGAGGTCTAGTAGAAATGCGAGCGAGGCCAGTATTTAGTCTATATATGAGCGAATCTATAAAATACTGTTGATTTCATTTTGAAAAAATTCTCAAACCCCTTGGTTTAGGTATTTTCAGTAACTAAATTTCCAATATTTAACTTGGTATTATTGGTTTCGTTTTTTACATTTATATCGATCTATAAATCCTTACATGTGCAATTTCCCATCGAGGTTTTCCCTCATAATATTTTATTTTATAAAAATGTCGTTTTTCCAACATACTCGGTACGCTTCGTTTCGCTTTTCATCGCGGAAATTGAGTGCCAGTCAACGTACAACGTGTGCAAACAGGAAGGTTATATTCGACGATTTAATTTTTTTACAAAAGTGAACGCATTTTATATTAGTTACAATATTACTCGCAAATCATAGTTATTGGAAGAATAATTGGTTTTTTTTTTTCAGTCTTATTTCATAAAATATGTTTTATACATATATTTTTCTTAAAAAAACTTGTTAGTCGATACCTTATCATCTGTATCAGTTTGGCCCACACAAGAAATACAGCATGTATAAACATATTACATTAACAGTAATAAAAGTCTCTCCATCAGCATCCACGACGTACGCTAATAGATTGAGACGTCTGAGAGATAGAAAAGCGAAATTTAATATGATGTTCGCAAGGTAAAAATAAAGGTAGACACGGCCGAGATCGTCCTGGGACGTCAAATTGCGAAAAAGTCACAATGGCCGCTTTGTCTAGACGTAACGGTACGGCGCGAGGCCCCTCGACGACTTTTAGTTTCCCTTATTAGATTTTGATAATTTTCCGACATTGCGAATTGTGATGTTCGTGGACGTCATTATATTTTCAGTTCTTTCTTTTCATTCTTTTCTTAGTTAAGGACCTGACCGGATGCCTAAAACATTTAATGCAGCTATATACGTAGAGAATAAAGATTGTGAAATGGCTTCCAATAAGGTTTTACAATTTTAATTTTTATTGGTACTTAATAATAAACGCGCTACGCCTTAACTCACACTTAGGTGAATCACTACCATCTTTGAATGAGACCTGTAAACTACATTACAGTTATTTTGATGTTTAGATAAAACATCATTGATTGGCGCACTTTTCTTGCTGGCTCTACCATTTTTTTTAAACTTGTAAATTCAAATGGAAATATCTCTAAAAGTTAGGCCCAGTTTAAATTGGAAGATACGTTAATTTTTTACGTTTATAATTATTAATGCTAGATCCAGTTGCACGATGAAGTTCAAGTATTGTGAGCAGACAATTTATATACTCGATTAACTTGTAAGGTGTCAAGAATACGTAATCTCTACTAGGTTCTTGAAAAAAGAATTAAAAATTGTTAAAACGGGATCGAGAACGAAAAAGAATGGAGGAAACGCTAAAATATAACGATCATTCATAACCATAAACTTTCATCCTAATCCTAATATTAATGTGTTCGGGTATATATATTTGTTTATTTCGGTGTCGTGATGGACCACCGACAAATTTTTTGACGGGGATAGTAGACGAGACAGAGAGCATGGTATACGAACCTGATCAAAACTAGAATGAATGTAGAGCAAAACTTCGAGTTGTGAGAAGAATTAGAGTAGAAGTGGTACGGATACGGGTATGGGAACGTGGAAATTTAGTCATAGAACCTCATGTTATTTCCACGTGAAGGGAACCGTAGAAAAAGCTATTTTATAAAAATGAAGGGATTTTTTGACCACAAATTAGCTTTGGCTACATTAATATAATTTGTGTCAAAGCCGGAATAATGCAAAAGTGTAGTCCACCCAGACAAAGCATTGAACGATCATTAGATACTATAAATAATTGATTACCATCGAAAAATATAGCACTATAATTTGAATACGCCGGACACGATACTTCGAATCAAATTATACGTTTTTAAGTTAAAACACAATTTCTTGAACTAAAAATCATTTGACACGTTGAAAAACAGTACTTCGAAGTTTACGAGATAAATATTATTTATAAAATTTTATTCATATAAAATTCTATCAAACAACTTCATTACAATTCTGATCGGGGTCAAAAACCAATAATTTTAAAATTAATTAAAATATTCTTTATATCGCAATGATTGAAAAACGAAACTTTTATGGGATTCGTACTAAGCAAAAATTAAAAAAAGAAACAAAGCAAAAAGGAAAAAAAACCAACAAATAAAACGTATTGAAATTTTGCTTTTGTGAACAGGGTCTAATAACGTTGAAGATGAGAGAAAAAAATTTTGATTGCAACAACTGTTTTAGACAATCTACAAGTCTAAATCAGTGTAGCGAAGCAGTCAATCTATATTATTGGGAGCTATGCAAGATTAGAGATGGGAAAAACGTAGAAAAATAAAAAATATGAAATAAACTTCTAGTTTTTAGTTCGATTACTGTAAAATTTTTTATTTTTGACTCGAACTCGACCGTAACGAATACGTGTTCAGCGAGAACGCTTATTGCTCAATTAAAATTGCAGGCTCGAATGTAGTGCATGTTTCGATCGAAAGGGTCGTTACGTGATCAATTTTAATTCTCGTGTTCAGTTAAAACGTGAATATCAGGAACAATATAAGGGCTACAGACACAAATTAGATATCATTAGGAATAGCATAAATTATACTATCCACTAGTGTATAAATAATTTTTTTTATATTGCAATCGTATCAAGAAAATAAGGAATCACATAAATATAAATATAAATTTTTAACTGTGTTATTAATTTTTAACTTTAATTGTACCGTTTATAAAGTTTCAATCAAAAATAAACCCTGTTACTCCAATTTCAAAAGTTATTATAATTGACTACCATTTCGTGGCCTACAATTAGCGCATATGTAGCCGACATTTAGAGAAATTGCGGTTAGCTAGCAAAATCGCTCTCATTTCTTTCGTAAAAGAAAGTTTTGTTGGTTTGATTTTTGAGTTAGTTGGTGAAATAAATTCACTAATCTACATAACATCCAAGTTACTCTGACACTGATGATTGGTTTATTTTCTTTTTTAAACTTGACCTTTACTTCGTCTTTATCATTCGACTGATTCAAATCTCAAAATCTGACTGTTTGCTGGTCAGTCATGTCATATGCAAGAACATATACCTAAGCTTTCAAACGTTCCAGTTAAATTAAAATATTCGTTGCTTGTTTTTGACCGTAACTTCTGGAAGGAAAAATATTAATAGAGAAGAGTCGATAATCGAGTTACTTTTACTTCACAAACTACTTATAGACAGTTTGTAAAGTAAAATGCAAAATTCCAACACAACAAGACCTATGTATAGGATAGACAGAAATTCAAAACTTACATGGGACTCACCGCAAAACAGATACAATATTTCGAAATTCATATCTGGACAAACTTCATAGAGCTTTCGAACTTGCTCCAGTATGGAATTTCTAGACGCATTTACACAACTCTGAGTATGTATTCAGACACATTCCGCTCAGCAAACAGTGGTTCGCTTATCGGTACATCTCGCATCGAGTGCGACTTGTCGCGGCCACCCGTGCGTGAATTTCAGCAATCATCGCTTGCATCATAACTGATACAAGAATGTTAACATTCATCTTAAGTCCCAAGAAGATTTATGTACTACATCATGTTTTTTTTAAGGTTCCTTATCTCAAAACGAACAACGGACCTCTTGAAAGTTCGCTTTTCTGTCACTGACATTTTGCCAGAAAACTATGTAGTAACATGTTAAGGGTATGCATACACTTAATCAAGATTATTAAAAATATACTTTATTCTTACATTTTATAGGAGTATCCCTTAGGAGGAGTTATCCCATAGGAGAGTCCCTTTTAAAAGAAAATTTGATATCTGTACCATATGAGGTGAGTTTGATAGGCCTATTTTTGAGGATTTCAAAAATATTTTGTTTTCTTTACACCCCAATATGTGAACTAATGACTTCGCAAAGGTGACGGGACAACGTTTTTCCTTTGGGTAAGTGGGAGGGCGTTGAAGCAAATGCCATAGAAGTATGGACCATGAAACTTATGTTGTGTCAATTCCAAAGTAGTTTATTTAAACAGTGTATAAAACAACAATTTATTATCAACATAAGTAATTATAGGAATCAAGTTTCGAAATTTTATCAACGAATTAAAGAAATCAAATACTCGCAGAATTTTTTTCTTTATTTTCAATTGTAATCGATAATAACGATCGGAGTTTTCTTTCAACATTCTTGTTTATTCACTATGCCAACTCTTTTGTGAAATTTATGCTATTAAAATAAAAATCTGTTGACGATTATAAACAATTTGTAGTCAGTTATAAATTACGAAATAAATTACCTGTTTAAAACAAGCCGAGAAATAGCAGATCGACTTCTAAAATAAATATAATCATTTACAAATCGTTTTTCTTTTGATTCATGAAAAAAGTCAGTGCCATGAATGGGTATTCTACTTTTATTCACGTGCGAGCTTCAACATAGAATACTAAAGTCAATTAATATGTTGGCAGCTTGTGTCGGAAATTCTCATTTTCTCATTTTGTTGTTTTATATATGAGTAAGTACTGACTTTCTGGTTTGCGTGACGATGAATGTAATAAAAGTATTTTGTGTATATCTTATCTGATTGAAATGGTTTCAAAGGAATAAAAATGTATCGTTTTATTGTCCAACTAAGTTCGTTTCTATTTCTACATTTAACATTAGGTTTATAGTCTACTTTATGATTCCAAATATATTGGCATTATGTTAATTTACATCTTCTTCTTCTTCTTCCTCCTGCCCTTATCCCACTCTAAGTGGGGTCGGCACAACATGTTTTCTTCTTCCATTCATCTCTGTCAGTCGTCATCTCAGTACTCACACCTTTCACACACATATCCTTTCTCACGCAATCCATCCATACCTTCTTGGGTCGTCCCCTACCCCTACATCCCTCCACATTCATACTCATCACTTTCCTTGTAATATGCCTTTCATTCCTTCTCATCACATGCCCATACCACTCCAACCTATTGCTTCTCAGTCTCTCTATGACCGGCGCTACTTTCAGACTTCCTCTTATATACTCATTCCTAATCTTGTCCATTCTAGTTACACCACACATCCATCTTAACATTCTCATCTCTGCCACATGCACTCTTCTTTCATCCGTCTCCTTTGTTGCCCAACACTCCGAACCATACAGCACGACAGGTCTTATGATGGTCTTATAGATCTTCCCTTTCAACCTAAGGGGCATTCGCGGATCACATGTGGTTGATGAGACCTGTCTCCATTTTATCCATCCCGCATTTATCCTGTTCTTCACGTCCCGGTCAATGTCGCCGTCATTTTGTATTAATGATCCGAGATACCTGAAGTCGGAGCAGACTGGAAGGGATACACCATTTAAGGCTATGTGCGAAAAACTGGATGCACCACCGAAGTCGCAGAATAAGTGTTCGGTCTTTGCTCTGCTGATTCTAAATCCTACACTTTCCAGTCTCTCCCGCCATTCCTCCAGTCTGCCCTGGATCTCGGAAGCATTTTCTCCGACAAGAACAATGTCGTCAGCAAACAACATACACCAGGGTGCCTCCTCCTGTATGTCTGATGTTAAGGCATCCATTATCAGAAGGAACAGGTAAGGGCTTAAAGCCGATCCCTGGTGTAGGCCCACCGCCACACTGAACATGTCCGTCACCCCCGACTCGCACCGTACGTGAGTACTGGCTCTTCCATACATCGATCGCATCAACCGAATGTATTTCTCTGGCACTCTTTTTTTCTTTAACGCCCACCACAGAACCTCTCGGGGTACGCGATCATACGCCTTCTCCAGGTCAATGAACACCATGTGCAAGTTCTTGTGCGCACGTCTATATTTTTCACACAGTTGACGTAATGCGAATATGGCGTCCGTTGTTCCTCGTCCCGGCATAAACCCGAACTGGTTCTGTGTCACCTCACTCTCCTTTCTCATTCTTCTCGCTATCACCTTTTCCCAAATCTTCATGCTATGTGACATAAGCTTTATTCCCCGATAGCTGCTGCAATCCTGTACATCACCTTTGTTTTTATAGATGGGCACCAGTGAACTGTTGCACCATTCATCAGGTATCACCTCTTCTCGCAGCAACTTATTGCAGAACAAAGTCAGCCACATCCATCCATCCACTTTTAAAAACTTCCATACTTCCGCTGGTATACCATCCGGCCCAACGGCTTTTCCATTCTTCATGTCTTGTACTGCTTCTTTCACCTCATCCATACTCACCTCTGGCACCACACCTAGACTCGTTGGTACATCTGCCAACTCTCCACTCCAATCATTTTCCTCATTCAACAATCTCTTAAAATATCCTTGCCACCGCTTCTTTATTTCGTCATCATTTGTCAGTACCTTTCCTGCTTCATCTTTTATACATTTAACATGTACTATATCCCTTGCACTCTTTTCTCTCGCTCTTGCCAGTCGGTACAAGTTATTTTGTCCCTGTGCACTTTCTAGTGAGTTGTACAATTTGTCTCGTACTTTAGCTCTAGCTACCATAATATAGCTATATAGCATAGCTAGCATAATTTACATATAAATTTAAATTTTTAAAACGGTACAAAACATGCCTAAAAATTTAAAAATTGTACTTGAAAATTCATTAAGTGAAAACCAAACAAGTGTCGACCAATAAGGTCAGCCAACAAGTCAACATTCCGAATTTAGACTGTGGCCTACGGGTCTGAGCTGACCTATACTTACTTATCATTTACGGAAATGGGAAAAGTCGAACATTACAAAATAAAAAGTAACTAATTTATCGACAACCATTGCTGACAAATTCAGCACGTCACCTTGACACTGACTATTTCGGCAATTTGTATGAAATTTGACATTGGCTTCGTTTTCAACACTCCACTATTAAGCCCACCTTACTAATTAGAGGGTCCAAACATTCTCTTAGTAAATTAATAAGAAAGTGGAAAAATCTCTGAACTGGCCGCAGCCTGTTTATAACTGTCCTTTCTGAAACAAAACTAGTGATGGGGAAGTGTTGATAATCGACGTCAAGGGTGCGCTTGCAACAAAACAAAACGCTCAAGTGTCTTCATATGCTATAGCAATTATCGATTGTTGACCTAATCACATTAACGACACCGCGGTCATTACATCTTCAGACAGGATCATGACGCAAGGATTTGTTCCCTTTGAGCCCATAAAACTTTCCCTTGAGTAAAGTGAGCTTAGTCACGAAACAGTCATTAATTCAGCATAAACCTGTGCAACGTAAGTAGAAGTATTTCGTTTGTTGGCTCGTAATCGAGTGCACGTGGAGGGATTTCAGGAATGGTTTCTTTTTTTCGACATGTCGACGTTTTCACGCTAAATCTATAGTAAAACGATGATAACTTTTTGCCTAAAATATTCATAAATTATATAGACGTGACGACATACATAATTTTGTAATATGTGGTCCCCTTAAGACCCTAGGTCATCCTAGATTGTGCTATGCATCATGTAGGTTTGATATCACGACATCTTACACCGCACGTTTTTATATAAAGTTTGCACTACCGCTTTCTAAGTTTCGCGTTAATTACGTACTCGTTGAAAATAGCAAACTGTACGTCAAATATAAACATTCGACAGTGTAGATCTGTCCTTTAAAGTTCCAAATACTTTTTTTCAAATACAAATTTATCACTCAACATCATCACGCTGCGGTTCAAACTAGATTATGAACCTGTAATTTCGAGCGATTTGGTATCATTTAGTATGATTAAAAGGTTCAACCGATCAACGAAATAAAAGTATAAGTTGGGTATGTATATATGCGTTAATAAACAGAACATTTAAAAACATAACCAAGAATTACAAATGACGAACACACGTTGTGACTTTCTGAGCAATAAATAATTGTATTTGCATATTACAATAATAATAATAATAACACATACAATCACAACAACATCTAGGTTCCAAACTAAGCATTAGCTTGTATTTTGGGTACCAAGCGAAGACACCACATACATATAACAACCAAGACCCGGTGCCAGTATTAATATTCATCATATAAATACTGACCCGACCTGGGATTCGAACCCGGGAGCTCCAGCTTCGTAGGTGGGTCGCTGTCCACTAGGCTAAGCAGTCGTCAAGCAAAAAAGGTTCCGAAATCACCAGCTTATGAAAGATGTTTTGATAGTATAGTGTAGGATAACGCACACAAACACCGGTTGATTCAGCTACCTCGATCCATTCCAGAGTTATGTGAAGAAGATGTCAATATTTTAGTCAAATTGATATCACTAATAAGTTAAAATTCCAAGTGAGGCGAAAAGGATATGGCAAAATTAAAAGTTTCGAAAAGATATTTAAATTAACTCTGAAAGAATTCTGAAGTAAAAATTGAAATCGTTAAACGATGATTAAATTCAACAATTTACGATTTCGGAGATACGTGTGCTTATTTTTAGTATATCGATGAATAGTAAATAGTATGAATATAAATATTTATCTATTGATCTATTTCTGACACAACGGTTGGCAACTAGCACCAGAACAGTCGATGCTGGCCAACGTACTAGGGTGTATGAATAAGTGAGGAGTCACCGTCTGCCGCGTCAATGGTTCGCTGAATGCCTAATGCCGTTCGTGACACTTTCCACTTTCGCTTGTATGGTATTTCTTTTTTTTCCGCCGAACTGTTTCGATGTGAAATTTTCGTGCGGCTAATTCTGAAACGGGTCGGGAATGGTGACGGCTTTATAATAGCTGTATAAAATGTAACATACCTCCCAGAGGGTACTTTACTATTTATAAAGCTGCCGTCTATTCAGCTAACAGCACTATAATTAGCAATATTAAAATATATTTACCATTTGCATGGGGTGTAATTCATTTTATAAGAAATGCATGTATACTTATGGTTTGGTATACTTATTAAGGTTGTAGTGCTTAACGAACACGTTTTCTTTTTTGCGGCGTGAAAATTTTTCATACTCTTTTCTTTTATTATTTATTTATTATTTTATTATTTTTAATATTTTTATTATTACTTTTAATATAAATATTTTTAGGGTTTCGTATATCCGAAATGAAAAAACTAAACCTCGTATAATCATTTTGGATAGTCTGTTGAAAGTTGAAATTCGCTAGATACATAGATTTTGGCGATATTACGTATTAGCGTAAATTAACGAATTTTCATTTTACGGGTTACTTTTGCGGGGTAAATTAGAACATTTACAATAAAACTTTTCTCGTATGCATAGGGTGACATATCAAATAAAAATGATTATTATGAGAAATACAAATATAATATCTTTTTATAGTTTTAAAAAGCATAGTTTGAAAGATACATAAAAAAATATACGAGAATTGACAATTCCCCCTTTTCCCTGAACCTACTGAACCTTATATTTTCAAAAAAACATATGCTTTTATTTATATTTATTTCAAAGTAAACCCTAAGCAACAATCGAATTCTCATCTTGGGAGTTAATTTTGAGTGGAAGTTGTTGTAAATGAATGAACATTAGTTGTTTTAATATACAGCTAACTAACACCACCTAGCGAGTTGCCTGTGTAATCAACTTGTCTGTGGTATGCTCATACATAAGGTACGCTTTTGTATTTTAGTCAGTGAATATTGTACGACGTATCGACCGATGTATTGATTTCTGTTTTTGTCTAAATCAGTATTAAATCTACTTAAAAATTTCACTACAAAGTCGTATTAATTACTCTATAAGTGCTCGTTCATAAGAAACACAAACATATATATTACATTTCAAAAGTGCACAGTTTAGATATTAAAGAAAATGTTTGAAAATAGACCATTGCCTCTCTTATCTCTTGAATACTCAGCTTAAAATCAAAATAAATACGGAATTTAGGGCTTCACTTAGTGTTCACAGGAAACTTAAACGAAAAGTATTCAAATTCCTGCAGGAAAAAAGATCTACTGGTTTCGCTCTTCTTGCAACTGTCGAAGGACATTGAAAATGAACATCAAAAATAAAAGCTTGTAACAAAATTTTCTCAATAAATTTTATTAAATTTTTCGAAAAAAGTTAAAGACCAATTTTCAAAAATTTGGTACCATACGATAACCCGTGAGCTCCTGCATCTTTTGACACTACTGGCCTTTTGGCTGTGTTTTTAACTTTCCGAAATATAGCCGAATCTCCCTCTCCGGGGTAACTGATCTGATAATCATTCAATAAAAAGGGAACCTGTCCAGCCTACAGTTTTCGACGGATTTCAAAATTTCTTATTTCGAACTGTAGACAATCTATCTGCTTCGGAATTTTTTTTATTTTTCGATTTTGCTTTTCGTTTACGAAATAAACACCTTTTTGTCCGAAAAATTGGGAAATTTTGTCTTTTTTTTCGCTATTATCGATTTTTTGAAAAAAGTCACGTACCGATTTTAGAAAATTTGATATTATACGATGCTGTAGCATCAGGTTATGATCTCCAAGTTTTCACAATATCTTTGAAGTAAATGAATACCAAATTTTGAATTGATCAGACCTTAGGAAATCGCGCTCACGTCCCTTCATCATTTGGGAGGCCACAGACAGACACACACGTCAAACTAATAATAGCCTTCTTCTTTTGCGTCGGGGGTTAAAAACCATTACAAATAAACACGTTTCAGACAGACGCGAAATTGATTTCATGTGTTCCGTTTCAGCCGAAGACTAGAAAAGAGAACTGACTGTATTGCATTTTTTGTGACACAATTTTTTAAGCGATTTCAAAATCCCTTTATAAAAACTTATCTGAAAATGATTTCTGGCGAACTTTGGTTTCTCAAATCAGGTATTCCGTATAGATACATGAAGCAAGTTAATTAAAAGATACCATATTTTTTATACTTTACATTTATTCACACTTTCGGCGAATGATATTTTCCTTGAGTGTAAAATAAAAAAGCATAGTGCGGCAAGCTCGTCTCCGGAGCAAATGGCGTTTCTGAGTTGACATTTAACGTTTCTATAATGTCGAGTTTGAGGTGAGAGGCCATTACCCGGCACGAACGAGCGAACGCCGCCTACAACTGTCTTTTGGCAGTGAGAAAACTGCCGTGAAAAATCACTCCCGAAATTGTATGATCTAAGGACGAACAAACCTATCGCACACATATTCACCTGAGAGTGTCGCCAGCGTTTCGTTACATATAGATAATCGGCGCATAGGTAGGTACACCCACCTGAAGGATTTCGAGCAATTTACTGCGAAAACGATTACTAAGAGATTTTATCTAGTAAACTTTTCAATTACGTCGAGTGGATGTAAATCGAAAATTTCTCGAGTGTTAAGTTCGTGTAAAATGTGGCGAATTTTAATGTTACCATTTGTAAATTTTAGTTATATTTCTTCATAATTTCATGTTTTTTTGCTGCAGTTGCTATTATGTGCAACATCAGACCGTCTTATATTCTCTTCCCTCACTACCGCTACCGCTCTTTTTCAAGATTGCTATTCATAATAAAAATAGATATATATATTTCATACGTTACGGGCAAAAAAATTTCTATATGTGTAATTATAAAGATTATTTAAGTATTAATATCAGGTTGTCTGGCATCTATAGTACAAGCTTTGCTCAGTTTGGAACTAGATGGCGTTGTGTGTCTGTAGTATTATTATTATTTATTTTTAACGAGCGTGAAAATTATGAATCGCAACATATTAATTAAATATTATGAAGCATAATTTAATAAATGAATTTTTCCAATCACTTGAGACCAGATCATGTATGTATGTGATAATTTATATAAGGCTGACATGTCACCAAGTGACTAAAGCCTTCCAAAAATTAGATTAAAAATAAAAAGTCAACTTCAGTATGACAACTGATTTATTTCTTTACAGGTCCTGTAACGGATTTTGCACATAGTGGGACACGGAATCCATATGGTTACCGATGCAAACAATTTTAATTTACTAAAGAATACTGGTAATTATATTTTTACTCTCTTGTTTATAGGATAGAACTTGCTGACCTGAAATGCCTGAAATGAAGGTTACCAATAAGATTAACTGTCGAAATGATAATTAAATAAAATACTTATTTGAGCACTAAAATGTGTATTTTTACATCCTTTATCAGTAATTGGCGCTATGTAAATAAGTGAATGGTAGGTATACTTGAAAAGCCGTAAGTCTAGCTTTACAACCGAAGGGTTGCCACCAAAAAGGGATAGGATAGAAAATCGCCTAGTGTACCAGAAAAATTTATATCTCAATTGATAATGTTCCGGTGCAGCCTAAAAGAATCGTGAAGCGTATATGAAGAATAATATGTTTTCATGCAAATAGTTACAAGTGTAAGAATCTTAGTTTCCCTAATAGTTATATTGAATAAACATTTTTTATTCAATTAAAGTATATTCAATTGTACCCTGAAGAAGGATTCGTAGCAGATTAAACTTACTGTTAAAGTTCTGCTTGTTTTTCTGTCGTGAGTTTTGCTTTTGCTATGAAAAAAAGCGACTGCTTAATCGTACTGGGCAATGAAATGTAACATACCAAGTAACCTAACAAATTGAACGAGCACGAGCTTTTACTGTACACATTTCCGTCGTATTCACGAAACTTCGTTTCACCAAATGCTGCATACAAAGAGTTAAGATAATACATATTAAACAAAATTAAAGACGAGTTCTTATAGTTTAAGATCCCGACTTAAACAGAGCTTTTCTTTCCTTCATCCTTTTCCCTAAGTAAATATATATGATAAACGATATAATGTATAACTAAACACAACTTGCTAATATTACCATAGCTTTGCAAGGTTATTTGTAATAAACAATTATTTAATAAATTATTTTCGACAGTTAAAAGGCGATTCGAAGAGTTCGCGGATGCGATCAGTTTGGTCCGTGAGGTACAAGTAAAATATCGGTCTTCACAAATTGGAAATACTTGTGTGCTATTTCTGGCCGTTGATAACAAAACTTAATGCGGCTTAATCGAAAATTCATTAAGGTAACCTATAATACGATAGTTGATATTATATATGAAAGAGCTTTCTAAATATATCATAACAATCGAAGCAATTTAACACGGGGCGGCGTACTATGTATGACGTCAGGCCATTTAGAACTAATGTTAAATAGCGTTTTGCAAGAAAGAGACAGAGATACAATTTTAATAGGTTATATTTTCAATATTCTTTGTCACTTCATCAGCCCATTTTTACCCCACTGCAGGGGCTTAGGCCTCTGTTGGAGCTTAAATCCACCACGCTGCTCCACTGCGGGTCGGGGATTGTAACGATCGCCATCTATTGACAGTGTCCGGGACCGACTACTTATCGTGCTCTCCGAGGCACGAAGAGTTATGTACTTAAGTCAGAAAAGCTCATTGGTACACGCCTGGATTCGAACCATCGCCCTATGGCCTTATAAATTTGAGATAGGTTCATTGCGCTTTGGGCTATCACGACACTATACTGCCATATTCTTCAATCGAATATAATTTTGTTCATAAATTTTGTTATCGTACAAAATGTAAGTTCATATTTCCTTGATAAATATACTATACTTAATAGTAGTGAAATACTTTATTAATACGGATTTAGGAGTGATAAAAAGGGATTGACCCGGCGAACGGATTGACCCTTTGGACTTGCACTTGCTGTATTCAGTATTGAAATAAATGTCTAAAATCTTTAGAAAATTATTTCGGTTGCGATACTAGTTTCTCTTTAAAGTTGTAAGTGTATACATAGATAGCAATGTGCATGTATAATAATTTTATTTGATAAACAATACCAAAGTTTAATATGGCCTTTTCAGACCATGAAAACTCACTTCCTAAAATGAAACACGACACTTTTTCTTCCATTTATTAAGATTTTAAATTCACTGTTTTACACCTTGGCTTCATATAAAGTCTTTAATCTACAGCAAAAATCACATCAATGCGTCTATTTTAAACTATTCTCAAGTTTTGAATCAAATCCTTGACATTTTTTTAACGTGTTAATTAATGTTTATGCATTCGAGTTTTAAAAATAAGTATGATCAAAATCACACAAAAACTTCAATACAGCACTTGTGCGTAAAAAAAACACGAGGTTTTAGAAAAAAAAAATGGCTTAATCCAGACCTACCAGTGTTCGTACACAAAAAAATATAGTTTACTCAGTAGCGAAACTCGTACATTTTTGGTATAGTTACAAACAAATAATTTGTATTTATGAAAAATTACAGTGAATGTTTTTTGACGTAGTTTCCTAAGAACATTAAAAAAATTCATAAAGAAAATTAAAAGAGTAAATCTTCAAACAAATGATAGAACGAACATCCAAACAGAATTATTCGTCTGCGGATTGGAAATCGTATGTGCGAATAACGTTACATTTTAATTTGTGAGAACTTCTTTAATAAACTTCTACCTAACTAGTTTTACTTATTTTACACGAGAAACATCGTATATTATATGTACTGCATAATTTAAAGTTCAGTTAAATTTGTAAATATCTAGTGAATTGTCTAAATCCATTACTGTTAGTATATAGCGTCCAATACATCCTTAAGACTAGATAAGGACTTGTAAAGTATCGCAGAGAAAATGCTGAAAGGCATCCACTAGTTTTGTACTCTCTTTTCTGTTTATTCTTTACAAAAGAAAAAAATATCAAGTAAAGTCGACAAAGCTTTGAGCGGGCGGATTCCTTGGGCACGGGGACGGGGCTCTACAGGTTGTCAGAGCACTTTGTGTCCGACCCCCTGTGTCTACGTGCTCAAACAAAATATATAAATTTTAACATTTTTTTAAAATGTATTGTAGTTAACAAGTTATAAATTATTATGTATGGAAAATTTGATATAATCTGTTATGCAACTTTTCTCAAGTGTCTTTATTAAATCTGGGCCCATATATTTCCGTTGTCTTTCCCATCATATTTTTTATCTTCCATTAAATTTCCACCTTCGTACCTACTTCACAGTCTTTTATTATTATTCTTTTTCTTTTATGTAATTAATATCAAGACACTTCTTAACAAGAGCCAAAACGATCAAAAACGGAGCGAAATAACAGACTCAGATATTAGACGGACCATAAATTCATGATCATTGTTTGTTTTAAACATATTGTTAAATTACACTTGAAATATAATTTCAGGATCTTCATTTATTTCTTCAATAATTTTTTTATATGTACGTCATACTAAAGTCTAATTCACAGTACAAAACATCAAGTGGCGTATATTTAGTCTGTGGCGTATATTTTTGGCTCATATTTTTGTGGTTACTACGCACTATGTTTTTGAGTATCCATGTTTTAGATCTTGATCATTTCCGTAATCAAATCAGTTCAACATAATATTTTATTTTCTAAGGTTGGGAATTGGGAATCTGGTTAAAGGTCGAGTGAAATGAATGGGGTAGACGAAGCAAAAATTTCCTGGTTGATTTCCTGGAAGATGTTTGTCCGGCGTGCCTCACATAACTAGCCAGAACAATTACTACACCACTTCGTCATATAATGCCGGTGCGATCTTCACCTTTCGCCGCTTCAGGAATGATACGGACACGGAACGCAAGGAGAGCCCAACGACAAAATAGATTGAATTACAAACAAAGCGGTATTGTCTCTTTTCGACGAGTTTTGGGCAACAACTATTATTCTTGCGAGTGACAGCCCTAAACTGACCAATCGTGAGGCAGTAAGCTCGTAAGTTATTTATCCTAAACATTATTTATATTTTGAAATTTATTTAAAAAACAGTATACCTACTCCTAACAGCACCTATGTACGTTACTATGTATGTTGTTTCTTAATATACGGAATGGACTTTAATTAGTTTTTAAGTTTTATTAAAATCGGTTAGAGAGAAACGGGCGAAATTTAAAAAAACGAGATTTATCTACAAATTTTCTGCCATTAGAAGTGGAATATTTTACTTGGAATTTTAATGGGACCAATCACTAGATATAGCCCATTTAATAAAAAAGGAATCACTTTAATCGGTACACATTCGGTGGAAATATGGAGTAACATGTAGTCCAAATAAAGTAAAATAAAATAAATAAAATATACACACAAAAAAAAATTACAGGTGAATTGAGAACTTGGTCCTTGTTTGGATCATCATCATCATCATCATCATCAGCCCATTTTTTTTTTTACCCCACTGCAGGGGCTTAGGCCTCCCCCAGGGTGAGGAGGGGGGCTTGGAGCTTAAGTCCACCACGCTGCTCCACTGCGGGTTGGGAACTGTAACGACCGCCATCTATTGACAGCGTCCGGGACCGACTGCTTAACGTGCCCTCCGAAGCACGGTGTCAGTGATATTGTGTACTTAAGTCAGAAAAACTCATTGGTACACGCCCGGATTCGAACCATGGCCTTATAAATTTGAGACAGGTTCGTTGCGCTCTGGGCTATCACGACATGTTTGGATGTTACTGATTAAATGTCATATGTAACACACAACATTTAAGTTTTCCCAAGTTATGACATATTTAGTACCTATCATAACACAATAGCTACAATTAACCTTTTGTCTGCCCTATAGCATTAAAACAAATGGGTCGTTTACTGTAACAACATAACGACCTTGTTTAAGTTGTTTACTTTTGTTATATAATAACTGGATAGAGAGTCGGCGTCAAAAAACGTAGATAACAATGTCACCTAACGATTCGGTTATGATTCCCGCACACACAGGCGTTTGTACATGGTTAATATGGCGCAGCGAAAGTATGTGGTCTGTTGAGCCACACACAAACATGTAAAAATTGGACTGTCATTTTTGTTGGCATTATATTGTGAAGGTCCATCCATACGTTGTAAAGTGTATCCATTATTTTAACCCACATCTTTTGAGACGCCGCCAAAGCAATCCGACAAAAAATCCACAAACAAAGCCGCTGCACGTGCCGACCGTCACAAAGGAAACCGACGGGTTGGGCGTGCGACGTACAGTTTCAGCGAAAATTTATCAGTTTATTTCGACGCTTCATTGAGTAATTAAATGACAAAATAGAACGTTTTATTAAGAACACAGAGGGTGATCGAAGGATACGTCGAGTGATGAAGATTGTTTGTCATAAGTTTTTGTTTCATGTGATAAGTTTTTGTTTCCTCTAAATAAATATATTTTAAGTTGTATATTTCGTTCCTCTTTTGCCTTTCGGTATACCGAGCTCTAACATAACGGATATACCTTATAATCAAAGGTTGTTTACGAGAAAATTTAATTTAATTTATCATTTATTAATACCTATAACACAATTAAACGAAAACATTTGGTAAAAGTGTTATCAATTTACAAAACCCAAAAAAAAAATTATGGCCAATTTCATTTATGACTTTATTAAAATTTCATAATTACCGTTTTGTCCGTCAGACGGTAAAAGCTATCAAATTATAATGCGCCATTTGCTATTATGCCCCGCCCAGACTTTCCTAGAAAATTATTTCGATCGTTCGCATTCGAAAGCGTGATCCTTGAAATTAAAGCCAAGTTGCCATTACCTACGAAAATTACTTAGGAAAAAGAAAATATTCTAGCAATTTTCGTTAACGTGAGTGATTGACCTGTAGACTGCATTCATCGATTACAAAAACTCACATTTCATACGTATTTCTTGCTGAAGGTTTTAGTTGGTACACAACTCAGAATAGTCTGTGTTGTGAAGAGGTCACTGAAGCGGTAATTTTTTTATGACAAACATTATCATGATCTTTGGTGTAAATAATTAAATATGTGTTTTTTAGTATCACTTAATGCCGAGATATGTAGATACGAGGCGCAACGAAGTAATCGTGTTTTCGAGTGGATTGTGTCGGTCGGCGGCCACCGGTGGGATACCCCTTTCTGCTTTACTCGCGGTCGTTCCTTTTTTTGTGCGTAGTATTTTTGCCTGACTTAGTAACGACGTAGTATTGCTGATTTTTTGGCAATATAATTTCAATTGAATATTTAACCTTCTTATTATTTAAAAAAAATATGAAGTCTTAGATAGAAAATGACTAGAAATATTATGTAAAACAAAATCTTTGTACATACATAACCATATATATACTGACTTACTAGCTTTCACCCGTAGCTGCGCCTGCACCGTTCCCGTATCTGTACCACGTATTATAGTACACGTTGTTGTACACGTATTATAGATACCTACTTTACTTACCGAATTGTACTTTACTATTCCATCTCTCAACTAGAACTTTTGCTATCTTAAATTCATTTTGAATGTTGATTAGTTTTGTATCCAATAAAAACTTTTGACCACGATAAGCAGGATGGAGGTATTACTCCATCACTAAACTTATCTTTGTGTTAAAAATGTTTACGTTTATTACAAGCTTTTTTTTAGTTTCACTTTTTTGCATGTATTTTTTTTTTTTTTGCATATATTATGTTTAATCAAATCTTGCAAGCTAATTTAGATAAACTTCCTCTTGACTTATGAAGTTGAAATGTTGCACGTAATTTTTGTATGTTATTTGGATTACCATATAATCTGGTGCACCGGGTTTGGGCTCAGTAGAATTGTCTCCATAAGTACTTTTCATAGTACAAGTTTATGAATGTATGATGATGGAACTGAAAGGTGGGTAATAGAACCCATCAATGGCTACTAGCAACCCCACCGAGTTTGGGGGCTCATTCGATTTGTCTTCGTGAGCACTTTCCGCGGCATATGTTGACGAAGGTGTGATGATGGATCCACTGTGATGCTCGGGGCCAGGTAAGTGAGGTAGAGGCATAGCGCCATGGGGAAAACCATGTCGTAAATATTCAAATACCCAATTTCAAGGTACGTGCTGAGGAACTGGGTGGCCAAGAGTAGCAAGCATATGTATACCACTAACGTACCAACCTCTGGCTACTAAATTCGTACACACGGATAAGTTTAGGTACTCTCGTAATATAAAATAAAATATATATTGAAAAAATGTTTATAAAAAAAGCATGTAAATAAAAAAACACTGAAATTGATGTTAAAAAATAATCATCAGCGTTTAAGTCTCAAGAGTAGGTATACCTATTAAAATATGTAATATATACTCCGAAAGGTTGAGGCACCTATACTAATATTATAAAGCTGAAGAGTTTGTTTGTTTGTTTGTTTGTTTGTTTGTTTGTTTGTTTGTTTGTTTGTTTGTTTGAACGCGCAAATCTCAGGAACTACTGGTTCAAATTGAAAAATTATAGTTGTGTTGGATAGTCCATTTATCGAGGAAGGCTATAAGCTATACTACATCACGCTACGACCAATAGGAGTGGAGCATCAATGAAAAATGTTGCAGAAACGGGAAAAATTATTCCTTTTGAGAGCTTCCGTCGCGCGCGCTGCGTAAACGGTTGATGTTAAGCAAAAATCATGTATTACGGAATTGTTCCCCTTTAAAAGTTCTAACCAAAAGTCCGCAACAGCATATGTGTATCTTTTAAAGTTACCTTACTATAACCTTTTTTATGACAATCAAATTTGTTCTAACATTATGTACTATTTGCGAAGATGTTTTTTAAACGTAATATTAATCCTTATCAAATTAAATACGTTAGTTGTCTTAAGCATTTCATGCATATTATAATTGCCCTTTACACCACACAATTTAAATTTATATCTTAGCAGTTTTTATCGACATATGAAAACTATAGCGGGAGAAAATAAATTCGCTGTCTGCCTCTGTTCGTTAACTTTTTACTTCTAAACCACGCAATAGACTTTGATACGGTTTTCAGTATTATCTTAGTTTCTTATTATCTAATAATGTATTAATCTATATAATAGAAATACTTATTATAAAGCTGAAGAGTTTGTTTGATTGTTTGAATGCGCTAATCTCTGAAACTACCAGTCGGATTTGAAATTTTTTTTTTTTGCCTTTGATAGCCTGTATCTAGCGGAGGGTTATAGGCTATATATATGAAAACGAACTGTCTGTCTATTCGAGCAAATAGGTTTCGGCCAAAACAGCTTAACCGATTTTGATGCAACTTTACACATATGGAAAGGATATAGTCAAAAGTGACAAACAGAACTTTTTGTATGTCTGTCTGTACGTCCATCTGTCTGAACCAATTTTAATGAAACATCACAAGTATGAAAAGAAGGTCGTCAAAACCAACAAATGTTACTTTTTGTCCGTCTGTCTGTCTGTACGTGTAAGGTCGTCAAAACTAACAAACGTTACTTTTTGTCCGTCTGTCTGTCTATACGTGTATCTGTCTATTTGAGCTAATCTCCAAAACGACTAAACAGATTTTAAGGAAACTTTGCAGACGGGAAAAAAGGTTGTCAAGAGATTTGACATTAGCTACTTTTTGTCCGTCTGTTTGTCTGTACGTCTATGTAGCTATTCAATTCAATTTTATCTATTCGAGCTAATTTCCACTACGGCTGAACAGATTTTAATGAAACTTTGCAGACGTGAAAGAAGATTGTCAAGAGTGTCATAAGCAACTTTTTGTGTTTGTTTGTCTGTCTATCTGTCGTTTGTCCTCACCGATCTAGCAACGTACAGCCGAAACTACTAAGTCTAGGAAGCTTAAATTTGGAACATAGGTTTATTTTATAACGTCAGCCTTAAGTTAAGAAAGGCTTTTTTAGAAATTTCAAACTTAAGGATGGGAATGGAGGGACTCAAATAATAACGTGTTTCAGGGTTTTTAGATTTCCACATTTTGAGGGTGGGAAACGGGAGATGAAAATTTGTATCGGTTTTTTTAAAGAGTGGAAGGGTAATGAAGATTGAAAGTTTGAATGGGTGTAACCAAAATTGGTTCTAGCAAAAAGTACGTATAAACCATCTCGAACGTTAATAGTACCTATAACAGGAATTCGTAGTCTACGCAAGCGAAGCTGCGGGCGGTCGCTAGTTATTTATAAATAGAAAGTTTCAAAGTGGTATTTCAAAGTAACTGCAAAACCAAAGGTCGTGAGTTCGATTCTTACCCGGGACAAATATTTGTGGAACAAATAGATATGTTCATAACATATCTATTTGTTCTATGTTGAGTGTAAAATATTATTTGTATATGTATATCTCATCAAAAATATAGCTCTGCTATAATAAAGCTCTGTTATAGCTTATATTATATTATAGGTACTAGACAACTGGTATATATACTTAGGTATATATATATTTTAATAAGGTATACATATATAAATAATATTTTACACTCAACAAGGAACAAATAGATATGTTCATACACACTAATATTTGTCCCGGGTAGGAATTGAACTCACGACCTTTGGTTTTGCAGTTAGGATCTTTAACCACTATCCCAACACTCAGTCGCCAAAAGTGTTAAAAAAATTTATCGTACCAGTGTTTAACGCTATTTGATTATGCTTAAAATCTACAAATTATGTTAAAATGTTCAGCGAAGATACTTTTTAACTGGAGCTCATATTTCAGAAGCTTTCTCATTTTATGTATATTACCCTCATTTCTTTTGGGTGAAATGTTAAGATTAACGTCGTTTCTTTAATGGAGAGAAGTTTTCTCCATCACTAGATGTTAACATTCAAATTATGTTCGACTATAGAGTGATGAGGACGTGACAAACGTGATAATTACGAAATTAACTTTGATTAAATTTCTCAAAGAATATCTAATTACTGGACGAAGAATAATGTAGGAACACTTCATCGATCGTGAAATAGGCAAGTAAGTTATACCGGCCCACCGATGTATAAATTAACGAAGCCTCACAGTTGCTAGTTAAAAACGCCGTTAAAATTGTACTAGGAGATATACACAACCCTATCGCTGTTCAGTTAATCTGCTGCAAAAGAATAAGGATTTGTTCTATTTACAGTCTAGTAATTTCAACCGTATTCTCTTAATCACAAAACTTAATTTTGAACATAAAATACGCACGAAATGTATCGTTTTCTTATACACTATATAATTAAGTGCTATGGAGCGTTTTTAGGATTTATTTTTTATGGACGTTTTTACGTGACGGGCTGTGTATCTTACCTAATTTAAGCATCGTTGCACCTATCTATGGATTTTGTTAAGGCTGTACAATAATACATTTTAAAGTAGTACTTAAAAAAAGACAGACTGTTTTATAAAAAATCTGATAGAAAATTTAAAAATCACAATACACAAGTGTTAGAAAAGTGCCACACTATGTTAATGGTCAACATTTGGCCAATCAATATGTGGGCACTGTTTTTTTTTTGGTCTTATACGTACAATATATTGTTATATTACAGAAATCCTATAAAATCTGAAAGTGCCCACTGGGCACTGGGCAAGCTTACGCGTGGTAGGTATTTCTAATATATAGTATAATATCTCACATGTCATGCTAGGCGACTTAGTTCGTTTTCAGACCGTCGAGTATGACCCGTAAATATAAATAGGTAGTAATTTTTCACAGGATTGTGGGGTGGTCTGCCAGACGCAAGTGCTAGACTTAGTTATTTATTTTCTAATGCATCAATATTTTATTTTTATAAAGCACGTAAAAAGGAAATAAAAAAGGTATCTTTTCTAAACAAGGAATGTCAAGATTTTTATATATGAGATATCACCTTATTGAGGAATTAATTTGTAATACTATTATTTAATATTATAATACGTCAAATGGATATTTTGAGGGCATTTTTTTTCTGGGGTGAAAAACACCCTGTTGACTCATAACAATGGAACCCATTTTGATTTTTTGCATATATTCTGGATCTTACTGGATCAACTATGTGCCAGTAGAGGACGATATATATATAATTATATATATATATATATAAAATACACCAAAAATTAACACTTTTCAATGAAATAGTTGCTTGAAGCTTCCAAAGTTATCAATCATCGATATTTACCGTATCGGTTTATTCGATTAATAAACAAGTTTAGGACAATAAATTTAATTTAACAATATCACTGCAACACTTCACTTTTTGGCACGATTTTCGTTTAGAACTTTATTTGCTGCAATTCAACACACAGTATCAAATAGACACTGAGTCGTACATCGGTATGTCAAGCAGTTAGATAAGATTTCAGACGCATTGTTTAAGTTATTCCAAGCATCCCGCCCGTTCGTCTCGCTCCACAAACTGTAGCTTGGGATGCCAGTTATTTCATTAATACCTATCTCGAACTCTATTACGAAGACATACTATCGTTTCTCAAATTTTTTCATACATTTACGTTAAAAATATTATATAACAATGTGCGAATAGATTAAAACAATCCTTGGTTAGATTCTAACCAGACAGTTTTCTGTATTTTAGGTATCAATTCAAAATTCATTTGTTATTATCTATTTGCTACCAAATAGATAATAACTTTTTAATATTCTACCAAATACCTACGTATTTGGTAGAATATTAAAAAGAAAACAAAAAAAAATTTACTGTTACACGTAAATATCTGTATCGAGTGTGTAATGATATGAGTTCTTTTCAACGAAACAATAAACTCATTTTACCGCTCATTTTACGACGACCGCTTAGCCTAGTGGGTAGCGGCCCTGCCTACGAAGCTGGAGGTCCCGGTTTCGAATCCCAGGTCGGGTCAGTCATTATATGATGAATATTGATACTGGTACCGGGTCTTGGTTGTTATATGTATGTGGTGTCTTCGCAAAAATATTTATATATTATTAAGAATATTTAAGTATGTATATCAGTTGTCTAGTAACCCATAATACTTGCTTACTTTGGGACTAGATGGCGCTGTGTGCGTAGTCCCATGTATTATTATTATTATTATAATTGTTGAGGCAGGGTTACACAGAAAAGTTTGTTGATTTAAAGGCCAAATGGTTGTCCACGTGTGTGGGATCGGGGTAATATGCATGATTGTGTTTGCTGGCGAATATTTTGAGAACTTCTGGACCACTCTTATTTACTCAATGAAGTATTTTTAAATTTGTTCCGTATTTAGACCTCAATGAATAAAATGCGACATGAAATTCTTGGATTTTAATAACCTTATTAAGTTTATTTGGTTTATTCCTTTAAGGACAGATTCTGTTTAGGACAGATTCCTTTTAAGACAGATTTTGTACAGGCAAGAGAAAAAGTTTCGATTTGTTCCGTTAAGGACAGAAACGTTTTTAACAGCGTCCCATGAATACATGTTTACGAATAGGAAATTTGTTTTACGGTAGAACAATATGAACAAAAATCCAAATCGTTCTACTGCTCAGTATGACACACTGGGTTCATATTAATTTAGTCCAACAGGAAGAAGGGGGTAATTTTCCTGTTTTGACTAGGTATTCAATTATCTATCAATGAAATATTCAGCAACTACCAACCGAAGCGCTATGAATACGGATAGGTAACAAAATTCAGCGTAGCATGAGCATGAGTACCATGTCAGCAGAAATTTGATAGGAGTTTTCCATAATTTAATAATAATAGCATATAAATAAATTTCTTATTCGTAAACGCTTATTTAGAGGACGTTGGTTAAAAACGTTTCTGTCCTCAAGGGAACAAATCGAAACTTTTTCTCTTGCCTGTACAAAATCTGTCTTAAAGCGAATCTGTCCTAAACAAAATCTTTTCCTTAAAGGAACAAACCGTTTATTTTATTAGATTTAACCTTCTGTTAATGAAACACTTTGTTTTTTTATTAAATTACTTTTTGGTGTACAGTAAACAATAATATTATAATAGTATAATGTAAAAAGTTTTGGAGAACTATTACACTTACACTAATTTTCACATCAATTTCTTCCGGAAAAGTTTTTAATATTGATTTTCTGAAAATTGTTTCAGAAAATCAATATCAAAAACTTTTGTAAAAATATTTGTTTACTATTTCAAGATTATTATTAAATACTTTTGAGTTTATTTTGTTTCTAAACTTTACATTACTTTACGATTTAACATTTTTATGTTATATATATAATGTTTTTAAAATAACTTCTAATCACCCAAAGTTAAATAATTTACAAAGGAAAATTCTAGAATTTTTTTACCTGAGGTAAGTAACTCAAATATATTACAAAAACACATAAATCTGGAGTGAAATTCCGAATGAAACACAGTAAACGAGGGAGTGGGCTTTAAGCGAAAGACGCGGTATTAATTATTACAGAGCACTTTATATTATGCCCGCTTGGCTTAAGTAAGAAAGGATTGTGAGTCGTAAAGCCATACATTCGACGGCAAAGTATTTTTACATGGAAAATAATACAGTTTTAAGATTTGCATTTTTTAACTATTCTTGTACATCTGATATATTTTGTGAAAACGCGCTCTATTATTACTCTTAGGGTTGCATACCTCGAAAGGAAAAAGGAACACATAGAATTCGTTGTCTGTCTGTGTGTCACGACCTCTTTTATCAGAAGCGCGTGAAGGTATCTAGTTGAAATTAATATCAAATACTTAGGTCTTCTATTCCTTGAGGCTGTAAAAAAATCAAAACTTATAATTGAAATATGTTTCTTATGCCATTACGATTTACACAAAACTTAAATTACTCACCATCACACTAGGCGTCGCCTGTCCTGTGAGCTTTAAAAACGACGTAATTCTCGTACAAACTTTCAATGCCTATTTTATTTTACTGAAGGATTAAATTTTCAAAAAATTTCAACAAAACATATTTAGTTTTAGACCCAAAAGACACTTACCAATTTTCATGCACTTGACTTCCAAAATTACGGGATGACATTCAAACTCACTCTACCCATTTCACCCCTCAGGGGTAGAATTCCGAAAAATCTTTCTTAGTGGATACTTACATACGGGCCCTATTTTTAAATGACCACAGGCAGTTTTAATTTTATTACTGCTTTTTAAGTATTTGTAGGTTATCTAAATAAACCATATAAAAAAGTTTGAAGGCAAGAATCAGTTTTTAACCGACTACAAAAAAAGGAGGTTAACAATTCGACCCATACGTATGTAATATTGTCAGAATCGCACAGTTTTTGTGTATGTTATTTCAAATTAGTTTGAAAATTGTATATAGCTGTTAAATGGTTAATTTTAAATTTTTTCTATGGTTGGTCGCTTCGGCATGTAACATATAGGATCAAATCAATTTATAATATAATGACCTCTCTATTACGGTACGGTATTACCGTATTATGCGGAACATTACGGTATTATAGAACGGTATCAGTAGCCCTGAGTATATAAATATATAAATTTTTCTTTTGGTTTATCTACTTCTTACGTGTGTTAGGTGGTTAGGTGTTTCATAAACATCAATCCCATAAACCGAACTACTTTTCTTTAGAAGTATTTTTTATTTGAAGAACAAAACAAAGTCGAAATGCTGTTCTGTCGCTTAATAATAGAAGCTTAGCGCCTCTTCATTTTATTTTCATAAAAAACTGGCAAGTTTATTTTCCTTTGCGTAAATATCTATGTTTTGAAACTTGGAAATAACTCAGAGAAAAAGAAATCCAGTAAATAAACCGTAAAAAGAAACTCCAGACTTTTTATCATGAACTGTACAAATAAAGCAGTGAAAAATTCCTTTTTCCTAAGAACATCAAATAAAGGTTTTTCTATTGTTATTTAAATAAAGTTTTATCTTGTGAAATAAAATTAAGTTAATTTATACTGGCTATAAGAAATTGCGTTGTAGAGACAGATTCGTATAAATTCACGGTTTTCATATAATTAATTAAAGTAAAACTACGCTAATCGTGCCTGTAACGGTTCTTGGAATGTACAATGAAATCTGATATAAAATTTAGCTAATTTCTCAAGAGAATTGAATGAAATATAAAATCTGACATTGGTGGTTCGTACATACAGCCTTATACTATCTGAAAAAAAATTAAGAACGTAATATTGTCTTTCGTTGCTTGTTGAAAATACAGTTAAGTTAAAAACAGGATAGTTACGTACGTGTAAGTACAGTAGAAATAAGAAACATCAGTTAGTTAGTTCTACTCATCGAACGTTTAATGTAACAGACTAGAAGGGGTAAGCTTTCTAAACTCAACAACCCATAGCCGACAAATTTTATCAACTTTACAAATCTTTTTTATCGGTATCCTACCTTTCATTCAATAGTATGTAACTAGTTGTAACAGGTAATACACAAAGACCCAGACCTGACCATTTAAGTAACCAATCGTGTAGGCTATACGCACAGGCTACACGTGAGTAGATGCAGCCCCTCTCCCTTACTAATGCTATGGCTCAAACGTGATAACTTTGGATTTCGAACTAAACGGTCAATATTACTCCTCTATTAAACTCATTCGAAGCTCCGTGGTTCTACAAGTTTCACACAACTAATTACACACAAACTGTCTGCGTGTTATTAAAAAGATTAAAAAATAAAAATATTTGCAAAATCAGTATCAAGTACAAAATCATTTTACATTTAATCAATATAGTTTTATTAACTTAAGATCTGTTTTTAGTTAAACTAAAAATATTTAATTATTTTTGGTTTCAACAACCTTAGTTTCTAAAGGTCTGTGTTTTTTATACGAATTTACTAAAAATTTAGTCGTGAAAATATCGTCTACAGACCCAAAATTTAAAAAAAAATTCAACGCTCCAAAAGCAGTAACTTGAAAACGATTCTAAATACTTAAATTTGTTTATGAAGTACTCTTTCTGTTTTCTGTGATTATAATAAAATCAAACACTGTATTATAGATTTTCTTGGGCAGATTTCCCACTCAATTTTCCCTCACACTTAATGAAATAAGACTGCGGGTGATAGGTGTCAATCTGCCTGAGAGACGGGAGTTGAAGGAATGCATATTATGGCAAAAGTAGCGTAGACATAGCCTTAATGTAACTGCTGCATCGCAATTCGAGCGAATTTTTTACGATTTCGCTGAAGTTTTTGAAGACGTTGTTTAGGCTCTCCAGCAACAAATAATTACTATTGAGTTTCCTGGTTTCTGGAAGGAGAATTAAAACTGCACGACGAACTTTAATCATATTTAATTTTTGACCCATTTCTATCTCTTTATGTAAGAACAAACGTAAGTAATAAAATAACACGGGAATGGCATGAGAAGCCGAAGTAGAAAGTTTTTTTAAACAGATACCGCATAGCAGTGCAGTTTCAGCAGTTAACAGCGCCGTGAAACTAAATAGGTACCGTAATCTAAGATGAGTAGTAATATAGAGACGACTAGAAATGAATTAGGGACATGATTATTTTTTATCAAATATACTTATCTAACTTTATGGACAATAACAGCTATCTTAAGATAAATTTTGACATATATTATTAACATGAATTGGAAATAAGTTTCGGTATAATTTTAATTTGTGTTTCTAATGACACCTAAGTTTTTATCCTTTTCCAGATTACACAGTTTAAAACAAAACAAAGCATAGTCAGGGCGAATCTAATCTAATCTAATCTAGAATCTATGCAATTTTATTTAATAATGTTTTGTGAAATTGTTATAGTTTATTAATCAAAATCAACTACAGACAGAACTGTTTAATATTACTTATTTAATATTTCCTCAAATTTTTCTACGATTTTCTTAGACATCTTTTCGCACAGCAGACGATAAATGAAGGCAGTTTCCATTGTCATAGCCAGATAGTAATATCGTGCACTCCACGCCGTATTAGTGTTATAAATTAGGACGTTAGGGTCTGCGCGCACTCAAATAATCGTAAAGCCAACGTAGTTAGTGGTCATCGTGCACACTTGGTGCGAGAGGCAGCCCTACTCATAACATAGACAAGGCTGTAGACGGAATCTTTCTTTGTTCTGGGAAATGTTGTATAGCAAGCAAAAATCATGGAGAAATTATGATTAAGTACACGTTAAGTGATATTGCTATTTATTTTTTTATTTATTTATTTATTGGTTTAATAAATAATTAGTTTAATACTGATAGTTAAACCTTCCCTAAAAACTTAACAAAACAGTTTCGTCAACTATGTGCATAGTTCGTGTTTTAAAATTCTAATCTTAAATAATCGTTAGAGTCTCAACTTTCTGTCATAGCTTATATCATATAAAGTAGTGCTCCTAAGCTCATCGGCCAGTATCAATCTGGACTATGGACCCAAAGTGGACAAAATAATCTCGAGTAGAGAACCGAAAAGTCACAATAAGAAGCCCTATTCTGTTAAGGTAAAAATAGTAGTTTATATGCGCTCGCGTTTTGCTTCTAGGCGTGTACGCTGTTAAAGATTCGTAGAGCAAGTTGAAATATGTAGAAATGTGCGTAAGATTCATAGTACAACATATTAATACTATACGTAAGCAACGTGTAATAAAAACTGCGTATAGATCTGTTGTCACCATAGCTAGATATGAGCCAAATTTCATATAAACAAAAACATGGAAAGTGTATGAAAAAGATTGTTAAGACTCTGGAGTTATGTGACGATTCGTCACAAACATTTACAAGTATGGTGATACTACATAAAATATATTTCTGCGAATCTAAAAACATGTATATTGGTTTTACTTCGGAGGATAGGTTAATTAAGAAAAAAATAGTTTTTTATATCTCGGAATCACATAAAATTGGAAATGTTTAAATGATCGAATTTAATTAAGATTTCTCTAATATTAAATAGATTGATTTTTTTATTTGTCGCACATTGATGTGTTAAATGGTGACCGCAGTACAAACGCTCTGTGCGCCCCGCTATCTCGCGAAAGACCAGACCGCGATGTCATGCATACTTATAACTCGATTTTCCAGATAGCAGTTTCAATTGCGCCATCCCATTAGGCGGTATTCGATTGGCTTTGTTGGTTTAAAGCTAGATGGAAATCTAGCTACTAGACAGCAAGACAACCGAACTAATAGAGATTGGCATTGGGTAAGCATGTAAATAGGTAAATACAGTATACTTTTATTGAAGAACCATTATAGTATAGAATATGATATATTGTTAAACAAAAATTTTAAAAATATTAAAAGAATTGTATAAAACTAAAATAAAAAAACAAATATTTATCTCTTAATCTTTAATTTTTTTCTCTTGTCCTTAAAATGACCGTACCTCTTTTTTAAATTCACTTTAGCTATAGACATTCCTTTCCCTACTAATATTCCTACACTCCTTTCTTATTCTTCCAAAAATGTCCTGTCTATTATTTCATAATTCATTTTCCATAACAATTTAAAACTGTAAATATTAATAATATCTTTTTTAACAATCACCAATAAAAGCACTTTATATATTCATATTATATTTATTTACTTTTTTGTGTTATATTTTATGCCCTTCTTCTCCTCCTTCTCCTTATAAAATAAGAACACTGTACTGTTACGTTGATTCGGTAATAAAGTCGTTTTCTTTTTTTGACGTGACGCTGGTACAAATGTACTTATTTAGTACAATTGCCATTAAAAAAAAAACGAATATTTAGGTATGGCTACTATTGTTTTGCCTACGAATAATATTAAGCGGCAGTGGAGCGGCACATCGGTAAATGACACGACAATCTAGATGAACGCTGTTCGGTTGATCAGATCATTGTGCTAGTTACCACCGCCCTGATGATCACCCGCCGTACAGAGACAATATTAACTATAATTATGAGACAATTATTTCTAATGAAATTCTGCAGTAATGATTGTTACAATACTTTCATAATGAGTGAATAAGGTATAAAACGAAGTAAACATTTAGTAAAACTAGTCCGATTAATTCTTTAAATCGACGTCTAAGAACACTTAAGGCTGCGCCTTTTAGTAGGAACACTCTCTTCTCGGTTTTTTTTATGAAAGGCAGCAGTTTTTACAATAAAATGAAAATACATGCGTGATTTTAAAAGCTTAAGGCATTACATAAAATTTGGATAAAACTGTTTTTTTTTTTTAATAATTTGGTAAACACTGTAACTTATTCAGTCTGACCAAAGACACTTTATTCACTTTTTCGCTAATCACCAAAATTTAGACTTCTATATTCAGAACGTTTAGATCACATTTTAAGTATAATGCCATAGAAATAGTTCAATAAATTTTTTGGACATATAGTCAATAAAATGAAAAGGTTTAAAATAGGTTTGTTTAAAAAAAGTTGCGTAACATTTTTTAACCACTCTCACAAGTTTTGGTAAATTTAATTTTACTGAACTTTACTTAATTCAAACAATTCAACAACAATTTAAACAATTCTTTTGGCGCAATTGTATGGGTTATTAAATCAAACCTTTTTGTGTCGCATAAGCTTATCATTCAGCTAAACCACAAAAAAATAGAGCTTTTGTTTCAATTATTTTAGTCAGTATGAACAAAAATGTCTTCAAACTATAGTAGATGGATAAAAAATAATGATGCAAATCTTTAAACTACAAGAAGTCGCGAAACATACATAGATGTTATTGGGGTACCCTGGGGGGCGCTCCATCTTTAGACTTCTTAGGTCACTGTTTTTCGGGTGGCTCTAATAAATTTTACGTTCATTTTTTGAGAGGCTAAAGGATAGGACTTACGGTGTTGAAGAATTCGCCAAGGGACACGCGTTATTTCGCCGGGCCTGGGAACTTAAAAGTGAATTTATTTCAAATAGTGCCAACTGGTGTCTGGTGTACTGCTAAACTTACATACATAATAATCTTACACTTATAGTCGAGGCTTTCTTGTAGTCCAACCCATAATCAGTGATTGTAAATACACTTAATAGACAAAATTCACAATGGATAGTTTCTGTGTATTGGTGTTTATATCGGTAATGGAAAACAAATAAACAACAATATCTATACAGCGACTATTCTTGGTTGTCTCTAAGATCTAAGAGGGAGACACAGCTAGACATGGGTCTACCACTTAGATCTCCGCAGCACGACGTGTGACATGTTTGGGCACCTGTAACCGACGGCTTCCCGCCACTTTTACCAAGTCACCAGTTCATCTAGTGAGTGGGTATTTTTCGTGGTAGTTTGGACGTCCACTTTGAGGTCGTCACTTGATGATGTTTTTTCTCCAAGAGTTATCTGTTGTACAAGCGATATGACTTCATCTATTCTTATGCATAACTTACTATTTTTATAAGCTATGTTCGTCACTGATCTTTTGCTTCTATTTCTTTCGATACGAATTCTATCTCACTGAGAGAATTCAAACACACTCCTTAGCAAGTTTGGTTGTTAACAAGGCCAAAATTAAGAGATTACGTCTCGTTGTTACTTACTTTTTATTTCTAGCATCTTTAAAAAATACTCAAGCTTTTTCTAGCTATCTCTGTGCATTTAAACCTTATATTTTCTACCTAATTAATAAATCAAACTCTCTAATTGACACGAACGAGTTCACTAAAGAACGAAATCCGTAAAGCAAATATTTATTTCAATTAGGCTCCGATGTTGCCGTTAAACATCGAGATTGACACGAAAAGAACGCTGTGACATCCTCTAGAAAAGGGTTGAGAACTTAAAGGAGGCTACATCTCGAGGGCCGTTTAAAGCTCTCGTAATTACCTCCCCAAATGCGGACTTGTTTCTTTGAGCTTTTATCCTCACGCATTTCGTTGAGCTTTGAGATATTTTAAGTAAATTTATGGGATGTATTTTATTTTATCAATTTTAGATTGAGCTTATCGGAAAAATTCTGGAGTTTGAATCCACAGCACTCCTCACGTCACCACATTGTAGATAAATAATTATTTTAGATATAGATGCGTTATGACGCATTTGGTCTGAATGATCGATTGGGCGAGCGTTTAAAGACCCTAACTGCAAAACCAAAAGTTATTTCTTTCTGCAATTTTTTACTTTATTAGTGGAAAAACTCAATCATAAGTAACACTGCGCAGTTAATTAGAATTTGTAGGTTATATCATATAGATGGATTTGAATTTTGAATTTTAATCTCTTAAAATTTTGTTTAATGTCATATTTCTTATAAACAATTTGTTTATTGTTAATGATACCGTTCTCGTATTTTGTATAGCATAAAAAGAAACTTGTTATATTTTTTTTTGTTCATAGAGAGAGAAAACCATTATGTTTTTGTTAAATGAAATCATGGAATAATTAATTTCTAATAATTAGAATATTTAATTTTCCATTTCTACTTCAAAAAACTTTGCAAAGTTATCAACCAGCAAATACAAAGGGATGGGTTGAAGCAATAAAAGCTAGGTAATACGTTTTCTTTGTAGATTTCACGTTTGACCGCACATGGAATATTTAAAGCGGAGCGGCTTCCAGTCCGTTTCAATGGTTTCGAATATCCATTTTTATTTGTAAACCCTCTCCTAAACTTCGATATTTTCAGCGTTCGACTTGTTGGACAGACCCGATCTATCTTCTGTCGCAAATTGCATTTCGTTTTATTGTTAATGAAAATTTAATCATTTATATAATATTTATGTTATATTCACCTGTACTAGACTCCACCAAAGTATAAAAACGCCCAATTTGTTTCTTTCACATATAGAAATATTGCATGACATTTACGACCACCGAGCTTATTACATTTCTAACTAGAGGCAACGGAAACGTAAAATTTAGTGTCAAATGAAAGATTCTGTTTATCTTTTGTGTGCCAGTCATAATCTAGAATTTTTAGGACAAAAAGTCGATTATTTAAAAAACGAAAGTCAAATATCGAAAAAAATTAATAAAACCCTGAGGATGGTAGATTGTCTACCGTTTAGAAAAAGAAATTTTGGAATCTGTTGAAAACTGTTGGCTAGGCAGATGCCCTTTTCATTGAATGATTATCAGATCAGTTAACAGGAGAGTTATATTCGACTATATTTCAGAAAGTCATAAAGGTAGACGAAAGAAGTGGTGTCAAGTGATGCAGGAACTCGCGGGGCATCGTATAGTACCAAATTTTTAAAGTCTTTTATTTTTGATGTTGATTTGCAATGTCCTCCGATAGTTGCGAGAAGCGCGAAATCTGTACATTTTTTCAATGGCATATTTTTTTATTTTAGATTTTTTTCAAACATCTTCCATTCGTAGGAGGTAGTATAATAAAAAAAATGGTGTTTTATCAAAAGTATCTACAAAAAAAAATAATTTGTGAACTTGTGTATTGATGTATTATTGCTATTGATTGGAAGTTTTTAAAATTGGATTTAATATGTATTGTTGTTTATTTATGCTTACATGTCACTATAACTCTCAGTAAGTATATTCTATAATCTTCTTATTTACCTAATACTTTGCCATTCTCGCGATCTCATCATATATTTCTTCGACCCAAAATCAAAATATTTGCTCTAATTAGCAGCAAGTAGGAAACTCCGGTTACCAAAAAGGTTAACAAAAGTTCTTGGCTACGAACAGAACTGCATATGTATGCTATGGGTATTCATTCTTAAAGCTAAGTATGTAAAAGTCAACAGCTGTTGACTTTACACCTACTACGCACACAAAAGTGCCCTCCCAAACTGTCGTCGGCCGGATGCTAGGATTAAGGACGGCAACAGAGCGCCGAGGGCCATTCACTCGGTCTTTACGCCCGTCTAATTAACATCTCACAGGTTCTCGTTTGCACGCAGTTTACTTACACTCGACGAATTGCATTAAGGGCGGCTCTCGGCGCATAATCACCCGTTTGATATGAAGATTAAGAAAACGAAGCTGACTTTTATAGTCCTGCTGCTGATGTTTCACGATTATATGGCCTATTAAGTTTAGTCTTTAGGTATCCTTCATGATGTAATTTCAGAAGTTGAAATAAATGCTGTGTATAGTCAATGTTTTCTTATGAAAACACACTATGCATAACTTACAGCAATCTATAAATAGGCCATTGTCTGATATTATTACAAAGATAAAAAGTTTTGTGCACGTGTATGTTAGTCTACGTGGATTAATACTTAAGTATATTTATTGACAATTTACAACTGGCGATAGACTAATTTTATATGCTCTTTAGCATTACTTTAATGAAAATGATTAACTGGGCGATATTTTTATATTTTAGTACTTACGTACCCAGTTTGTATTTAAAAATTTGATTATTTATTATTTTATTCATATTTCGTAAGGAACCGTTTTTTTCTGTGTTTTTCTTTAAGCGGCCCACATCAATAGCCTGAACTTGAAAGGATGGAGATTTCCTTTTCATGGTTTGTCGTTGACCGATAGACGATTCGTTGATTAGTCTGTAACCACGTAAAATACAAAAACTTCGAAATCCAATTACTTTGAATGAATTTTCACAAAACTTTGAGTCGTATTCATCATAAAGCACTAATAATTCATTAAAATTAAGTTTTGTAGCTTTATATTAAAAAAAATGAAATAACAAAAAAGTCTACTCATACAGTTTTAAAACTGTAATGGTAATTACCGGTGGAATTTTAATCAACTGAGCCATGTTGCCAGATGCTAATGTCATTTTGTAAAATAATGATACTAGTATAATGTATATAACGTAATTAGCTTTCAGCTCATTTGTGAATCAACTTACTAAAATGAGTAAAAAAACAAGCAGTAAAATGTATTGACGTTGAATCTGCCGAATGACGAATAATTTATTATTTCAAATAATAAGTATTAAATATACGAACTGTTATTTAAGTGAGTTAGATTCTATATGTAGAACATCTCCGCGATAAATAGGCAACACAAGTGGGAAGAAGTGGTGCGGTGGGGCAGAGGACGCTTCCCGGCTATTACTACCGCGAGCGTCGGGAGAGCTGGCAAAAAGGTTTAGTTAATTTTAAAAAAGATATTAAATTATCACAAAAGTTTACGTGTGTTTAAGAGCGATGTCGACATCCCTACATGTGTGTCTCGCGCTAAATATTAGTAAACCGACGTTAGTACCGAGGATTACTTACTTGGGGCGCGCGCTCCAAGTACTTGCTGTTATTATTATTGTATATTACTAACTATTCATAAATAACAAAATGACCGAGAAAGGGTTAAATAGTCTTACTCAGGGGTTCTTCCACCACCTTCAGTTAAAGCATCAGTTATCCAATCTACCAGTTATCTGACAGATACTGTTAACCTCCAGTTAAAGACACAATTATCCCGTCAGCCGGTCGAACTAGCGTATAACTGCATGATAACTGTTAACTCAGTGCCGTCTTTACAAGGTATGAGGCCCTAGGCCCAAGTATCGACGGGGCCCGCCCCCAATAAATGTAGAATAAATTAAACCTTTCGAATATCAAAACCTTAAGTCTTATAGCGTAACACTATAGTTGTAAGTCGCTTTTATTGAAGCTTAGATCATAATCACTTAATTATGCACATAAGCAACTATTTCAAATGACACCAGACACAAATTTTATTTAAAAATAACCCTAAATTATTTGTGAAATGATTTTACATAGAGTAAGATATTTGCTATAGTGTAGATAAAAAAATTCTGCATAATAAATCTGTAGATTTTATTTGTGTAAAAAATATCTGTTTAGAATTATTTCAAGTTCGGTTTAAAATTATCTTCGTGTAAAGTTTGTCCAGTGTCTTTCAATACTTTTAAATTTACCGCGTGCTCTGCTCTGGTAGCGCGCGCATGCGCGACTGGACTGCTGTATGCGGCGCGGTGCGGAAGCTCCGCGCCGCGCAAATTTTTTTAAGCATGATGGTCACAAATTGTAGCGGCGAGAGATCATTTTCAGCCTTAAAATTTATAAAAAATGATCATCGAAATGCCATGTTAAATCCTCCATTGAATTATCTTTCGATTATGTTTATAGAATGGGACATTTTAAATAATATAAGTTTTGAAAACATAATTTCTGATTTCGCCCACAAAAAATCAAGAAAAAAATTGTAATGTTACATTTCCATATTACATAATAAATATTATATTATAAATTAAATGACTAACGTAATTAATTACTTTATTTTTATTACTATGGGGGTTTTAAAGCTTACGATTTGTTATTCAACGTTCTTTCTAAAGGATGATTGTAAATGATTTTTTGCGATTGGGGGGCCCCCAACATGCCTGGGGCCCTATGCCCGGGCCTATTAGGACTTTGCGTAAAGACGGCACTGTGTTAACTGACAGATAAATAAAAGCAATATGGCGTATAATCTATGGATTTTATGATCGAATTAACTGATGGCGTACTTTCGTGTAATTTGTGGTTGCGTTACCTACTTATTTTCAATTAATACGTTCATTTATCTTTAATATATTATTTCTGTCGTCTTTTCCCGCGTGTATTTACGCGCGACAAAACGCCATCTAGTAGGAGTAATTTGCAGTTTCTCCTCATTAGGGAATTTAGGGTTGCAACTTATTAAAAAAAAAGTAATATTCACTTATAGATTATAGTTTCAAGGACATTAACTTCAAACACGAAGTCTATTAATGACATATATTGATATTTAAATAAAAATGAATATGTAAATGCACAAAATTACGATTGAAACATTTGATTGATATAATTTATACTACAAGCAAAACTGAGCTCTAGTTTACTAACTATAGGTTAAATATCATCATCATCAGACCGTGTCTCTTCAAAAAAAATTCTTCCAAATTGTCTTTTGCCATCATGTAGAGCTCACCAAGCTGCGTCTTTTGACACCACGTTTATCCCGATATCTCGAAAACTCTTTGTGCAATCTGCCTGTCTCACAAAACTCCCAAATAACCCCCTATACTCCAACGAAATGAAAGTCATCCAATGACAAAATAATTTAATTGCATTGCAAAAACACATACTCATATATTTTCAGGCGTTCTTTATGACCCTATCGTAACACGTCAGTGTTCATCTAAAAATATGAATGTACCTATTTATAAGAACTAACAATAAAATGACACTGTCGTCACCAGCAACAAGTTATTAAGAAACCAACTTTCTTAGTGTACCAATACATAGAGTCAAATAAGCGGCTTATCTTCGCTCTAGTCTAGCCGCAGCCTTACGTATCATTTAGAACATTAGAACTTATTGGACTTCTTTTGTCCATTCTGTTTGTTCTATTGTAAAGCTAGTAGAATTACTTGGATTTTTTTGGTCCGATCTGTTTTATCGTAGAATCAATTGTGACTAATTGGACTGTTAATTAAATTATTATTAAAAATAATTAAATTTCTCCAATTGGATGAACTATACTATATAAATCACTCAAAATTGGAGATTTGCAGCGCGCCTGTAAACACGTAATGACGTAATGGCAATAAGTTTAAAGAAAATAAGACTTATCGGTACGCTTACAGTAATGAACTGGATGTTAAAATTTAAAATACTGCTCATATTGAATGAGTAATTTATTGCTCACGTAACGGAAGGTCGAATTTCGAGTCTTTCGCTTTCATAGATTTGTAGTGAATCAATTTAAAAAAAATACCGATAAAAAAAAATATAAACTTTTTAGTGGGTTGTCTAAAGAAGATGATTCAGAAGTTTTTACCTTGGTTTATTCAAAGTAACTGGATTCAGAGGTCAAAACCTAAGGGTATTCGACTTAGTAGTAACCGCGTGACATGAAATAGGTACCTATTTAAAAACACTAATTTGTAAAAAAAACCGAAATCTTACATTTTAAAAGATCAACAAAATTAGGTCCTCGAATTGAAAACATGCAATATAGTAAATGTTACTTTTATTCAGCGTGTTAAAGCGGAGTTGCCGGGATGACTTGAAACTGTAGATCCAATGGCCTCATCTATGCATACGGTTCAATTTCCTTACTCAATGGAACTGCATCGGATTACGTGTGAGTACAAATGTATTCAAAGGTTTCAGATCTTTTGTCTAGTTCTGTACGAATCGGCTACTGAATCGATTGAAGTCATTTTTAATATAGGTAAATTGGAGGTTTAGGTTACTGATTCCAGAAACGAGAAAATTTTATGTTTATGAGAAAGTTATGATTTTTCGCTTTTTAAACACGTTAAAACACATCGTACCAAATAGTAATCATAGTATTTCACTAGATTTACTACTTTTCGTATTCACTCTTTATTTGTTACCAGATTTCCACAAGTGATGAATTTTCGTGCAATTTCAAAGGAGGAGGTTCTATGTTCGTCTGTTTTTCTGTATTGCTTTACAGTATGTACACCGATATTTTCGTCAATTGTGCACCGATTTGGAAAATTATTTTTTGTTTGATAGAGTGGTATACTCCTAAAGTGATCCCATTGATTGTCATTAACTCAAGATGTGATGATATAATCTGAGGAAAATCAAAAGATATCCTCAAATTATACCTAAAGGCACGCATTGTGAGTTTTTTACTTATTACTTATAATTACAACAAAATTTACTTAACACAAGAACAAAACAACAAAGAAGAGACCAACTAAGAACAAAAGAAAATCAACTTTAAAAACTTAGACTAAAAAGGTAGAAATAATGTTTTTACTTTAAAAAAAGAGCATTAATGGGCGGCATATAGTTCATGAAGTCGGTGTCAACACAGACCCTTTAAATAATTACAATAGGCTAGGTGGCACTGTGGGGATTGTTCCAGGTATTATTTATTATTATTATCAAATGGGTATTTACCAGGACATTTAATTGATTCTGATTGATTCATTTAATTGATTGAATAATTAAATAAATATAATTATATATATATATATATATATATATTATAAATATAATAATTAAATAAATATAATAAAAAACAGAATCAATTAAATGTCCTGGTAAATACCCATTTGATAATAATAATAAATAATACCTGGAACAATCCCCACAGTGCCACCTAGCCTATTGTATTTATTTAAAGTAAATATATATATATATATATATAATAATTTACAGAAATTAATTTATCTTATTAAAAAAAAAAAAGAATTACAACAATGATAAATTTAGAATTATAATAAACATACAATGCAATATAATATAAAGTGTCTGAGTTGGCACCGACTTCATAAACTTTAAGCCGCCCATTAATGCTCTTTTCTTTAAATTAAAAATATTATTTTTACAAGATTTTTTTTTTTGTACAAATTATTATAAACCCAATTCTGTGCATGAGACTCACACAAAATGATATAATGGTGTTAGATTCGAAGATCTCGCATGCCACTTAACAGGTCCGTTGGAATTAATCCACCTTTGAAAAAATTAATCAGTTCGTTCAGTGAAAATTTTACTATTACGGGCTGGAGCCCCATTTTGTTGAAAAATGATATTGCGTAGTTCTTCTTCAAATAACACATCCATCGATGTTTTGGAAAAGCTGCAGTACTCCAAGATATTTTTCCAATTTGAGGCGTCCTTCATACAAATGTATCAAAACAACTTTGTTTTTTCATTATTCCACACCAACAGTTGAACGAAAATCTTACTTGATTATTCGTTTCACGAACACGTAGTATTCGCAAAAGCCAGTAATAAATGCTCCGGCGATTGTATATTCCTTTATCACTAAAATTGGTCTCACCAAACCAAATAATTTGATCCAAAAAAATCGGGATTCGAATTTTCTATGTCTGCATAATTTGACGAATTCTAGCCTTCTTTCAAAGTTGTGGATGTAATATGCATCACTCATTTCAAAGTCTAATCCGTTCTGCTGCGGCCGTCCTGGAATACGTTTCATGTAACTCCCTTCACCTTTCACGTCTTCCGCTATTCTTATGGAAACCTTTGCATTCAGTATCATTTCTCTGAATATCTTTCTTCAAACCACCTAATGTTGCCATGTTATGTAATACTTTTGTGGTTTAAAAAATATGCCTCCAGTAAATTAAACTGGTCCTGATAAGACTGTCATTTGACAAGTGAAAAAGTTTCAGGAAAGTAAAACGTAATTTACGACCTATATACAAAACGGGAAATAACAAAAAAAGAGGAATGGAACATTGTTGGGTCAAACTTTAAACTTTTTATTCGTAAGACCTAACCAGCCAGCTAGATAATAGGTAAAATGCATTTCTTTTATTAATTTTGTATATAAGTGGCCAGTAAAATTAAATTAAATGTAACATTCATTTCAGTGTCGTGGCAGCCGTGTGGTGGCATGTCCACTTCTTGTTTAGAAAGTGGTGGTTCGAATCCCAAGGCATGTATCAACGAGTTTTTTTTTGGCTTAAGTACATAACTATCATCGACTCCGTGCCTCGAAGAGCACATTAAGCCGTCGGTCCCGGTTACCATCATCAAATGGCAGTTGTTAAAATCCGCCAATCCCTACTGAAGCAGCTTGGTGGATTAAGCTCCAAGCACCCTCACCCCGAGGAGAGGCCTAAGCCCCTGCTGTGTGGGAACATAATGGGTTGAATTTAAGACTTATTAATACCCGGTATTAGTTTAAGGCTTAGTAGTAAAATGTCCTGTCGTGCAACCTATTGTACATAGTAGGTCCGCGGGTGAAAAAATCCTCCGTGGACCTACTGGTAGTACAACCCTGGTAGTACTACCACGCTGATTACACCAAGGGTTCGCTTTTATATGCACCTTAAACCCAACACAGGTCGATACTTTGTTGAGATAACACACATACAATCTAAGTCAATAGATATAGTCTCTTCTGTTCGAAATATTTGATTTTTTTTAATAACAACGACATTAGGATAGTAGGTACTATTAGAAAGAACTAAAAGTTACAGAAAATACCAACGGCAACCAAGGTCTCGTATGCATACCCTGAATTTCGAAAATGGGAAGCGAAAAGGCCGCAACTTATTTAATTAATAGTGGAGCACAAGTTGCGGCCGGTCGCTCAAGACAGTCCAATTACTCGTGTGAAACGTACTAATGTACGTATAGATAAAACCACCCTCTGCGAGGTCAAGTCTCCTAAGACGTCATTTGTCGCCCTTTCCTTGTTTGTTAGTGCACCACAAACACGCACAAAGAGGGATTTGCGGTCAGACGATAATAATACAGTCTATACTGTACTATTGTGTGAATTTATAAAATTTATAATTTAATTATTTTTAGCGACAATGTATAATGGTCGATAAAATACCCTTTTAGGTCAACTCGATCTCGTAATAAATTGTACTCGTAATAATTTAATACGACATGTAGAACTTTGACATTTTTTTTTGTCAAAATTGAAGACGAAGAATATCGTGTGATTCTGGACTATTTGAATACTTAGAAAGTAAAAAGTTCAAGATCAAGAGCTTCATTAGCAGCTTTTCATTTTCTCCAATTGTTCGATTTGTTCCAATTCCTACATTCGTTCTAATTCCTCCATTTGGTCCGATCATTCCATTTGTTCCAATTTGTCCATTTACTTTAATTAACAGTGCTTGCAAAACTAGAGGTCAAACGAAACCTCGTACTGAGTTTCAAAAAAATCTGTTGACAAATAAAGAAACCCTCTCTTCCTCCATTTGCTTATTTACTCTAATCGGCTCTAAAATGCTACTTGCAAAATCCTTTGGCAAATAACTACAAATATGTACATAAGGATGGACAAACCACCATACCAATATTATAAAGTGACAGAGGTACTCAATAACCGAACCTTTTAATTCTGAAATGGTAGACGTTAGCATACCTTTATCAAATCTTTACCGAATTCGAAATTAATCAAAAGGTTTTTGGGGGACTCGTCGTTGGTTCCCTCCGCGTCGTTCATCGCATTAACATAAACAAACCTAATGATACCTACCAATTTTGAAATGGCATTAACTTATTAATTAATCTACCAATCAACAAAATGGCCATCTAAATTGTGGCTCTATTAATAATGACCAGGCATGTTATAAATGGTTATCTAAAAACCTACATTTTATTTAACTGCCCGATTTTACTGTTAATTATGAATAGTTAAAAAAAACCGTGTCGTGTCTTGATAGCCCAAAACGCAACGAATCTGTCTCAAATTTAATAAGGTCATAGGGCCATGGTTCCAATCCGGGCGTTTACCAATGAGTTTTTCTGACTTAAGTACATAACTATCACTGACTCCGTGCCTCGGAGAGCACGTTAAGCAGTCGGTGCCGGGCGTTGTCAATAGATGGTGGTCGTTACAATCCCCAACCCGCAGTGGAGCAGCGTGCTGGATTTAAGCTCCAAGCCCCCATCACCCTGGGAGAGGCCTAAGCCCCTGCAGTGGGGTAAAAATGGGTCCAAGAGTAAAAATATGCAATGTGGTACAAATGGTAGCTACCGTCATCGTTACAACTACAATACCATGTTCTATAAAAATACCCTAATTTTGGTATAATTTAAAATAGAATTTAGTTTCATTGGTAATATACGCCAACTTCATAACTTATTAAAGACATATTTTGTTTCAAATAAGAAATAATATCGATTGACACGAAAAAATCATATGACATTATATTTAGTAATTAACATATCATAACTAAATTTACTGTGTACGGTAAGAATATTTTCTTGCACTTTTATTAATTGTATTTGGCTTTAAGGTAATTAGCTCCCTTTTACGCTCCAACTCGAATTTTCAACCTCATCTAAATGCAACAATAATAATATTGTAATATCGAATACGTAAATTAATATCGCTCATTGTAAACACGTAGGTACAACACTGCTGTAAGTTCTCATACAATACGAAAGAACATAATATATTTAATGGATTCTGAGAATAATTAAACTGATTTTAGATTCTCATTTACGTACAACGAAGGATATATTTACATAATCGCCATGGGGCTGATTAAAACGTAACAGCGGCTCTGATCCGTGAACCGAAAACGGATTTTGTTAACGTTTTGTTAATTTCATTTCAAATTTACTTGTGTTTCTGTAAATCCGTTTACACTGATAACTGTGGCGTTGTCTATCTCTTACGTGAAAATATTTAGTACGCAGAAAAAATATTTTTAAAGGTATTTGCATTTTGGTTATAATCTTATGTCGACCGCAGAGCTTTGGAGTGGTATTAGAGTAAGTTAGAGTGGCCATGTAGGCGGTTACACTGTCCCCTTCAAATATACAATATGTTGCAAACTTAAAACAGATTTCTTAACCTAAACTCTAAAATGCGATATCAAATCATACCAAAGATGTAAGTGAAAGAGATTAATAACGACTTAACTGCTTTCTAAAATGATATAAATCTGAGTCAAAACTATTTACGGACGCGTTACATTATTACTTATAATTGTTTTGTGTGTAGGTAATTATTTTGGAACAAGTGTCTCAGAACAAATACCGTTAGGGGCCGTCCATTAATCACGTGAGGCTTGAAAGGGGGGGGAGGGATTTGACAAAAATCACGAAATATCACAAGGGGGGAGGGGGGTGTAGTAAGATATCACGTGTATTTATTTTTTCATTATTTCTTCAAACGCGCGGTTTTTAAATCAAAAAGCGGCGTGTAGTGTACACCATTCGTTTATTATTATTTTTATGCCAATCAAAAACAACCTGCAACCTTTCTGTCTAGACATTTTTATCATGGTCCTTAATTTCAGAACAAAATAAGATTATATTTTATACCTGTATTTAAGATAATATTCTAAAATATTCTTAAAAATTAAAGATTTTTTGTAGATACTAAAAACACACGTGATGCTGGGTGGGGGTTGGGGGGTAGTCTTAAACCTCACCATGTATCACCAAGAGGGAGGGGGGGTTAAAAAATGCTTAAAAAAAGATCACGTGATTAATGGACGGCGTCGACATGTCGTCACATGGCACCTCTAACCTACTCGATTCGCTGTGGTGTCGACCTACCAGAGGATTTAATTTTAGCAAATAATTTTGTAAGTGAGGTCAGAACTACGATTATGCACACGTTATTATTTTCCATCAATGCAACAAATCACATGTCTGGTGGTTAAAGACCACTACAAAATCGAATGTTGAGGATTTAATTCCTGCCCGATACCAATATTCACATGTCTATTTGTTCCGTGTCTGGATGTAAAATATCTGTATATGTATTATAAAATAATATCTAAGTGTACAACAGTCTCTAGTACCCACAATACAGACTCTACCTATTATAACATGAACTAGGTAGCCGTGTGTGAGATGTCTTAGGTATTATTATACAACTAACCTTTAAAAAATTAGGCCTGTAAAAGATGGACAAATTCTAGTACCTTCAAATAGTTGAAAACAGAGGCCAGTAGTCCTATTATGTTCAAGAGGCTCTATTTTTAACTTTATAAGATACTTTATCTAAAATATTAAATTAGCATTATTTTACTCTATTTATAAGGTACATCATCAGTAGCCATGGTAGATGAGTCGCAGCAGCGGAAGTTCGCAGTGCATTGGCTACAAAACTTTTCAGTCATAATAGCTAAAGTGGAGAACTAACTTCTTATGGTTCACAACTTACACTTTGTGGAAAATATTATTTTCTGTATTAACTACCGAGCACTCGCCAATGAAAATTTATTCAACGTTCAAACTCCTTCGAGTGAAAAGTCGATACAAACAACGTAAATGTTCCAAGCTGAAGTTTTAACTAACTAGAAAACTCGAATAAAGAATGAAAAAAGAAATATTTTGTTCCTGAACGGCTGGCTGTTATCTGAAGCTTTAATCGTCTCGTTAATTTGCATTAATATTTTTAGGAAGCTGTTACAAATAAACAAACAATTTAAATCGACAATTTACATCATTACGGAAGGGTGATGATGTAAATTCATACGACGACTGATTGGCCGAGTGGTTAAGGACCCTAACTGGAGAGGTAAAGGTCGCGGGTTCGATTCCCGCCGGGGACAAATATTTGTGGGCATGAACATATTTATTTCAGTCCGGGTCTGGGTGTAAAATATTTATATATGTATATATTTAAAAAAAAAAGAATATTTAAGTACGTTTATCAGTCGTCTAGTAACCCATAACACAAGTTTAATACTTAATAAAAGTACACAAATAACTATTCAATATAAACTCAAATCTACAAATCACCATTTTAGGCCTGAGACTTCAAAACAAAGGTGTCGAGGCTGACACTTGATTGCAAACGCAGGTCCGTCGCCAGCACTTTGGGGTGGGACTCCCTATATAAGGGCTAGTAGTCAGTTACTGAAACTGAGTGACGAGCCGCTCTCCGTCCGAAGTTAAGCTGCGCTGTGTAATTTATACTTATAGTGTATAGTTTGATGGTGATGATGGACCACTTATAATAAATGTATTCATTGCGATTTTTTCATTAGTCGCCAAAATATTTTCAACAAAAAACCCATCGATCCATCAAAAAAAACGAAGCAAGATTATTTACTTACATTTTCCCGAAACAATTGTCGATACAGCCTGGTTGCTAAGCCAAACACAGATACTAAGCATGAGAAAAGTGCTACCGCCGGCAAGGAGGGGAGGGATGACCCGCCGGCAACCGCTGACCGATGCAAATTGTCAGTCCCCGCGCGTCGTCACGGTAATTCGATAAGTTTGTGGCGCTACGTCTCAATATTTTAATACTGAGTGATACTAAACGAAAAAAAAAAACAAACACTTTTTTCAATATTTTCACCGACGAATAATATAAAAATTTTGCAGGTGAGAAAAATCACCAGGCATAATAATATAGTCATTTGGTGAATATTTAAATGAAAATATAAAGTCATATGTAAGAATTTGGTAAGGACCATCATAAGACTTTTAAGTTCAAAATCCTCCAACTCCTCGGATCAGCTCTAAAATGGTGATTGTAACACAAGAAGTCGTAGGAACCTCTGTGTCAAGTTTGGAAAAAAATTAAAAAAAGCCCCGGTTGCTCTAATTGCTCCAATTCCTCCATTTGCTCTCATTCCTCCATTAGCTCTTATTCCTACATTTGCTCCAAATCTTCCATTTGCTCTAATTTCTCCAAGCAGCCCCAAAATGGTATTTGCTACACTAGAGGTCAAATGAAAGCTCCTTGCCAAGTTTTAAAAAAAAACCTTTTAGAAAATAACGAAACCCTTGCTTGTTTCGTTTCCTCCGATCGCTCCAAAATGGTACTTACAAAACTAGAAGTGAAAGTGAACCAGTGTTGCCAAGTTTCAAAAAAATCCATTCGAATATGACAACGTTACGGACAAACAGACGGACAAATAACCGTACCGAAATAATAAAAATGGATTTAAAAACTTAACTGAAGCTCTAAACGTGTAAGTTCTTACGAGAACTTACGGTGTCTTAAATATTTATGGAAAAAAATGCTTATTTGTATTTATAGTGAAGAAGTTGTTAACACACATGAAAAGTGGATTTATTTATACAAAAATTTTAAACCTGGATATTTTAAATGCCCGCGTTCGCTTCCGAACGAGTGAAGACTATTCAGTTCGATGTAATATTTTGCGTTAATAATGAATGTTTCAATTATAAAATTATGGTAGATACTGTTTTATATACACGTTAACGTGAATTAAAGGAAGGAGAAAGTTCCTCGCGGTTCCTAGTCGGTAAGCTAAAAAAAAATAAAAATATGTTGTCTTGCATTGTGCTATTCATTGTACTATGTAGAATTTATTGAAGTTCTTAAAAAAGAAAAACCTCTTCGCTGTATCACAACCGAATATTAATAGTTTATTCGTACTTGGTATACAACGCACTCAAGGCTTCTCGGGTCAAGTTGCGGGATAGACTCCTTCAAAATTTAAACCAAAATACTCTTACTAATTGGACAACGTCTTGACCCTACGTCTAGAACGTCCCTTCGGGTGAACTCGATGTGCTACAGAGAAGGTTAAATGTTTAATTTAATGATATTCTTATTTTTGTGATTGCTAAGGCTCTAATTAATTCTAATTAAACTTGTAAAAACTCATCTAATTAATAATTAATAAATAATTTAATTTAATTAATGTTATGTTATCAAGTACGTTATTTCAATCTCTTTAACATATTATACGAGTATAGTTTTGTAAGATTAAAAGGTTTTCTTGTTGGTGCTGCTCACTTGAAATGAAGATAGTCAATAAGATTTAATTGTCAAATTAATAGACTGACAACACAGTTAACTGTATCTAAATCAAAAGACATGGAGGATTGTGAACGGTTAAAAGGCATGTTACTCAGGAACATAAAGTACGGAAAGGGAGTTATCGTGTTGCAGCCATTATAAATGGAACGCAAGACTTGGTTCAGTCCTGCCGATGCGAAGATTGTACAGCTTCTGAACTTTGTTGAAGTCCTAGGACACAATAGCCCAAAACATAAATCAATACTAGTTTTCCTCAGAGCATTGATGGCATTGATATAACTATCCAAATATCTAACCCTACCACTCTCTTACATTACATATTCATTTATCGAGTTTAAATGATTAAAAATAACAGTACAAGACAAAGAAAATTAAATAGTCAATGACGACTGATACAAGAGGGCAAGGTAAGATACAAGTAGCTGAATAAATAATGTCTTAAATCAGTCAGCCTCTGTGTACTCGCAGCAAACTTCTTACGTTTTTACTTTATTTTGAGCATTAGAAGAAATAGACTCGTATAACCTTCTTTCATATAAATATTTAAGACGATGTAAAGCAAACAATAATAAGAACGGCGTAAGAAAGCTGCCGTTTTCCCTTACGGCGTATTCTAAATATAATTATCATAAGTTAGAAGCACACGGGTGCTTCCATACCAAGTAGCCGTTTGAGCTCCCTCCAGACCAAACATTTACTTTCATGAATACCTTACCATAACGTAAGAAGTGATGCAAATTTTCAATTTAAATAATCATTTAGACTTAAAATAACAACTGGCGGTTAAATATTTTGGCTAGCAATTTTAAAATTATAAAACGAATTGGTTGTATAGTAGTTATCAGTTAAATTCGGGGATTTAAATGTATTTATGTGTATTTTTAAAAGTAACATTTCATTTAAAAAAAGATAACTAATAACTACTAAATAACTAATAACTACTAGATAACTAATAACTACTATATAACTAATATATCTAGATAACTAGATAACTAATGCAATAGAAGTTAAATTTTGTTTGTCTTTTTTGGCTGTAACGCCTAAACATATTTTGATCGAAGTTTCATATGACTTTTGCTTAGGACCCAACCTATATAATGTACCTAGTCTAGTGTTTATCCGGTCAAAGGGTCTTGAAGGAGAATTTGAAATTATAGTAACCAAACAAATGCCTAATAAACATGAGAGAAATTTTATAATTAGAAACGGGAATAGGATAGCAGCCGAAGCAAGGGCAAAAATGTGTAAGTGAATACAGTACAGCGTTAGTGCGTACGCAGTAAGAATTGAAGCTGGTACGGATGCTGGAAGGGAAATGTAAAAAGAGTCGGTTACGTACATACGGATATGTCATGTAAAATATCCACGAGATATGAAAATAAGAAATGGGAATGTTTTTAGTCAAAAATATATAACTAATGAAGATCATTCATATATTGTTACACCATTTACACGTGAAATACGATGCCGCAGCATTAACAAATGAGAGCGTAATACATTGCTGTATAAGTTAATAATTATTTGGCTCTTTCCGCTGAAACTAAGCAATGTATACAACGCTAGTGAACCCTTTTTACGATATAATATTTATAGGACATTTTTACACTATGGTTGTCTCAGTAAACAACAATAAATCCATTACCAAGCGAACGGGTCAACCACAGCTCAAAAACTGCGCGAATCGCGTGAGTATATTTACATTCCCAGGAACGAGCGCGCGGCGGCGGCGTGCAGGGATCTGTGACGAATCACGCCATCGTGGCTCGTATTCGGGGGCGTTTTTTGGGCTACTGTACTAAAATCTATGCACCTTAATCAATCCTTGTTGGACTTGGATACTTTTTTCACAGTAAGTCATGATTTTATTACTGCTATCAATTCACATACTTAGCAAAAAATGTGACTGATCCCCATGCTTTGGTCAGATGACAATTTTTTTTTTAATGTTGCACATAGCAAAGCAGATAGAAGGTTAACAAATAAACAGTATTTAACTAGAAAAAAATCTTTAATACCTTTATTTATTTATTTCGAAGTACATGGTTTTATTTCCTATAAAATAAGAAAATTGGCGCACATGAGAAAAATCAATCGAACGGTCTTTGAAATGGTAATTTATATTTAAATTCACTGAAAGACTAATTTCTCAGCTCAGCTTACACCAACTCACGACTGACATTCGCCGCTGACCTGGGAAGTGTTTCATAATATGCAAATTGATGGTTTGTAAACGTTGCGAACGGTTCATTTTCTTGTATTCTCGGCGTCATTTATTTGTAAATTTAATAACACCGTCGATTACGCTGCCTTGGGGGGGGAACAAAAAGTTCATATTGTGACAATTTAACTTGTAATCAGTTTTTAAACGCGTTAGCGTACGCCCGGGATTGATCGGCGAATAAATTTAAATTTATTAACAACAAGATTCGGATCCGCCTCTCGTTAGCCTCGTTTCGCTGACGGCTCGAGGGAGAGAAATTGATTTAGCTAGCGAGAATTTTATTTGGCTGTTTTTAGTGACCGAATTCACAATCAACTGTTTATTAACCGCGTTGATGGTACAAAATACCTATAGGATGAAATAGGTGTATATAACTTAGGTTCTTATTGGTTTAGTATATATTTCTAAATGGATAAAGGAATATAAAAATGTGTACGTGCCATGTATTGTCGTGATGTTCTGTCGATTGAATATATTTTTTTGGAAAATTATAAACAATTTTATAATGAAATTCTGTTAGCTTTTAGCTGAAATAAATTATTTTGTTGAAGCCAAAATAATAATAATAATGTATACATGACAACGACGTCTAGGCCCCAAACTAAGCATTAGCTTGTGTTTTGGGTACCAAGCGAAGACACCATATACATGTAACAACCAAGACCCGGTACCAGTATCAATATTCGAACTAGGCACCTCCAGCTTCGTAGGCAGGGTCGCTACCCACTAGGCTAAGCGGTCGTCAAAATATTGTAACAACCGAAATAAGTTTACTTCAAAGTAAGTACCTAAGCTAATTTTAAAATCAATGCAAAGTGATAGTTAATTACTTATTCAGTCAATACCTATATAACGTAGTTTTTAAAATATATATTTATTAATGCATTAGTTACTATTTGATACATGTGTATTTTTTGGACGTTTTTTATGGATAATTTGAAAAATAGCAAATTGTTTTTACAAGTGATAGTGCTAATACGAGTAATAACTTCCTTTAAAATTTCATAACAAGTTAAGTAGTTACGAGACTCACGGACGGATGAGCGAACATGAAAAAAAACATAAAAAAAATTAAATCCATTATACGGAGTTTTAAATATGAAGCTACTAACACATGCAGATAAAAACGATATATTTTTACGATTAAGTTTTATTAATTATGTTTAAAAAAATACACTTGGATTGATCTAGATTTTTTTATTAACCAGTATTTTATGGAATTCGTAACCATACATAAAAGCGAGAGAAATATTTGAATCGGTGCTCTGAATGTTCTTTGATGGTGGATATTTTGAATTTAATATATGGCTATATATACGCGCAGGGGCGCATTTTGAGCTTATGATTACACTTTATGCACATCAACAAAGAGCTCGCTGAACCGTCGATTAATAATTAATATTGTTTTATTATAAGCTTGTTATCGCACGGAGCCGAAGCTAGCTAAAGCGTAATCTGTTGTTTCGAGCGTAATAATGCGTTTAGGTATTATAGCTTACGTTTTGCTACTTACGAAAGCATTCACTGCAATGACTTTGTTACTTTGAAATTAAGCTTTTTTCTTTGTGTGGAACTTTAAATCGTCTTTAACTAAATACAAAAAATTAATTTTAACTAAGTCAAGAATGGAAGTTTGAACAACTTTTACTAAAGTGACGTTAGCCAATGCTGGTACATTATAGTTTTGGTATGGTAGTTTGTCTGTCTGTCTGTCCGTCCATTCGTGCTATAATATCGTTATTAGACTACGGATTTTTTTGAAATTTAGCAGTGAACTTGCGGCTGACTTCTTATTTTGCAAATACAATTTTTCTTGTATGCAAACCGAGACACCGCGATCAAAAAACATTTCTAATTCTGTCTACGACGTATAGTTACTGAGAATTATTTTTTACGGTAAGTTAAAGTCATGTTAAAATATAACAAAGTACGATAGTAATTCCTTATTTGCCAAAAATGTCCATGGACATTGGACAGCTGTAACTTTTGTAAAATTTAAGTTAAGCAGGCACACTGCATTACTATTTCTTTTTGATTATTATGGTTTTAGGGTACCGTAGCCAATTTAAAAAAAAACCTTCTGATTTTGTCATATCTGTCAGTTCGTTCTTCTGTTGTCACAGGCTTCTAATTCCTTCTTCTTTCCAAGGATTTTAGATGTAATTGTCTCAAATGAACCGCCATTTATATTTTTTTTACTAATGAATACAAATGATTTAGTATTAGCTCTCCATACCATTCCATCTAATGGGGTGTATGTAATTTTGTTTGCGTAAATATTTCGCGAGACATGAGCTTTTAAAGTCATTAACAATGTGTCCAACCTTAGTTTTTCAACTCAGTGAAAAAAATTAAAAAAATAGTACTTAAGAAACACATACAACGAAAATTATTTTGAACGAGATATATCAATAGAGTTTTGGAGAATTGCAGTGTACGTAACAAGCGTTTGATTTATGAATAAAAACATTATATAAGATTGTTAACGAAAGCTAAGTTATTTTATTATGTAAATAGGATGTATACCTTGGTTTTTTAGCGTTAACGATGCCTTAACATTGCAAAATAGTATACATATTACGTATCTATATTCTGTCATTACGGATGTCTTATCAATTTATTAATATACTATACTAACGTATACATTACAACAATGTCTAGGCCCCAAACTAAGCATTAGCTTGTGTTTTAGGTACCAAGTGAAGACACCACATACATATAAAAACCAAGACCCGGTACCAGTATTTATATTCATCATATAAATACTGACCCGACCTGGGATTTGAACCCGGGACCTCCAGCTTCGTAGGCAGGGTCGCTACCCACTAGGCTAAGCGGTCGTCAAATTACAAATCATTACTGATAATAAAAAAACTTAGAACACATCTACGATGGTTGGCTACGATGTTGTTTGTGTAGTTTTGGCTACAGAACCCTTAATGTTTGTCTAATACGCATTTGGTCATAATTCTTTTCTTTAGGTAAGAGATATATTGGAGAAATATATAATAGATTTGGTCCCGTGTCAGGCGTAGAGTAGTTAACAAGAACTTTGAACAAATCATAGACTCCACAAATAACGTTTCCCCTGTAAAAAATCTCGTAGAATGTTGAAAATAGTTGAAAGAAATTTCACGAGAAAAATCTGTATTAAAAGGTGGGACTCATCTTCAAAGTTTTGTTCGGAAGCGCACCAATCTCTTATCTGAAATCAACGTCTATCCTAAACTGAACGGTAATGGAATTACCATCTCCTATACAAGCTATTTACGTTCTATGTGCGACTTCTTCAAGCGCTATAAAATTATTCACTATATTTTTGTATACAGTGAGTATATATATAAATTCCATGTGTATTTTCTTGTTTCCAGTATTTTTTTTTTAGATTATTTAAATTCAAATGAAAATAAATAATATATAGTTGTATTATTGGTGTATTGTTTAATTTAATTTAAATAACTAATACAGTAATTTTTTTGTAGCAAAAGCATTACAAGTATAAAAAATGTTTGTAATAGTAAGGTGTTAAAAATATTTTCTTTTCATTTTTTGTAATCTCGTCCTGTTGGCTTATAATTAGCATATAAAATTACAAAATTTGCATAAGAGGTCATTTTTTTTGTAATATCAGTATTACGCGATTCGACTGTTTGTGATGGTACGAGTGTTTATCAAATTAGTTCCCTGTAATGATATCTTATTAAAAATTATTATAAATAAGTAATATTTTATTTTTCAACATTGTCTCCGTCTATTTTACTATAATTTTATATTCTAGACTACAGAAAAAAACTGAAATATTAAACTTAAACTGACAGTGAATCCAATGATAGATTTTTATGAATTAAAATATCGAAGACTGTTTTGATTGGCTCTCGTAAAACTTAAGACACTGTACAAAGTAAGTCGTCCCATTTTATCAAATTTTGATCTACATTATTGGCTCAAATCTTTACTCAACAGCGACAAAAAGAATATTGTAAGTAAATATGGACCTTTGTTTGTCCATTGGCTATTTAGAAAAGGAGATAGTATTAATTTCGCTCGATAGAAAGAAATCACCAAAAGGACCTTAATAAAACACATTTTCTTTTGTCATAATAAATATACTTGTTTTACGTTAAAAAAATTTCAATCGAAGGTTATACTTATACCTATCCATTGACTTTTTATTTTTGTATATATAATATTTATTTCTTTTGTAATTAAAATATAAAGATTTTCGCTTGCGTCTTTATTTTCGAGCAGTCTTGTATCCCGTTTGCACTAGACTAGAGTATATGGCGCATCTATCTGCCTTCTCTATCGCACGCATTTGAGCCGGCCGGGCAGCAGCAAATTTTACAGGCGTTGTACTGACTCTTAAACTTTGAATTTATTACATATACCTTAGCGTAATGAAGCCGATAGCAGCGTCCGTCCAACTACCTATTACAACAGTTTAGTGTTGTTCACGTTGCCGGTCTGTTCGGCAACACCCACACTCACCTTCAATTCAAACTGAGATTGCAGATTCTAATTAAACCTTCGTTTCGTTCCTTTATTACATATATAAATTTTATTGAGAACCGAAAATTCGAAAGACTTCAGTAGATAATTTAGTAGACTGAACTTGGCGTAATTTTGAGGCTAATAACGACTATATATCAAGTCAAATTTCAACTCAAAATCAGCTAAGTTTGAGTCGGAGTTCGGCCTTTAAAAAGGCTAATCTCACAGCATATCTGATTGGTCAGCTCGTTTGCTTTATTTACACAGAAAGTTGCGTCGTTGTTTGACAACAGGGTTTATAATTTTGACAAAGTTATTCAAATAATAATAATAATTATTATTATTATTATAGTTATTCAAATGTAAACTTTAAAACAAATCTGTATGTTTATTTAATTTGTAGGCCCTAACGACGTTTACTGTTGGTATAAATCCAATATTCCGACGCACTAAGTCCCAGCTTAGGTACCTAAATTTTTCTTCGAATAATTTCTTTTGATGGTTACCCTATATTCAAACACACGAACTTCATGTATTCAATAGGGATTCCAAAAGACAGCCGATTAGAAGTATTAAAACTTTTCTTGTCATAGTTATAAAACCCTAGTTTTCGTTATTGTAAATATCTGAATCAGAAAAATCGGTATAATAACATTTCACCGAAATAGCTTAATATGTCTCCAAGTAAATGGGCTGCAAAATATGCACCATAAGTTATGGATCAATGTTAGAGGACACATTGAATCCGCTTTTGTATCATTTATCTTTGGGCTAACTCGCTTAGGGTCGGATTAATAGTCGTTTTTCAATTTTCTCGACTTTAATACGTCTTACACAGAAAAAATCAAGCTTTGCCTTCAGGTGAGGTCATTTCGGTATTATTATAGAGTAAATGATTCCCGATATAGATACCGCGTGTAAAATTCGCAGTGGAAATGAAAACAAAGATTCTGAAATTAAATTTCGTGTCATTTTAACAAAATGTACCTTTAAAACAATCTCTCTAATAGTGATTAGACAACACACACACACAATTCTTCGTTAATGGCTTAGATAGCTTATCCAATCGAATCGGATCGAATTTTTCGATCGTTTCGAAGTATGAAACACTCCATTCTGGCTATTAAGCTATCTAAGCCATTGACGAAGAATTGTTTGTAAGCCGGCTGAAATTGAAATACATTTATTTATTCATCATCATCATCATCATCATCATCAGCCCACTGCAGGGGCTTAGGCCTTCCCCAGGGTGAGGAGGGGGACTTGGAGCTTAAGTCCACCACGCTGCTCCACTGCGGGTTGGGAACTGTAACGACCGCCATCTATTGACAGCGTCCGGGACCGACTGCTTAACGTGCCCTCCGAAGCACGGTGTCAGTGATATTGTGTACTTAAGTCAGAAAAACTCATTGGTACACACGTTTATTTATTCAAACACACTCAAAGACAAAAAAAAGAAGTAGATATGGAAATTAAAACAGAATATAGATTGAGCGTATAACTAGCTATAAATAGGCAAACTGATGAGGACAGTTGTATTTTAAAATTTTTGTGGTTATTTTATAGTTTAATAGACATAACTTGAATATGGAACGAAAGTTAACTGATAACTAAACAAATTGATAACGAAGTGTTAAACTTGAAACACTAAAAGCGAAAACTAAAATACACGTTTTAATAGAAAAATGTAATTTACCTATTTCGTGTATATTATTTAATAAAGCACAGATATTTACAGTTAATAATAATAATAGGTACAGTTCACGCCACCGTTTAATTCGCTCTAAAATTAACACGAGTGCACTTTACGCTCTCTCGATCCTCTGATACCCATTTTTTGTACTGCGGCGCTACTGGCTTCGATTTCACCTTAGGGCCTGAGTAGAGCGGGGCGTCAAGCCTTTGGCGGGGCGTGCTAAGGTGTATGCAAAATAAACAAATGTAAATAAATGATAGCGTCCTCAGTAAAACGATGGTGAGACGGTGTTCGCTTCTCTGTACGTACGCCCCGCAAAACTAGAAGTTTGGCGTGAGTGTTTTATAGTTCAAAAGAATTTTACACGTAGATGATTCTTGTAAAATTATAAGAATAATTCGTGTATGTTGTCATTGGTTCAGTTATTATTGTATCACGTGCTCACTGCGTAGGTATTTTAATTTACTATTTAAATTTTAATTATTAACCAGTCCATATTTTACTCTTCGCACGCCATGCCTTAATGTCAGATGCTTAAAATTCAATTTTTTACTTGATTTCGTTATTTCGGAGGGTTCCCTGTTTTTCGTTCAAGATTAATGGACTCTGAACCCTTTCTACCGAAAAAAATAAAACAAGATGCCCTTTATTTGATATCAATATGTCGTTAGTGCGCTGCCAACGACCGTCATATGTCATGCGCGACCTTAATATATTTTGCATTGGTTATTTATATTCTTACTCAGTTAGTAAATATGCTTCGATATAAATATAAGAATATGTTATACTTAAATATACACAGACATAAATCTACTACGCAATCACTGAATCCTTATAGGTTGATGATTGAATCGAATAATCCTTGTGTACATAGATCCCATAGTAAATACTCAGGTATCGTCGGAAAATATGATTTTCACGTATGAATTAAATAGCTTTCTAATCACATACTTCATTACAAGATAACGGCGACTCGTTAACAAGGGAAAATCATGTTTTTTTTTTCAAAAATACCCGAGATTTTCGTGACATTAAGCTATTTTTAAGTTAACTCGGTCATCGTTCATTTTTACAAATTAAGACAGCTATTGAAACATAATCACGCATTTGTCTGTTTTCATTACATGACCAGTATAAAAACCTACTGGTAAAACTTAGTGGTAATTTATCAGGGGTAGTAATTAATTAACTTAAAAAGTATTACCGACCCCTTAGCCTAGTGGGTAGCCGACCCTGCCTACGAAGCTAGAGGTTCCGGGTTCGAATCCCAGGTCGATTCAGCATTTATATGATGAATATTGATACTGGTATACCGGGTTTTGGTTGTTATATGTATGTGGTGTCGTCGTTTGGTACCCAAAACACAAGCTGATGCTTAGTTTAGGGCCTAGAGTTGTTGTGATGTATACGTTATTATTATTATTATTTACAATATTCTACGTAAAATTAACATCGCACTTTTGTACGAGAGAATATCGGTCTCGTCGTTTACATCCGAAATATATCTTTGTAATTTGTTTAAGTTCAGTTTAAGTTAAACGGTTATAATAATTAAACAAGTCTTAAACATAATTTAGGTGTTCAGTAACAAGTATTAATGCAGTTAAGTAGTGGTCAGGAGGTTTCCCTAAAGTCACACCTTTAGCGACCGATCCGCCACCGCACTCCTACAAAATGCACGAATCTTCGCGCCGCTAACCGCTGGGATGTACACAGTTCATCATTTATTTACACCCACTGTAAGCTTTGTTTAGTCTGGGTATCAGCTTCATTATTTTTATTATTTTTAATATGTCAGAAATAAAGTCATTGAATTAAATTAATTCAACCATACTTGTTATATTTTTGTCATTGGAAATGTTGTCATTGGAAATGACTTTCATTTCGTTGGAGTATAGGGGATCATTTGGGAGTTTTGTGAGACAGGCAGATTGCAAGAAGAGTTTTCGAGATATCGGGATGAGCGTGGTGTCAAAAGACGCAGCTCGGCGAGTTCTACAAGATGGCAAAAGACAATTTGGAAAAAATTCAAAAACAAAAAAAATATCGGCAAGAAACGAAAAAAATCGCAATTTTTTTTCCCCGATTTTTATTTTGGGAGTCCGATATCTCGAGAACTAGGTCCGAATAAGAAAAAAATAAAAAGATAGCTCGGGATAATTAAACGGGGGATCGATTGAGACTAAAATTGTTAGAATCGGACAACCGGAAGTAGTGGTTAAGGGTGCCCTTAGTTGGAAGTCGGATATGCGTCGGTGATACATTTCGTACTAATTCGGTTCGTTCGATCGAGATGTCGTACAGAATGTTATTTTCGAAGTTTTAAGCTTATTTAGATACAGTTGTGTTATTGATATTGCGAAAAAAAATTATTTCGAAAAATATTATCCAAAATATGTGTGTTTACTTTATTCCGTTAGGTTCATTTCCAATGTCGTAAGAAGTTCGTGCGAAAGCAGGAGATCCGTTGATTTTTTATTAAATTACGTCGTAAATATGAGCAAATGCACAATAGTTAATTTTATCACACTATTATATAAGGGTGGGTTGATAACTACTTAGTTTTTTGACGTAGTTCCCGTTGATCTGTATGCATTCAGTCCAACGATCTTCTATAGTTTCAATACCTCTTCTAAAATGGCTATTATTGAGTCCCGAAAAATAGTTGTTTTCAGCAGCTTTGACCTCATCTTCGTCCCTAAACCTCTGCCTACCCAAAAAATTTTTAGGTAGGGCAACAAGTGAAAGTCGGACGGTGCCAGCACCCGTGTGTATGCGTGCGTGTCTTGATGTTTTTTTTTTATTCAATCATGGTTTTTTCAGACACATCCAATCTTGTACTTTATAGCCTAATAAAATAAAATTAAATTAAATTAAACAACAACCGTACCATGATCGATTAATAAAATTGAATATGCCATCACTCGAGCATAGAAGAGTTTTTCTTGATGCAATGGCTCTAAGAAACATTTGTACTTCTGAGTTTGACTGTCCCGATCTACTTTCACAAATAAATTTTCGTGTTCCGCGTCTTACTTCTAGATCATCGCAAGTATTCTCCCTGCCAACATGTAGAACTAATTCTGGACAAAGGGCTCCTCTCTATAGAATGTGCAAAGATTTCGATAGTAATTTTAACAATATGGATTTGTTCAATACTAACAAGAAATCATTTAAGCGTGAGTTAAAGAGGCAATTAGGTATGTATAATAGGTAAATTCAAGTTATTATTATTGTTAGTCTTTTGTGTTAATATTGTTATTTCTGTAGCTTTATTTGCGTGGTGCACGTTTACTTTAGTTTCATTGTTTTTAATTCTAAATTTAATTTTCCGGTGAGAAATTTATTAGGTTATAGTTGTAACATTTTTATTTCTCATACTGTACTGTAGCATATTTTAAACCACACCTGTAACTGTTTTTTCTCTTAATAAATAAATAAATAATATGTACTGTTATGGCTTGGTTTTTTGGAAGATAATCTATGAATAAAATTCCTTTCGCATCCCAAAACACTGATGCCGTGACTTTGTACGCAGATTTCTCCATCTTTGCTTTTTTGGGGCTGAAGTTCCTGGTACTGTCCACAGCTTTGATTGTATTTTTGATTCCGGTGTACCCATACACGTAGTAGTGGACCCATGTTTCATCTGTAGTCACAAATATTCGCATAAAATCACTCCTATTTTTCATAAAACGAGCCAAATTATCATGCGACATTTGCATTCGTAAACGTTTCTGGTCGATAGAGAGCAAATGCGTCACCCATGTTGTAGATAATTTTTTCATACCCAATTCATCACTTACAATGTGATATACCCGTTCCTTAAAAATACCTACTCCTCAGCTATCTCTGATAATTTCAAACGTCGTTCTGCTAAAACCATGTCATGTACTTTAAATACCATTTCGGAATTGTAACACTTTTTGGACGCCTAGGTCGGTGTTCATCTTGAACGCTTGTACGGCCTCGTTTAAATTCAGCTACCCAGTTTTTAGGGTTCCGTAACCAAATGGCAAAAAAGAACCCTTATAGTTTTTCCATGTCCGTCCGTCCGTCTGTCTGTCTGTCTGTGGTTTTTCTCGGAAACGATTGGCAATATATAGATGAAATTTGGAAGGTAGGTGTAATCTATGAACCGCTATACAATGACGTAGTGAAATTAAAAAAAAAAAAATTAAGATAGGTCACCATACATGTAAGTGAAGTACGAAAAAAAATCATCGTATATTAACGCGAGAGGAACGTACCAAACGATAGGTTGAAAATTATATCAATGTTTTAAACATTTTTTTTTATTTAAGTCAACAGTTGTTGAGATATGTGCTCCTAACATAGAAATAAGTGTTAGGAGTTAAAATTAGGATTTTATTAAAAAAATAAAATAAATTATAAATTTAGGACTTTAGGAGTAATTTGTATCTATCACTCCTAACGTCCTAATTTTTGTTAGAGTCATGTGTCCCCCTTCTCTACCAGCTAAACCGTTATTTTTGGATATGGGGAAAGAAATTATGACAGAAGTATATATAACGTACTTAAAAGGAAAAATATCACAGCTAACTAGACTGTATTATTTAACGAGTAATAGGTTAACTTATAAAATGTACTTTTATAAATAAACATTTTGTAAAAATTCCATAGAAAATGACAGAAAGCGTTTAACCAATAAGCGAAAACTAGATGCATTTTATCTTTGTGATATTATTGTAAAAGATAATTTAAAAAAAAAAACATTTTATGATGAAAACATTGTATTACTAGGTACTATAAATTTATTCTCTTCACGATCGATAGTAAAAGTCAATGATTCACTGTAATAAAATAAGCAGTTAATAAAATTGTCTCTAGGTATCAGTGCACTAATGTTATTACTTTTCGGATTAGCCAGAGAGGATCGAGTGCCTTCTAAATAACTAACGAAATAAAAATGTATTTATACAATAATTCTTAAATTACATAATAATAACGATTAATGGTTAAGTTCGATTAACGTCGCGCTCGTTCTTTTGTATTGTATGGTGGTATGGAATGGAACTCTTCATGTGCGATTCCGATTCGCACTTGGCCGGTTTTTACTGCTGCATATGTGCACTATGACCTAAAATATTTTTCATTCTTCCGAAGATTGCACTGCCCTTCAATCCTTTCATATATACAAAAACTTAATGACAGCATGGTCTTCAATTTTATTCAACATTTTTAAAAATCGATTATTCCTTTAAAATCCATTCACAATATTTTAGAAAAAATAAAAGAAACTCCAGATTGTCCATATTGTATTCGAATGTAATGTCAAAATTCTTGGTAAATGCTCTTTGTGGCTATCCAAAAGGATAGAATGGGCTCAAATATTCATTTTTGGGGGCCAAATGAGTTCCAAAAATGTTGCTCTCGATTGAGCGCATCGTGTAGAAAGTATTAAATGAAAATAATGATATTCCGAGAAGACATGACATGTTGTTACGTTACATATTACTTTTCGTAATAAGTGTTAAAACCCTGTCCCCTTAACACTTTTTTCCAAAAGTACGAGTCAGAAAGATTTGAAAGACTTTTACATTGAAAATTATCAATAAAATAATTAACAAAAAATGGTTAAAAAAAAATTATTAGTGGAATAATTTGAATTAAATAATTTATTTAGTTTTTTAATGCATGTACATCAGATTTTTCATTAGTTCTGTAACAACACACTACAATACATACTAACTGTCTTATGTAAACATTAGGGGTTTATCGAAATTCACCTTACACAATATAATCCGTGAGTTATAACAATTTTATACTCTAATTTACATACGCGACGGAGCTGGCTTAATTTAGCTGTAATAGGTTTGGAACGAAGCGAGGACGGCGTGATTGTCCCCCTAGAGAGTGCCTCTTGTGTACCATTATTCTATTAATGTGTCGTATATTACTTATTTTCCAATAAAACATTGTAACGTTTTCAAAATTACTATTTTATTACATTTACAACTTAGTTTTAATTATATTATTGCCTAGGTAACACCTTGCAGATAACTCTTACTAGCTTCGCTTGTTGCAATCTGGTTGACGAGATAAAATATAATGAGTAAGTGTACGTTTAATCCATCTCTTTTACTCCTGTATACTGTCATTTTGAAATGAATGCATCGGAATGTGTCTTGAATTAGGCGTCGATGCGTTGATCACGATTTCGCATTAACGAATCTATAAGATATCGTTCCTACTTGGCTAGGAAATCCAGAAAATTTATAATCATGCTTTACACTCGGATGTTGAGAACGTTGAACCAGAATTTCCTAAAATCAACATTTCTTAGAGTCATTCTTAAATAGCGTCTACTCGCTTTGTTTTATTTTATCTAAGTACAACTGAATACCAGTACTCAAGACGTAAAGTTCCACACAAACAACTCCATCAGTCTTAGAGAGGGGGGTCGCCACCTCCAGACAAAGTAAAATGCAAATTCTCATGTATTTCCAATTAGTGGGCGGTCCGCTGTCAAATAATAAGTTCCTTGTAAGTAGCGAAGCGACAATGCCGCCAGACGTAGTTCCAGTCTTATTAATAAAACATTTTGATCCTTTCTAAGAGGCTATAGGATGCTTTGAAGCAATCGTAGTGAGTAAAATGTATTCTTTACTTTGATAGGTAAAAATAATAATAAGAAAATCACGGAATACATTTATTATATTTAATGGATTAAATCAACATATCAGTTATTATTATTTATTATTATTAAAAAAAACTGATTACCGTCATCATCAAATGGCAGTATTGAAATCCACCAACCCGCAAAGCAGCGTAGTGGATTAAGCTCCAAGCAATCTCATCACGAGGGGAGGCCTAAGCACCTGCAGTGAGGTATAATGGGTTGGTATCCTACATATGTTTGTAAAATCCAGATTATTCGACACATAGAGAAAATTTTGCAATCATCTTAGCTATACTCAGGATTACTGCAAAAATCCTACTTCGTTTTAAGATAACCGCAAAAAATTGGTCACGTTTCACGAACAGCGAGCGTTGATTGGCTTGTATGAATTTTTAAAACTGATAGTTTCGCTGACTGGCTTCTCAGTGGAAAGTATAAAAACGAGCAATACAATCCATTGTGATCGGAGTCCAGACAGATATTACATGTAAATGGATGCATGCAAAGCCAAACAACAATAAAGTTTCATTACGCTTAAAATTAACTAGAATTTTCGCTATGATCTGAAATAAGTTAGGATCATAGTAAAATCCATTGCAAATTTCCAATCATCTAGACTTTTGGAACCGTCCAATGATTTTCTCGAAGATCCGTTTATTCTACTTATCTTAAATATATTATTATATTTTTTATTGCAGTTACGTAGTGATAAATAAATAAAGTGTCGTGATAGTCCAAAGCGCAACGAACCTGTCTCAAATTTATAAGGCCATATGGTCATGGTTCGAATCCGGGCGTGTACCAATGAGTTTTCTGACTTAAGTACACAATATCACTGACACCGTGCTTCGGAGGGCACGTTAAGCAGTCGGTCCCGGACGCTGTCAATAGATGGCGGTCGTTACAGTTCCCAACTCGCAGTGGAGCAGCGTGGTGGACTTAAGCTCCAAGCCCCCCCCCCTCCTCACCCTGGGGGAGGCCTAAGCCCCTGCAATGGGGTAAAAATGGGCTGATGATGATGATATTTTTTATTACAGTTACATAGTGATAAATAAATAAAGTGTCGTGATAGCCCAAAGCGTAACGAACCTGTCTCAAATTTATAAGGCCATAGGGCCATGGTTCGAATCCGGGCGTGTACCAATGAGTTTTTCTAACTTAAGTACGTAACCATCACTGACTCCGTGCCTCGGAGAGCACATTAAGCAATCGGTCTCGGACGCTATCAATAGATGGCGGTCGTTACATTCCCCAACCTGTAGTGGAGCAGCGTGGTGGATTTAAGCTCCAAGCCCCCCTTCGTCCCGTGGTAGGCCTAAGCCCCTGCAGTGGGGTAAAAATGGGCTGATGAAGTGAAGAAGTGATAATATTGTCGTTTAGATGTTTCATCTGCCATGTGACTTTTCATGACAATGAAAATTGACGTCTAAATTTTCCACTATACTTTGGAACATCATGATATTATAATCACGTATATTGACCAACTGTATATACATATTTTCTATGCCTAGATATATTATAGACAAAACGAAATTCTAGTTCAAAGTTTAAGAATTTAACTGAGGTTGAGAACGAAAGCAAAAATCGTAAGATTATTTTAAATGTAGTTTTTAAACGACTTCAAAAAAAAAATAGGAGGTTTCTCAAATCGATCATATGTATTTTTATAGGTTTCGAACAGTGTTACATAAACGAATACCTACTTAAAAAATAGATTTTTGACAGAAATAAGTATTCAATATGACCAAAATCGGCTGCTTGTTGTATACAGGCGACAGTGTGTTTTGCAGCAGTATAATGCCCATTAAATTTTACAGAGCAGATGGCTCTTCATCAGACGCTGAGAATTTTCTTATGCAAAACTATTAGTGATATTTGGCGTGGCAATAGTGTATTGTTATTTTAACGTACTTTATTACTATGTGCTCTTTTTGTCGGTGGTAATACCTTCAAAACTTTTCCCATAATAGGTTCCAAATTGCAAAAAACTAAACTATTATAATTTCGTAATGTCCGTCCGTCCGTGTATGTCACAGGCTGATATCTCCGCCATCATTCCAAAGATTCTAATGATATTTTACTGTCAGATGTCTTCTTACACGAATCGCCATAATTGTACAGTCACTTACGAAAAAAATTAATACAATATAATTTAGAGGGGCTGTATACCGGGAATTTTATTCCAGGTATAAGACATCTAATGACTCATTTTTGAAAAAAAAAAAATTTGGTAGAGCCTTATACGTTAAAACATTTTTACCGTAAGTAGTTAGAATACTCGTATCATAAAAAAAAATACATAAATCACTAGCTCCCGCTCTCGATTTCGTCCGCGTGGTAATGTGGTAATAGAGTAAGTGGATTATACATTGATGAGTTAATCTAGGTTAGGTCAGGTCGCTGGTATGCATCCCTTCTTTGCGACCATATTCAAATCTTATTATGTGTCATATAAGTTTGAATTGGTATAGAATCGGCATACATAGGATTACATAGGATTTCCATACGATTGTCGACGTAACATTTCAAGCTGTTTTAAATTCACAGTTTACGCTCACGAAAGACATTTTTCCTAGTTTGTACATTTATCATCACTAATAAGACCTCATTTCATGATTATAGTTATATTTTCTTCAAGAAATCTAACCACTTGGATCATCATCATAACATTGCATATGAAATACAATATTTGACTGACCGGTTGGTCGAGTGGTTTATAAACCTAAACTATAAAACCAATGTTCGCGGGTTCGATTCTCGCCACCCGGAACAAATATTTGTATGCATCAGTGGCGTGTGATGGGTTCAGAGCATGGTTACGCCAACACGACATGTTAAGTTTCAGTTTTCAAATGATTGTGGTGGAATCTTGTTATCATAGCGCCGCCGCGGCGCCGGCCGCCTGCACCGTGATACCTACCACAAAATCTATAAAAAATATATAGATTTTGTGGTAGTAAAAAATATATAAAATATAAAAAATATATTTATAAAAACATTAAGAATCAGTTTATTAAATCAATGCGTCTTTTCGTTTTAAAAAACTCGTCAATGATTTCATTATAAAATAAACCTGACCCAGATCTGAAATATTGCGTAAATATGTGTGGATTCGTTTGTAAAAATCATACATAAAACATATGTTCCTAGTCTGGGCGTGAAATATCTAAATATATAATGTAGGTATATCAGTTGTATAGTACTCAAATAAAGGCTTTGGCAAAATTGGGATTAGATGGCCGTGCGTTAAATTTACCAACTAATATTGTGTATTACTACAGATATTTTTCGCGTTCAATTTGTTCAACAAAATAACAAAAAGTCATTCTAACAACGTACTTCCTCTATGCCAATTCGCCAGGAAAATGATGAATTTGTATTACGAGAAAGCTCTTGTATTCCAACTATTTCGCCATTTACCTCTGGAATATAAATCCAGAATGAAATATATTATACGGGAGCGACGAGCTGCAATGGACAAAACACTTAACCTGATTGACCCTTGCTAGGAATTTTTATTGCTTCGAAAGCCCCGGCCGCCGGACAAACACGAAATGGATAGAATTTTTTTTTATAATAAATACCACATAAATCTCTCGAAAGGTATTCTCGAATGCCTTCTGTAGAGCTTTGTTTTATTTTATTTTCTAGTTTATATATTATCCTGTTTTACAGTTCATTTCATACGAATTTCCTCTATTACTTAGAACTGTTCTTATGGAATATAGATACCGAATAAATAAATAAAACTTTATTCTTTCAAGATATATTAGATATATGCGCTTTATGAACCGCCATATTTCCTTGTGATTGTAATAAGACCACTAGGGCGCTGGGGTCACGCTAATTCCAACAAATTAATGGAAAAAATCTGCTTACTTAACGTTAAAAGTGACAAACCTCAAAAAAAAAAATTAAAAGAGCAATCTAGCACTTTCACAATGTAAATTACTGTGTCATAAAATTTTTCTGAACACTATGGAAAGAGGAACGCTAATTGATTGATTGAATTTTCATAAGTGATAATTGGTAATAAATATTTTAAACGTATATAAAACATCGGCAACACTTACTGTCGTAAACCGTAGGTATTTATTTCGTGTATTGTAAAAAAAATACACTCGAAACGCTTATGGAACTTTCACAATCTTATAAAGAGCCCTTAGCGAAACTGTTCATGTATTCCTTGTTATTCTATTTTATTTGAAATATAACCATTGTAAACTACAATAGTACGTATTCGTTTCCGTCTGTATGTTTACTCGAACGTATGCGTAGAGTTTTTAGACGTAATAAAACCGTACAAGGCAGAGTTTGTGGAAGAATTCTTTTGATTTTCTCGAAGTCAACGACTCGGAAAACTTCCAGAATGTACACCCCCTGCTGATATTATTTGCTATCGCTTTACAGTGCTTTCGTTTTTTGCTTATATTTTTTTCTTAATCTCTATAGTTTGTAAACAAAGTTTTAAATACTTGTGAGGAGAGTTTAAAGGAAAGAAAGTTTAATAAGCTACATTTACTATTTACAAACATAGAACCAAAAAATCCATAGATATACCTATAGGGTCGTAAAAACGGCATACTTATTCTAAACTTTCTTTCAATATTGAACTAATTCGTCTTCTTTTATCCGATTGGGTTACGTTCCAGATTTGCTGGATTTTACTTGATTGTACCTCGAGCGCACGTGTCCGAGAAAAACCAAGCTAATCTTTACGCGTTCTCTGGTGTTTTGTTGCGAGTTGTGAATTAAAAAAACCGGTCAATTGCGAACTTCGATCACGGGCCGAGAATCTCGTCCGATTTTGTGTCTAATTTTCCACCTTCTAAAAAGATGTTTCCTCCAAATATTGTTTTTCAACATTTTGAGTGTTTTCTAAATTAGTACGTTAGCAGCTTTCAGCCGACACCCATATAGCCTAGTTCTCGGATAACTAGATATTATTTTGCCATTTCATACGAATATTGTTTTTTGGATCTGTATAAATCCAGCATCTTGTAACTTTTTCAGAAAATAAATATTTTCGTTGCTTATCTAAGTACATAGTCTTTCTACATTGTGAATTTCAACGAAACACTTTTCTTTAAATTTTAAACGAAGTAATTACGCCTTGGGAAAAACTCAATGCTTATAGACAAATTATATAATTATTAAAAAAAAACTGTATTAATATCTTGGAGTATTTTCTATTTTTTATCAAACCTTCACCTACAATATTTGGACCGTCTGCGTTTGCTGGCTGTAATTTTATTTTGTAAATTTTGACATCAGCTTTGAAACTTCGAAGATGCTAGTCAAATCAGCCACATTGTATTTAGAGGCCTTATTTCGGACGTCCCTTTTTTTAATGAAAACTGATAAATTTAATTACCTAAAATGCTAGAACAGAACGCTCACTCGGAAAATGTGCTTCATTAGGCAGAAAAAATTAAATATGATCAAAAGAAAACCGAAATAAATTTTAATAAATTCTATACCAAAACTACGACAAATAAAAATAAACATTAAATATATTGTAGTCCAAAAGTGCCTTTTGAACTTCACCTTCTAAAGCTTTTTCGAATCTCTTATCTTTCATTCAGAGTATTTTATTTTTATCTCTAAAGAAAATGTTTTTTATTTGAGAATCCAGCCGTATCGGAAAAAGTTGTTTATATCAAAATGAAAGTGTTGTATTTTTCTGTTCACCACAAAAAAACTACATACCATCTCATAGAGTCTGGAAATTGGATTTGTTTCGTAGAGCCGTCACATTTTTCTCAAGCTCCGCCGTATTGGGAAAAGATGTATATTATGCCGAAATTAAGTTCTTATGTTTTTCTATGCACCACAAAAAAACCATATCTCGACCTCTTCAGTCCAGAAGTTAAGATCATAATAAAACAAATCTAGATTCTCGATAAATAATAAGGAATGAGAAATTTAACATAATAGGTTTCTCTGGATATATGAAAGTTAAAGAGGTTTATAAAAGCTTTATATGGTGAAGATTATGTCGACGTGGTGTATCATAAGTCTGAAGCCTTTGCCTGTCTGTCTACATGTCTGTGCGTAGCAGTGTACCTTCTAAACGGGTGAACCGATTTCGATGGGGTTTTTTAAAACATGGTTTAGTCAGACTGTTTCTTAGCTATTTTACTACCTGTCTGCGTATTTTTTCGTGGCAGTTCAGCTTCCAAACTAACAATCCAATTTCAATGCATATTTTCTGGTTTGAAAGCTACTTTATATTCGAAATGGTATGTTTGTAAAAGTATACCTTTATACACACCATTTTTTTTTTAAATAAATAACAGCAAATGTTTAAAGGCAATATATTTAAATTTAAAAGTTTTAAAACAAAAATATAATTTATTAAACCTCAACTTAAAAAAGATAGTACTATACAGGTTTATGAAATTCCAAATATCATTTACTCCTCAAAACCGTCGGGAACCACAAAATAAACTTTCTACCTACTTCTGTTCGTGCCTTTTGTTATGTTGCGTCACAAAAGAAAGTAAAAAGTACTTTTAAAGGAACAAAAATAATTTTTAAAACATATACCTATTATTTTAGATCTTCCAAGTGTTACTTTTTTTTGTTAGGGATTTTGGAGGCTTCTGATACATAAGTAGAAGGTCTCGAAAGGTTAGGTGACTATTTTTTTTTAATAATTTAAATTATAAAATAGGTGACTATTTCTTTAAATAATTTAAATTATAAAACTTTCTTTAACGAATATCTTACTAATGGTAAAACATGTTGACAAATTGACGACCGGGTTGGAATCCCAGGTCGGATTATATAATGAGTATTGTTACTGGTACCGGGTCTTGGTTGTTATAGGTATGTATGTGGAGTCTTCGCTTGGTACCCAAAACACAAGCTAATGCTTAGTTTGGGGCCTAGACGTTGTTATGATGTGTACGTTATTGTTATTATTATGTAAGCTATTTCTTAAATTTATTACTAACTGGATACTGTTAATTACTAACTGATATATAATTTTATTTACACAATGTGTGTGTGTAACTATAACTTTTTTACACAATGTACAAAGCATAAAACAGAATAAAAATGAAACTCTGAGTCAGAAAAGTTTCAGTATAGAAAATTGGTATAAAAATAAACGTCCTAATCCAGGATTGCTATACCACATAATAAGGATTTAATAATACCGTCTGTTCTTAGCGCTTTAGCGGAGACGTGGTGCAGGGAAGGGTAGAGCAATTTTCCAATACAGCAATCGACTCTGCGAGAGGCAGTCATCGTACAAGCTGAATTGATACTTCAGACACGCCGTGAAGCGCTATTCTCTTGAAAGCTTTTATATTATATTATCTAAGACCTTTCAACACGTGGCGGGAACTGTCGTTTGCGATCTATCGATTCCACTTCTCGCTCTCATGGGTATACGAGAGCTGGATGCATTCCAGACGGCACGCGTTGAATTCGGCTTACCTATGCATGCATTACTTATTCATCTCATTTAAAATACATACAATTCCTAACATATGTATTACTATGAGTATTCAGCATTTTACTCGTGCATTTACAACTATATATACAATGGCCAACAGAGATATACGAGTATACTAGCCGCTTTTAAATGATTAAATGGTTTCAAAGGTTAAAGTTCACATCTACACCAATTTGTAATGTCCTGTTACGAATTTGATCTCATTCAATAAAGTTTATAAAAAAGGAATATTTCCCCGAACTATAACTTCGAATTCATCCGGCTATATTTACAAGTTTTCCTTACGTTTTGCGTACATGGTAAAACAATTTCGTTAAGATCCTATTATTAAAATTTAAGAAATCGCCTTGTAACAATGATACTTTCATTATATAATGTCTGGATAGAGAGTCCGCGTCAAAAAACGTTGATAAAAATATTATCTAACTGTTCGATTATAATTCACGCACACAGAGACGGTTTGTAGTTTGTATATGGTTAGTATGGTGTAGTTTGTATATACGTTGGATTTCGATAGTTAACCCTGATTTACACTACGAATTAAAGCTGAAGCCAAGATTGTCTCCTCATGAAGTCACTCCTCAACGGTTAGTAGCACGAATACAAAACTTTGTACATAGGTTGGATTCTAATAGTTGACCATGATGTTCACCATATACTGATGATGCATTGTTTGCAGGATAGTTTGCTTACGAGGGAACTCCTCAGTGGTTAGTAGCATGGACAAGAAACTTTAAATATGAGTTCATCTTTTTCATCATCATCATCATCATCAGCCCATTTTTACCCCACTGCAGGTGCTTAGGCCTCCCCCAGGGTGAGGAGGGGGGCTTGGAGCTTAAGTCCACCACGCTGCTCCACTACGGGTTGGGAACTGTAACGACCGCCATCTATTGACAGCGTCCGGGACCGACTGCTTAGCGTGCCCTCCGAAGCACGGTGTCAGTGATATTGTGTACTTAAGTCAGAAAAACTCATTGGTACACGCCCGGATTCGAACCATGGCCTTATAAATTTGAGACAGGTTCGTTGCGCTCTGGGCTACCACGACATTCAATCATCTTTTTATAGGTTTTATAGGTAGTAATTGTGAGTTCCACCTGAATGTTTGTTAGTTTTGATGGAATATAGTTTAAAAAATATTAAGACTAAAATTGAAAAAAGAAATTATAGTTTAAAAAAAAACTAAAAAAAATACGCTTTAATAGTAAATCGTACTAAAAAGAAGAAGATAACTTTTAGTATAGGAATAAAGTGATTAACGAGAAAATTAATGTTATTGTGAAAAAACCGCCCAAGTGAGAGTCGGACTCGCGCACCGAGGGTTCCATACAAACCTGTAGATATATAAGTGAAAGTAAGTTTGATTTTGTTATAGCATAAAGATATTATAGACCTGAGTATTTGATATGGATTTCAATTTAATACCTCTACAGGTTCATGAGTAAAGTAGGTAGTAAGTTTATTATATTATTTACGACGTAACGACTGGAATGCTTTTGATTCGGTTTTTGCGTTACTTGAGTATCACCTGCGAAAAGGTAATTAAATAAGTTGCGCAGTTATGAGCTACCAGGGGGCGCTGAAATAGATATGTGTCTTCAAAACGGCTTTTTTATGTTACATAGATATCACGTAAGAGCAGATTATTAGATAAGGATTGCGGCTATGAGCCACTAGGGGGCGCTGCAATGAATACATTTCTCTAAAACGGCTGGGAGGATCTCTACGCGGTTTTTTGCGTTATAAATATATCACCTAGGAGCATGTTCTTAGATAAAAGTTTGTGGTCATGTGCCACCAGAGGGTATTGCGACAGCAAATTTTTATAAAACAGCTCTGAGGATCTTGATGTGTTTTTTGTGTTACATAGATATCACCTAAGAGCAGGTTCTTAGATGAGGATTGCGACTGTGAGCCACAACGGGGGACTGCTATACACACATTTCTCTAAAACGGCTGGAGGAGCTCTATGCGGTTTTTTGCGTCATAAACATATCACCTAAGAGTATGTTCTTAGGTAAAATTTGCGGTCATAGGTCACCAGGGGGCACTGCGATAAATATGTTTGTCCAAAACAACTCTGAGGATTATGACGCGGTTTTTTGTGCACATAGATATAATCTAATAGCAGATTCTTAAATAAAGATTGCGGCTATGAGCCACCAGGGGGCGTTACAATAAATACGTTTCTCCAAAACCGCTGGATTTGTAAGTAGTTTTTGCGTTATATAGATATCATCTAAGAGCGTGTTCTTCGATAAGGTTTGCGGTCATGGGCCACCAGGAGGCACTGCAAAAGATATGTTTCTCTAAAACGTTTGGGAGCATTTTGACGTGGTTTTTCGCTTAACATGGGTATCACGTAAAAGCAAGTTCTTAGGTAAGGAATGTGGTTATAGCCCCCCTTGCCTTGGCCAGGCTTCCAAGGCCAAGGCAAGGGGGGGGGGGCTACAGTACATATACGTCTTAAACTGTTCTGAGGCGGTACGAAGTTCACCGGGTCACCTAATTATATAAATATGTACGTCGCAAAATGTAATTTATTTAATTATTATATTTAACGGGAAGGGGATAAACGGGAATGAGTTAAAACTGAGATAAAAAAGTTATTCTTGATGAGAATGGAAATGGAAACGAAACGACACCAAGGCCAAAAACGGAATCAATAAAATACTTTTGCGATGGGAACGAAAACGGGATAGGAAGAGCTGGAATGAGATAAGACTAAGATAAAAAAAAGTGATTCTCATGACAAACGAATACTATCCGTGCGAAGCCTAGACAGGCCGCTAGTATTATTATAAAATTATTAAAAAGATTTTTATTATATGATGTTACTAAAAATTTATGCTTTTCACAATTTTTCCTTTATCTGTGCTATAAGACGTTGAGTATAAAAAATTTGCTGCATAAATGGATATCCCTTGATTGTTGGCTAATTTTTATTGATTCGTTTATTATGTCCTTCTTAGCTTATTTGATTGTGTGGTACGTTTATGTAGATGTTATAATAAGTTTTAAGTGTCATATTTGTGTATAGTTTTGATATATATTGTTGTTGTATAGATATATGTATCTTATTTAGGTAGCTTAATTTATTCTATCTGTTAGTACATCATAACAATTTTATATTCTCAAGTTTCTACCAATCCATCCAAAGGTTGTCTGGAAGAGATTGCTTTTAGCGCTAACACCCCCCATTGTACCAAACTTAGTTATAAATGATATGCAATTTATTCTTTTTCTACTTACTTTTGGTGTATAATAAAGATTTTTTTTGTTTTTTTCACAGCTTCAAGGGACAGTAAACCTGAGTATTTGATCTGAATTTCAGCTTGATACCTCCACGCGTTCCTGAGAAAAAGTGTCTTGACAGACAGACAGAAAGACAACAAAATGATCTTATAAAGGTTCTGTTTTTTCCTTTTGAAGTTCGGAACTCTAACAATAAAAATGTATCGTGACTTATTGTTGCAGCAAATTTGCAAATAGAAAATTTGCAGCATTAACGGCCGTATCCTTTGATTGCGCTGGCTTAGAAGTTCGATTTTTTCACAGCTTCAAAGGACAGTAGATCTGAGTATTTGATCTGAATTTCAGCTTGATACCTCTCCACACGTTCCTGAGAAAAATAGTCTTGACAGACAGACAGACGGACAACAAATTGATCCTATAACTATTCCGTTTTTTTTCTTTTTGAGGTTCGGAACCCTAAAAAGTGTCGGGTGCACGTTAATAGTTGTAAATATTTCTTTACACCCCACGCTTTTTCACAATAACAAATTTTCTCGTTAATCACTTTCTTCTTTTACTAAAAAGTTATTTTCTGCTTTTTAGTTCTATTTGCTGTTGCGTATTTTTCAAAATTTTTGTTTTTATCGCGGTTAGTTTTTCTTTGACGTCTTTTGCATTAGTTTTCAACATATCGCAAGAAAAACGAAATATATATGTTAAAAATTGAGCATCGCAGTAATTAAATTTCTAACTAAAGAGTTTCTAACTAAGGGGAAAATATTAACAATGTATGTTGAATGTGTTCGTTCGGTGATTCTTGCTCTATTAATTTCATCATAAAGTTGTGGTCGAAGCAGTTTAAACAAGACGGTGAAAATTAAACTTTAATATAAAAACAAGACGTGGCAGCAAAATACATACTTTAGCCATGCACTTGTTAAAACACACAAAAGGAACAAAAACGCATTATCTAAAGTACAGACTTCAAACCCGTAAATCACCTCGAAGTGCATCTCTACTCTAAAAACATCAGTCGCAAATTGCGGAGTCGCGGCCCAGACGTTCCGCGCATCATATAAATCCACATTATACACCAACAACGCCTTGGTTCGGTGCCAGAAAGGTATATCCATATAACCCACTCATTATGCCAGACTTTACGTGTTTATTTACATAACTAAGTGTATGCATATACTTAAGGATGATCCCTCTAAATGCATTCGCTGTTAAACCGGCTTTAGATATACAGAAAGATGTTTAACCATACATATAGCAACCTCAACTTATAACCTTGACAGTGGCATGAATCCTTATCACTACATATTATAAAATAAATTCCTCCGCCGTGTCTGTGTGCCTGAACGCGATAAACTCAAAAACTACCAAACGAATTGGCATATGGTTGACACCAAAATAATGGACGGAGTGGTTCAAGAGGAAGGTTTACGTGTATAATTTATTAATGTTTTGTGGAAATTTGTTGAAATATGACGATTATTGTAGAAGAAGTCGAAAACAAATCAAGCCGGCTGGGAGCTTTCATCGAAAACGCTCCCTAATCCCTTTGAGATATAACAAAGTAATGTATGGAGGCATTGTTCCTCTTTCATACGACTAAAGAAAAGTCCGCGATGGCATATGTCTTTCTTTTATGGATAGCTTACTATACCTATTTTTATGCTTAAAAAAATGGTGTCATATGACGAGGTGATTGGAAAGTAATTTATACGGATACAGTATTAAGGATTATCAAATTAAATACGTTATTTACCTTCAGAATTTCATGCACGCTATAATTGCCCTTTACATCATACAATTTAAATAAATATCTTCGGAGTTATCGCGAAATAAAAACTATAGCGCGACAAGTGGCCGAGGCGAGGGCCCATGCCGATGCGACTCGCGTGATGTAAAATTAGGCAGGAGATTATATACAAAGAAATATTGTGATTTGTATTTATTCTTTACTTTTACAAATATTTATAGAATTGGAAATAAAATACATTAAAAATACTCCCAAGTCGCATGAATTTACGTTACATTTAAATATAATTAAATCCAATCCACATGTTCCACATATCAAGCTGATATGACACTACGTTACAGAAAAACACTACGGTCTCTAGTATTATATAATATTGGATTCCGCACGCGACTACAGCCGCGACTTCATTCGCCTAGTATAGTGATGCCTGTAGTGTAGTTCTATGTCGTAATTATGTATGAAATATTAGCGTATTATATGGACAGTACAATTTTACTTTTCCATTCAAACAGTGACCCCTTTTCACTGTCTTAAGGTATTATTTGTGAAAGGTCACGTTATTTATATGTTTTCTGTGCAAGCTTTAACGTAACTTTTCACATCTTTACACGACGAAATTTGAAAAAAAAACCCTTCCCTCCTTTGTGAAAAATTTAAAGTTTCTAGCCTCAGTGGTTTGGGCTGTGCGTTGTTATAAAAGTCAGTCAGGGGGGAATATTCGCCATTATTTTTTTTGTTTCACTGTCTTATTGCATTACCATATCTCGAATAAATGCCTGATCTATAGTTATAGCCTGTAGATATTTTTATTCTTTATATAGATCTTTTAGTTCGGTCGTTTAATCCATAAGTAAATAATTATTTAATTGATTTCTGAAATTGATGAATAATAAAATTCCTAAAATACTCCTCAAATAATCCAAGATAAATATATTAAAACAGTTCCACGTAATTTAGCAGTTATTTTATCCAATAATGTTATCTGTGTATTTCGACAATTACATAATCGGCATATCTATATAATATTATAAAAAGGGAAAAAATATTTTTTGTTTGTTTGTTACGGATAAACTCAAAAACAACTTAACTTATTTTTATAATTATTTTAATTTATAGAGAGCTCGCCTGTCAGCGAGTAACATGGCGGTTATATTTCATTTTCAAATTAACTTTCCGCCCGCAGCTCCGCTCTCGTGGACTACACAGTTACACCGGAAATGCTATAATTTTTACATAGATATAGGTAATAAGCTGAAGAGTGACATAAGCTACTTTATCCCGAAAAAACTAATCCCAGTACAACTGTGTAATTCACACGAGCGGAGCCGCGGGCGAAAAGTTGTGTATAATATAAAACAAACTTACGAACATTTTAGAATCTAATTTCTCTCCTGAAACAGTTATCGATTCCTACACAGGCAAATCAGATGAGTAATAAAGAAGTTTGTCCGCAAATTAGATACTGAGCCCTATCAATTTGAATTTCATAGGTCTGGGGCCAGCTAATGAAATTAACTATTCTTTCCCGCTCGCCGGATTTCTGGGAGATGCTATTCAAATTCAAATACGAGTTACAAGGTAACGTAATTAAGAAGATATAGCTATAGATTTTCCTCGAATCTGTTTATAACAGCCAATTTAAAAGTAAACCAACCGTCCATTAGAAAGAATCTCTTTATCCTCCATTTCCACTATAAGCGGCTAAGTGCGTATCGGATCTCGCGCAGTCAGTATGTCATACCATACGGCTAACCAGAATACCTAATAGTGGATGCAGCTTTATTGTGATTTTTTTTAGAATAATAATTTTTCGTACTGACTGTTCCAAATTGCATTAATGCCTATATAGTGTGATGAAATCGTGTGATAAGTTGTTAACAATTTTAAATGTTTTTTTGATACTTCATTTATATAGTACAGAAAGTCAATATATAACATTATCTATGTGTACTTGTAATTATATACAATTACAGGCAATCTCATGTATTTTATACGAAGCATTAATTCGAAGAAAATGTAAATGCTTATATATATATATACATATATCCAATTTTACATCAAGTTAGATCTGTTAACAGAATAACATCACAACGGCTCCAATGGAAGAACTCCACCTATTATTTGACACCCACGTAGATTTAACAGCAAAGGCGTTAGGGCGTTAGGCTTCTTAATGCGTACTGCGAAGGAATTCAATAACATTAAAACTATTAAAATTTTGTATTGTACTTACGTTCTTAGTATTCTGGAGTCTGGAGCCTCACAGGTCTGGAATCCTTTATACAACTACCTACCTTTATACATATAGGTAGATGTACCACGGATAGAGAACATTCAACGTAAATTTATATGCTATTTATCTTACCGCACACATGTAACGTACCGCTCTGAAGACTACCTATCCTTATGTAAGAAACACAATCTGTTACCGCTAAATAAGCTTCGTGAGATCGCAGATATTACATGTTTGTTAAAAATATCGTCAGGTGCTATTGACTGCCCTGACCTTCTATCCCAGCTATCGTTAAGGGTTCCTGCAGTGAACCTCAGAAATAACGTACCACTTCATTTGCGAAACATGTCGACCAACTATGGAAGGAATGTTTTCATCTAGCGAGCTAGTGATAACTTTAATAAGGTATGTATTCAATACGATTTTGACTTGTGGCGAGCATTATGTAGCGATTTCTTTATTTCTTAGTGTGTAACTATATGTATTTGTAACCCTTTTATACAATTTTTGCTATTGTTCACTTTCTTTTTCCTGTGCTGTCAGTTAATAACGTATGTTTTGTTTTTCTACTTTATATCTATAAGTGAAAACCTGCTATTGGCCTTTTGTAGCTATTATGTGCGTCAATAAGTTAATTTGTGCTGTTGGTTTTCCATACAAATAAAATAAACTCCTAATGTCCAGAATACACAAACACTGTTTAGCCCCAGCTCTTTACTGCTGATTTCGTACCTGCTGGTTCCTTCATAATCATCATTAGTGCCTCTCCATCGGCTAGTTATCGTTTGTAATTTTGTTCTCAACTATCGTACGAGTTATTCCCAACTAAAATTATTTTTTCGCCACGCCATCTTTGAAATAATTTGTGCACAAGAACCCCTTTTTACCGTTAATTATCATTTATTTCGTAATTTCGGGCGGATCGTAGCCCGAACAGTTCCTGATGGTGCCTTTAGACTCATGTTTACCGCCCCGAAATCTTTGAAATAAAGCATGCTTAAAAATACCCACCCTAAATAAACCCGAGTTATATAATATAGAAGAATAAAAAATGCAATTTCTCGAAACATGTAAACAAAAGGGTAAATACCAATTCATACAAACTTTTAACCCTTATTATACCCTACCACATTAAGGGATAAATGAACCAAACGACTACACATCAATCTATATTATATCCTAAAACACGTCTTTTCAGATTTATAACCGAAAGAATGAATACCAAGTAACTTTAAAAAACACTGCTTTATCATATAAACTTTTTCCTACCGATTTGGAATTCCGTAAAATCCTTTCTTCGGGTACTTAAGTCACAAAAGAATTCTACTTTCAAAGTAACTTATTTATTTACAATTTCTGCTTTTAAAGTATAAAAGTACGAATTGACTAGAAGCCCTCTTCTGCATTAACATTACCTGGTGCAAGATGGCGAGTTTCAGTTCGCGAGGTCCCCACGCGCCGGTCTTCACCCCCGCGAAATTGCGTTTGACATTTTCAATACCATAGTATTGAAAATGTCACAAGTGACATTTAGGACTCTATTAAAACTAAACACTTCTGTCAAATGTATTTACTTTATGTTATAGAGTTATTAGCATCAGCGGTCTCGACTTGGCATGGCGTTGATGAATTTGAATGTTTTTTTATGTATGAAGACCACCTAAAGATTGACATGTGACAATGCAATAAATAAATAAATAAATAGATTTAATTTAAATTAACATGTTACAGCGAAACTTGTTAATTCCCTATTTTGACCATGATGAACGATTATTCCTTGTGGTCAAACAAATTTGGACAAAATAATTTGACTATAAGCAAACAGTTGCATAATTTGGACTTCGATGAGGATTATGTCCTTTCTAAACTCTGTATAATAGAATTGTCAAAATATCACACATCTAATTTTGTACGTCAACACTGATATGACATTAGACGTAGATACCTACTCACTAAGCTAATGTGTATTTTGCAATGTATGCAAATGCGGATCGAGGCGCGGCCGCAAACATCAACGTCATGTCTGCTGCGGCGTCACATGCATTACAGGGGTAACACTTCTGTGGGCATATTAATATATCCTCCGTGGAGAACGGCAGGGGTGAATGAATTTAATTATTTGTGTTAATATTAATTTATTATTACAAAGAAGTAAAAAACCTTATTCTTTCGTTAGAAATCAGTTTTAAGGCGGTCTCTCAAAAATTTACCGTTTAAAAATCAGTTTTTCAGAAACGAAATACGATAACCAACAAATGTCGGGAAATAATTCCTGAATATTTCAGCCACTAAATTGATTTGTTTCACTCTATTATATTGATTTATTTTTCGAGCACATATCTGGTTAAATCAGTTTCATAGAAACCGTAATAATTTGGATATGCAATGAAAAATATGTGCCTGGATGCGTCATTAAGTCATTAAGTGAAATGTTTTGACCAAAAATATTTTGTATTTAAAAAAAACTAATATTCGGGCGTCTAGGCGTCATCGGGCATAAATCATTTGCCCGGTTATCTCGGGCTTAACCGAGCGCTTACAGCTGAAGTGACACTTGTAGTGGACCAACTGGTTGGACAACGCTGGTAGTACCACGGGCAAGTCATGGAGTGCAGTTTTCAATGAATCCATCTATTCAACGAATTCCTAGACGGCCATGAAAGATCGCTGAAAATCGAAAGGGAATGCGTAGGTACTAAATACGTTTGCCATTTCTTAGTGCAGTAACATAAACCTTACAACCTTCCAGATATAATTGGCTATTCTTAGGTACTCTGCCAACAATGTCCTCCATTTCTTCAGGGGTTCAGAAATCAGAATACCTCTGATCAAACCAACCTTTCGGGGTCTCGAATGTACGTTTTTTTTTACTACACTACACTCTAAAAACAGAACGTGCACTTTAAATTTTCCTAATTATACCTAACTGCCTTACGATTTAATGCACAAATAGCGCAAAATTATAACTTAAAACCTTATATGTTTGCTATAGTAACCAGATAGAGAAATAAAAGGCTCATTAAAAAATAAAATCGTTTATTAGTTAGGTACACGTTAAATCAATAATTAACAAAGGCCAACGCTAACTCCTTCGTTTGAACAAAAAACGTATATTTTGTTAAAGTATATACTAAAATCAAGAATTATGTTAATCTCAAAAACAATACGAGAACATTAAAAAAATATAAACAATATATATCGATCATATAAGTAATAGATACACAGTGTAGTTTGGTACTGTTAAGGCTATGAAACCTGTCGTAAGTTTACACGTATTCATTAATTTACATAGGCATTATGTTAAGACTTAATACAATATAAATTTAGTAAGTATTGAAGTTTTGTTTGGTAGACGTTAAAAAGACGCTATAGCGGAGACACTGTGCTGTATTTATGCAACTGTATATATTTTAAGACTTTTCATAGCTCAAGCGGGAAGTATGAAAATAGAGCTAATTTGTGAAAAGATGAAACTTTCAACTTCAAGAATACGTAGTGTTCATCGTAAAAATAGTCACTCGCAGCAGCATCCCAATGAAAATCTAATCTGCCGACAAGTTGTCCATGATGATGTCCTAAAAGGTTAACCATTATTTTTCTGGTAGTAGAGCTCAGCTTCTTTCTAGAGAGAATTTAAACTTGATTTTAATATTTCATGTTTTAGCTGATGAGCGGAATCACTAAATAAAAATATGGTCAAAAATATAATTTTGAAATAGTTATACTAAGGTTATATATACCATATGAATTGTATCAAACTCTGAGATCTAAGGCTTGCTTAAATTTATAGTGAGGAGACCTCGCCGACAGATTAAGTTTTCACTGGGTTGTCGCCTGTCAGTTAGGTACTATCCTGAAAATTTCATATTTTAACAAATGTGTTCTATTTTCCTACGCTCATTTTTCCACTCCACTTACGAACGTAGCTTTCTAGTACGATAGTATACAAGTTAGAAGGGGACTGCAGGGTGTCTTGCTGTATACGGAATCTGCTCCTCGAGTATGTAATTTTTCCAAACCCATTTTTTGTCATACCGTTATCTAAAACAAAATACAAGAAACAGAGTTTTGTACAAAATCTATACAAAATCTTTGGTTTATTGCTACTAGTCAGTGTGAATACGGTCTGCTATGGGTAACTTATTTGTTTTTTTTTCTTAATTTTTTTTATTTCATTATTTTGAAAAATGGAGAGAATTAAGGTTCGGGTGGTAATTAAATAATTTTTTTATATACAATTATATATAATATATTATATATTTTATATATAATATATTTTATATATAATATATTATAATAATTGCCCTTTATATTCTGCACTAGCTTTTTGGTGAGTGTAGCTTAAACGTTTAAAAGCTGCCAAGAAGAGTACCTACAGAGCGGGAAGACGAAAATACCGATGAAAATTACGAAACAATATTAACAATATAATCTCAGATGGCATATTAAACGAAAGTGTTCGCTATGAAAAAATATAACTATATATTTTTTATATATATATTTTTAACATACATAGGTTGTTAAAGAAATTACTTAAAGAAAATCGACCAATGTCCCTTTATTTTCGAAACTATTAACGCACACACACACACCCACACACGCAATGCGACATATACACAACACAAACATTCATAATTAATTACCAAATCTTTACACATCTTATTTAAGTATGTTCTTATATGTTTGTAAATTGCTATTTTTTAATTTTATACTCATTCATCGCCTTGTATGAAATGTAATTTGCGTAAACTTGTAATTGGCTTTATGGATGTATATTTAAAAGACTTTAAGTCTCGATTATGTAGCTGTATGTTTGCTTTGAATAAATAAATAAATCCAAAAAAATTAAAAAAATTATATGTATATAGAATATTAGACCTCATCTCATAGTCAACAAGAAATCCTAAAAGAAATTCAAAATCAAAATTCCCACGAGAAAATGAAAATATTCGTGAAGAGTAAATGATAAAAAAGTGTAATTTCATTTAGAAGTCCAATTTGCATTGGCCGTTTTTATTTTCACATTTTATTATATACGGCAGATTCCGGACATAGCGGGATGGCCTGCAATCCAGTTCCAACAGACATCAATATTGGTAAGATTGATTTAGATGGGCTTGTATATCTAGGAATATTTTATCGAAAATTTACATGAAATATCTTTATATCAAGTTACACCTTTTGAAAACTAAATCGAACTAGTTTGGTGTATCGATAGGAAAAGGCAAAAAGGATACGGTTATATTCCTGTTAATTTGTAAAGAAAACCGACGGCCGTCCCCGGACGTTCAATTAGGTGCGCGCGGTTCATAATATTATTATTTAAATATTAAACTTCAATATCACTCTAAAGGCGCAACGAACCTATCTCAAATTTATAAGGCCATGGTTCGAATCCGGGCGTGTACCAATGAGTTTTTCTGACTTAAGTACACAATATCACTGACACCGTGCTTCGGAGGGCACGTTAAGCAGTCGGTCCCGGACGCTGTCAATAGATGGCGGTCGTTACAGTTCCCAACCCGCAGTGGAGCAGCGTGGTGGACTTAAGCTCCAAGCCCCCCCCCTCCTCACCCTGGGGGAGGCCTAAGCCCCTGCAGTGGGGTAAAAATGGGCTCATGATGATGATGATGATCACTCTAAAGTAGGAGAAAAATAGAATGAATCCGACCACCACCGGCGCCAACGGTGGATGTAACCAATAAATATTTTCGGTCGAAAGGCACTTTCATTTTAATAATTGTTTATTGGTGTACTGTAAAATTCTAATGACAACAAACACAATCAAACTTTTCGGATAGATAGTGAATTTAGAAAAAGAATCATCCGCAGGCACCATAAGAACCCTTCGAATATGTTATAGACTTTCGAACGTCTCTGACAGGTCTTCAAAAATCAAAGTAAATAAAAAAAAAATACCTTTCAGACAACACATTAAAGGCGTCATTTCAATTACCATAAAGTAAAATAATTATTTGATTTCATTACAATACAAAAATATAATTAATGAACAAAATAACCCAGTGATTAAAAAGATTGGGTGACAATCTTATTAAAGTTTCATTGTTGGATTTTTATTTTGTATAGGTACTTATATAATAATATAATCTCTCTTAGAAACGCGATCGACTACTATTGTCCTTTGTTTAACAATAATGCTATAACGTAATTGACACTTAACCGTATGGACTACTACTATATTGAGGAATAATAATTAAGAGACGACCGTCGAATTTTCTAAGTCATCGAATACAAAGAAAAGCTAAATTGTTCGAGTAAATTGTACATACGCGAGAATTTGATCGGTCGCTCGGGTTGTAAGTTTAAGTACTGCTACTAGTTCGTAACAGAGCCGATTTCAGAGTTTATCCGAGCTGCATATTGAATTCTCGCATACTGTATATAAGTACAGTTGCTGCTTTACCTATATATAATATGTCCTATGACCTGTCTGCCGCTATGTCGTGAAATTTAATCACTTACGATAACTTCATAGAGTAAATGAAAAGTAGAGTGACAGAAAATTCCACACAGTATAGTAAAATGCTGAAAACATGAAATGCTCCATTTTAGTATTTTTGCTTTTCATATACTGCTGAAGTATCCGAAAGTTACCTAATCACACAGATCGGTAATGTCTTTTTTCTTCATTTATACTTTTATTAAATTGGACGGTCGTCTCTCGGACTGTAGATAAGTATCTGACTGAATTGTTACAGTTTTTTTTTATTGACAAGTTTTTTTAGTATATTGTAGATACGCTAGGCAGTCTCCAGTAGCCTCAAATGACATTTGACAATTGAGAGAACATTTTTGTAATAAATTTTGGACAATATGCAATATGCATATATTTTGTTCAAATTATATTCTAACTTTTCTAAAATTATGCTAAAGATTTTATAGTACTGTTTGCTTATATTTTATCGGTACTAATGTTAAAAAGACGAATAACAACTCTGGCTGCTATAAATATAACTTTCCAATCCACCTACTCGAAAAAGCGTCATCATTGTCCTATGGAGCGGGAGTAAAATGCGTTTTTGCTCGCCAGGGAGAAAAAGTTATTTGAATTTCGAATCTGGATAAATGCACGAAACACATGGTGTAACCAAAGAGGTTGTAGATACATGAACTGTTTCAGCTTATTTATTTGAAAAAAGATTTATTTATAAAAATCTTTGCTAAGTAGTTAATAAAAAGGTCGTAATTAACGTGTGTAATTTAATTATAAACCTAATTTAGTATATACCAAACAAAATCTTAATTCTACTGAATTAATTTAACATTAATATAATATTTTAGTATAATGAAACTTCTTTTTAATAAACAATAATTCAAAATATGCCTAATTATTACAAATATTTATTTATTTCATAATTAATAAGACGGGTTGATTAGACATATTTAATTTAATATGAACAACACTGGATAATATTTTTTATGTTAGATCGCAAAAACAAACGTTAATAGATTTTAAAAAAAATGTCATGAAGGTACGTATACTACCATCGTCTATTCACGGCGAATACACGTATTTTTTGACAATTTTTTGTCTGTCATTTGAGGCATTTTAGTTTGAAAAGGGGTTAGTTAAATATTTTTTAATTGTATACTTTCACCTTACTCGATAATCGAAATAAAATCCTAAATGATTAATCCAACACAATCTTTGTTACATCGAAGCACATTTTAGTATTGTCAATGATTTATTGCTTTTTATTTGCATTTAATGCTCTGAACTGTGAATTAACAAAAATCTTCACTTAATCACATTATCACTAAAAACTATAAAACTTTATCAAGTACTTAACTAGAACACAGTGAAGGCGCGTTGCAAGCAAGTGTAACATTAGTCACAAAAAATTTAGTCAATATAGCATAGTATAATCTATCTCTATATAACTCACGAACAGTGTATAACAACCACAGACAAGTCAACCTTTAGACCACGGTTTAACAGGGAGTAGCATTCGCCAAGGCTATGTAGTCACACTACATAACTACGTCACTAGTGACCCGTCAGTTGGAAGCACGTCGGAAGCCATTGTCAATTTTGAACGAGCCAATGAAAACTAGCCGACCTCTCCCCGCAACCCGCCACTTTTTGGCGATTTCGTTTTCGTACTGACTTTTATTATAGCGTGGTCTAAACGTTGACTTGTCTGTGATAACAACCCACAATAATAATGAGTTATCAAATTACCTCAAATATAAATTCAATTATAATATATAATGACATTCCTGTTATAGTTTTCATCAATATTTCACTGTTGTATTCAGTTTAGAAGAATGAATAAAATTGGATATCACATGTAAAAAATATTTGATACGTTGAAAGTTCTTAGATAAATATTGACTATAGTTTAAATTGTTCACAAATGGTGATTTAAGCGAACATAATGGTGGTTTTCTACCAAGTGTTTGACTGTATAGCTCGCACTGAACCTCTTGTATGCTCTGAAGTTGACGCGAATGCGTTTTAAGTATGTACAAGGCCCACTCTCGATCTTACCCATTATCCCTATCCTACTGCGACGCTACTCGATTTGACTCTAGGGCGTACAAGAAGTTTGGCGTGAGCTGTACAGGTGTAAGCTTATATTATCATCTAATATCACACTGATGTTACTTTGCTACAACTGTATGCATCTCCACTGTTTTCAAGCAGTATATTAACCATAACAATTAGTAGTTTAACTACAAAATATTTCTCATACATCATTAATGAAAAACTGTTATATTTACAAAAGACTAGTTACAAATTAAAGAACTTATATAACTATTTTTTCGGTTACTTATTATGACAATATTAGAAATTAAAAAAAAAAAAATCCTTAACCTATTGGATGGTACACACCAGGCCTCGAAATTTTTATTGCATCACATATTTTTACAATATATTATATATAGATTCAGTAGTATCTTGATTTAAGCTTGCAACAAAACTAACATTTTTATTATATTTTTTTCTCATTATATTACCAAAAAATGTAAGGCAACTTTATAAAATGGTTAGTTTAAAAAGCACCAATTCGTAGCAAATTAAGGCACCTGAGTAATTTTCAATTTCATGTTACCCCTAATATAGTATAACATAATATGTATTGATATTGCCTTAGGATTGTAGTTTAAAACATTGCAAATCCACTATATTTGTTATTAGGAAATTAATTTCATACTGAATGGAGTACATTCATACACTAGTTAACCAGTATGACCAGTATGACCAGTATGACCAGTATGACCAGTTTATATAAGTTATACAATAAGAGTAGATAATAATAAACTACATTAATACAACACTGGTCAGGTACCGTCATATAGTTCGAAAGCTTGATAGCATTTTAGCACATTAAACATGATAGCGACGCTTTGTTAGTTCCCAAAAACAATATACAATTGGGCTTTCGGGCTATGTGACGGCAGTGTCGCCTCTGCGTAGTTATTATATTATATAATATATATAATATACCTACTGTAATGGCTACACATTGGATTCGTCTATAACTCTGCGCGTATTTTGAGACAGATGACTTTGAACGTTTTTGAACACCGCTGACTTTAGTCTTTGAGACGCATGATTTTTGAGAGGTGACATTTCGAGTTCATTCTTGCTCGATTTGAGGATCAGATACTATTTTAAAAAACGCGAAACGCCAAAGAACAGTGTTCCGCGTCATGAAAATCAGCAAATGATATATCAGCAAAAAGCGCTCTTAAAAATAAGGTGATACCATAATTTCAGTAAAGTAAGGTAGTTAATATAAAATAAGCGAAATATTTATGGTGAAACGCAACACTTTGATGTAATCCAATTAACATAGGACTTTTGACCACTTATAGTGTTGTTCTACTTGTGTGATGTCACTTTCTCTTTCTTGTGTTGCACCATATTTATTATGTGATGGATATATTATTATGTTTACATAATATTAGGCTTATATATATATATATATATTTTATTATTAATAAAAAATAGCATCCCTATTAACATCCATCATATATTCCCTGGAAGTATTTTAATTATTTTAATAATATTTCTAATTTAATTGTGCAAGTGAATCGACAATTACTACATATTATGAAAAATATAGATATTAATGAGACAAATTCAAGAATTTTATAGGCTTTCAATACATTAGTTGTTACGTGGCAATTTCATTTTTTATACTTTGAGATTCTGAGGTCAAATACATGCATGGTTCAATAATTCATATACAAACTAAACATTTCTGTTAATTCATTTGATCGCTAATAATAACCAGCTGAGAGAATATTTGACTTGCCATAGTGACTCTTGAGTATAAATTGCTTCTGTGTAGTTACACGAGTACACTTAAACTAGAACGCCAAACTAGATTTTTACCATGGGGCTCTTATTGGGGTAGGTAAATAAATATATTCACTTTTATTTTTTAAACTGCCTTTCGAGGTTATTATTGCCTCAAATACAAAAAAAGCTTTGTTGATCATACATGTTGTTGCATGGTTAATTATGTGTGATTTCATTAAAATATAATTTGTACTGAAGTAAACATGAACCATAGATACTGCCTCGTCCGTTGTGCTCGTTTGTGCTGCGGCCATTGTGGATGTAATGTATTAAACAGAAGTCTGGCAACAAACTTAACTATGTCAATTTATAAAGATTGCTTTCGAACTCTGTGACGCCATTTAAGCTTATTTTGGTTATTTCATAACAAATATTTTATAATATAACTCGCAATTGCGAAAAAATAATTACAACTTAACTTTTATTTGTTTTTTAAATCTTGAATCTTTCGATTTATTTCTTATCAGCGTCACAAATACCTAGCTAAAGCGTTTTAAAGATATACGACCTGCGTATTAATCAACAATCCTTATAAACTTTCATAGTAAAAAGTGTCACAAGCTCTAAAATTATATTCGAACCGTCACTGTAGCGTGCACCATCCGCGCAGTAGTCAGATATTGACGATACCGTTCTCAGTGTAACATTCTACTGCGTTGTCCTCCCCGTTCAACCGTGGTTCTTGGTCTCTGATGACCACAGTGGGCGGCGTGGTCATGCTCTTACAGCGTTGACATTCGACCACGACCATATTCGGTTCCGAGTTCACGTCCGAACTGCTCAATCTACGTAGTCGTGTGTTACGTGTTGGTGAGCTTCCATGTAAACGGTGCTCGAGGACCGCTCGCCATATTCTTAATTCGACTCCACCTCTGAATAATATTAATAATAATAAATAAAAATAATAAATCTTCAATAGTTAACCACACAATTTATAGAGAGAGTGTCACCACTGTGACAAGTGTAATTCATATAGTGGACACTCGTTTTCAATTTATATGAACAATTTAATTTATTTATTATTTGAAATAATAAAAATTATATTAATTTGTTTATATATTTAAACATATACTAAATCACCTTTTAAGAGGCCTACTGTCGAACAATGTCGTATAAAGAGTTCTTACTAACCTAAGTCCCAGTTTAGCGAGATCCTCCCTCTGCATATGATTCAGCAGATCGTCGAGGGTATACTCTTCAGCAATAATGGTCCGTGCCACCGCCGATGGCACTCCACGGGCACCCAACCACGCCGACAGCTCGTTCAAAACTTCTGGCGTACTTCCGCTAGTCGAAGACGTTTGTGGTTGGCTGCTATGAGATTTGATTAATTAGTCGTGGCCGATTTTATTAAGCGACGACTGTGAATTGACAATTGAGTAGCAATGTCATTTTCTTAATCTACACACACTATGGTTAGTAAGTGTCTAGACCCTCTTGAACCTAACGAGTAACATCATATTGGTGGCTAACTCATGGTGTTATTTTATTGCAACTTTTTACGTTACTCACTGCTTTAGGGTTGTTTACGTTAGAACCTCTTCCGCACGCATCAAAATTACACCCCAATGTACCAAAACACAAGTAAATTTAATTACATAATTTAAGTACATAAAATAATTTTTAGATGTTCTTCAATCGTGCAACTGAATTGGAAAGTTTATTTAATACCTAGTAAATATTTGTGGACTTTGTATTAACTTATTGACCTAATAGTGTAAGTTAGAAGTGAGATAAATTCAAAAGATAATGTACTTATAAGAGAATCGACTCCTTATAAATGCGTATCGTCAACCTAAATTTCTTTTAGCGATAGAAATTTCCACTTACGTCCACATTATTTCACACAATCAACACTTAATGAAACAGACAACGTTCTTGTTGATCTCTTCGGGTCGTCGATCCTCAGATCCAAATCCAGGTGAACTTTGAAACACACAAATTCCTTTGCGATTGACCCAACTCATACATACGGTAATTCGTCAAATCAATCAGATAGCGAGACAACAGTTCAACTGCTTCCAGTTCAGGACCTTTATAAACCTCATCACCATCCAAAACCACACAATAGAATCACATCGCTTTCAGGTGCACAAACTTCGCTAGTAAGTTTTGTGTTTAGTATTGACGTAAATAATATTGTATAACTTTTATTTAATTTTTTTATTCTCTAACGTGACTTTCAATACATCAATTTTACTGTATTGATGTGCAACTGAATACACAATAAATAACCTTCTCCTCATAAGGTCTCGGATGTCAGCTGTTTCAGGAAGTCCAGTGAAATTAATTTAGTTATAACCAGTACCAATAGAGCTTTATCATACTTGTCGATGTAAACCTAAAAACTTTTTCAAAACTTTTTTAAAAATTGAAATATAAGTAAAATAATTTATACCTCGGCAATTTCTTTTCCACTATTTCACGAATAATCTGAATTTGAGCCTTCTGTTCTTCAAGCATCACTCGTAGTAACGCCTGATACTGCTGATAGCTCTCCAGTAACTCTTGATGTAACCTAAATAAAAAAATAATAAATAAACAAACAACTATTTTCAAAGCTTCATTATATCAGGAGGTTAAAATATAACCCTTATGTGACACTTGAGTATCTAAAATAGATATCAGGTACAAGAATCTACCCCTATAAGCGGTAATGATTTCACGTTCACTAGGTGGCGCTTCCAAAACATGAGGCCTGTTAAACATAGCCAAACAGCATGAGGCAATGTTAAGATGTTATAATATTTTAATTTGTATGAAATATTGAATACTGTGGTTGATTAATATTTCAAAAAAACATTATATGAAAGAAAGAAGAAGAATAATTATATCTACTTTTATAGCATCTTGTATTTTTGCAATCTTACTTCAAACCTGCCACTTTCAATGGTATAATATTGTATTTCCACGATGGACTCAATGAGCGATTTTACAAATGAGATTTAGAAAAAAAAACCCTAGACAAATTGTGCTGATTTTAATTTAAATGCATATTTTTACAAAATTTACTGCTTTCGGTAACACTTTAGTATGGACTATCTGTTATCAACATTATAAGGAAAATGCTTATTTTTATTGTTTTAAATGTCATCCTAAAAAGCCCTCATACCACAACAAAATCAATATATTTACAAATAACTCGATATTAGCTTGAAAGTGACATTTAAGTTGACTTTGTTCAGTTCAGTGGCTTCGCGTGGTGTCAAAAGAATATTTTACCTCTTAACGCTAATGCACAGGAGTTGACGATGATTAAAGTTGGGTCCCGTTAGAACCGTTATAAATGGATCGTAATGTGACACTGTAAACACGTCATTTTGTTTTATGTGTGCATTCCCGTTTTTGTTGATTTTCAGATGGAAACGAGTTAGGATCTCACGAGTGGACTACATACACTAACGACAAATCTGTCAGTTTAAGATTAGTGAAATCGGAAAAGTAACATAAAAATTATTTTATTCCATACTTCCATACAACGTCCATGCATCTTATTTTGAGCTCACTTGCAATAGTGATTGGCGAAGATAATAACTTGTCAACACAATACTAACTTGTGATTCTCCTGCCTCAACTGTAGCACCGTATGGTCCCTTGTCGAATTGACAGTGGACAGAGCTGAGGGCGTTGTGTTGGCGTCGCCACTGCTGCCGGCGGTCGCTGTGTGTTGGGTTGGACCTACACCTCGAGCCCTACCTTCTTGGCCCGCGAGGTTTGCGCCGAGTTCTAATTTAAATAAAATATTGTATTTTCAATATCTAAATAGTTGATCATGACGCACGTATGTACACACGCGCTTAGGTACAACATAACAGTTCGACTGAATATATCATTGACTTGTTTGTTTCAATCGCACCGTAGATGTCTTTGCTGCGCCGGCGCGCTGTTACAAATGTTCGTTGCAGTGTAGTTAAACGTGACTGTTGCATTCTACCATGGCAGCCTCATCTACTGAATCACTTAGCAAACGAATCGTCTAAGCACTACAAAGGAACAGACCACCAGGGGCAGATATATTAAAAACGTACCTGGCGAAAGCACTGTAATAGCGGCTTGGACGGCGTTCCTGACCAAATTGTCCAATGCAAACATCCAATGCGGTTTTATACTGTGCATTCTTAAGACCGCATTCACTGCTTCTTGAAACAGATATATTGCTGAATGTAACTCGTTTATTGCATTCGAATCGAAATCTAAGTCCTCTTTCAACGTGGTCATTGCATCTTCTATAACTCTCCTGTTCTGATCCATGATGTAATCTTTTAATGCAGACAACAGTAACACCAAATGTTGCTGTAAAGAAAAAAAAAATCACGACATAAATTTTCTCTGATCTCAGTAAATTAATGCAGAAAGGTATTTTATATTAAAATCCTAATGATATACAGATTGCATTTTGACGATCGCTTAGCCTAGTGGGTAGCGACCCTGCCTACGAAGCTGGAGGTCCCGGGTTCGTATCCCAGGTCAGGTCAGTATTAATATGATGAATATTGATACTGGTACCGGGTCTTGGTTGTTATATGTATGTGGTGTCTTCGCAAAAATATTTATATATGTATATATTATAAAGAATATTTAAGTATGTATATCAGTTGTCTGGTAACCAAACCACAAGCATAATACTTGCTTACTTTGGGACTAGATGACGCTGTGTGGGAAGTCCCATGTATTATTATTATTACTATTATTTTTTATATGGGATCCTTTTAGCAAATGATAACTCACATAACTAAATTATGTTTTAAAAATAATATCACTGCATACTGACATCTGTTGGTGGTATGAATTTTTATTTACGGTACATACAAAACACCTTTTATTGGTCAGTGTGCCACGATACTTAGAGGCCATAGCCCGGGCAGCGATCGTTGACCTAGACCTAGCCACAAAGCCCGCTTCTGTGCCTGGGTTGCCATCTGAACGGGCGCTACAGTAATAAATAATCGATTTTTTTGTGGAAACACATGTCTGTTTATTTATACATTAAAAGCAAACAAGGTATCGAAAGACAGCACCCCTAGCGCGAGTAAGTAGAAACGCCATTGAACAATGCTACTAACAGCACGAAATCCGGATACAGTGACTTGTCAAGATAGCAACTGTGGCGCAAATGAATTATTGAAAAATCAAATTACTCAACAAACACATCATTCCGTTGAACAACGCTACCAACATTGCGAGTGAATTGGCATCCCTTTCAAACATGGCGGATGACGGCCGATTACTTTTTTTCGATGCCATTGTTTTGAAATAACGTCTTTGATCTTGTTTTAGTCATTCGATTTATCAATTTGGTTGTTAAACTTTGAATTATTTTAATAAAGAGTCAACGCTCATCGTTAAATATATATTTTTCAATCCGTAATCGCAACACAGCGGATTAATAAAAGTCTGTTTGAAGCGGTGGAATAAAATTATACTATCAGAGTCGCGGTAGAAAGCAAACAAACAGATTCTACGAAAAACTGCTACGCGAGTAAAAACTATAGTAAAAATGTGAATAATGAAATTGAACGTATTAATAAAGTTACCTATATGCTAACCATGGGGAAAAGCCAAACGAAATTAAGTATACTATAAATTCATAACCAAATTACCGGTCTCAAGACAGTAGTGCCAAAGTCTTGTTTGATGCTCAACATCCATTTATCGCAGATCTTATCACCGTCTTGTTCCAAAACCCTAGAGAGAGTGAGACGACGCTGGGAGTCCTTTTTCAACAAGTAAAAGCCATCTTGTTCAACATCAATTGAAGATCGTGGAACGTTGCACATATCCACCTGTCAAAGATTAATATTTTTTAATGGAGAATGTAAAAAATGCACTATTTACACATATTAAAGTACAAGCTGATGAACAAACGAAAATATGGCAACATTGATTGCTCTTATGAGCCATAAAATTACTGATACACTTGAATTTTTTATACGAGTCCATTTGAAAGAACTACAACTGTAAAAACCAAACATTTATTTCGTTGACACGCGTCTTATTGGTCAGTGGTCAACAATTAATTGACAACCGCTTTGACGTGATTTATCGTCTCAGTTATCGTCGCGCCGGCGGCAACGTGCCGCAAAAGTTGATTGATAACCATGAATAGGCATTATTTTGAAGGGGAATCACATTCGACACTGTATCATATGTATAAACATAAGCGCACAATAAAACGAAATGGAGCATTAACCAATTATTTTAAATAATATGTAGTCACATACACGAACTCATTGTCGTAATTTTTATTTTTATTTATTTTTTTAATTGATATAATACTTTTGTGCCAACTACCATTAGTACATGACCATATACGACTAAATAAAGTGAAGATACGATACGAGGTGAAGACAGACATATATCATAGTATACTTTATACGGTAGTTCATTGATTGCATTATAAATAAAATTTAAATTTTCGGTTATACCTTTGCGTACTTAATTTTTCTATTAAAGTAAACACGTTAATTCGTTAAAGAATATTATAGCAATTTTATACCTCGGGTGACAAAAGACCACCTGAAGAACTGCGTCTCGTTATCAAAGCTTCAGAGCCAGTATCCATTTCATCTGTTGATGGCGTATTAGGCATTGTGCTGAAAAACATATAAATGCTTACATTACGTATTTAAATATTATGATTCATAAAAACGGTTTTTGAACCACACATTAAGAATGTAAATTTTGAATACAATAAAATCACGTTTTTAAATTTATTTGTTTTTTAATACAAATTACAAAGAAATAATAAAAAGAAATATATAAAAATAATAAGCACATCAAATAATATTTAGTCACGATAACTATATTAAGATATACACACATAAAAATAAAACAGAAAACAAAAAATGAAACAAAGGATAAATGCACAAATATCAGAGATCGCGGTAGTGGCCCAGCCGAGTTGAGCAAATAGCCACCACCGGGAACCCGTTTCTAGAAGCAACTCGAGACACTTTTAAATGTTGTATAACTCTGTTAAAATGCAAGCAAAGCCTGAAAATTACTTTAGTAGAGATTGTATCTGACACATGTAACTAAATTCGCAATATATTAATTTTTAATCTTAGACAGCAGACTCAACAAGATGGAACGTCTAATACTTCGAAACGATCGAAAAACCGAGCAAAATGATAGACTCAGAAATTATTTAGACCGTACATTGTTTGTATTAAACATTTTGTCAAAGTACATATGAAATTTAACTTCAGTATCATTTAATTTTCCAGTACGATTTTTAAATTTACGTTACACTAAATTCTACTTAATAGTTTTACATCAAAAAATCAAATAGCATATTTTTACATTATGGCATATATTTTTGTGGCCACGACACGGTAACTCTTTGTAAATTTACGTTCAAATGGATATTTTATATTTAGGACGAGACCAAAAAAAAAATTAAAATTAATGAACTTTTAAAGTAAAACTTCTTTTATGTAAGATTGCCTATGTTAGTTATCTATACATCTATATCAATAAAATAATGACTAACAGGGTGGCGTCTGTACATGGAATGTTTTTTTGAAAATTATGATTCAAATGAACATAACTAACAAATATAGAGGCAAAAGTGGCAATTTTTTAATAAATTTTTATCTATCTGTTCTTCGAGTATCTGTGCATATATCACGCAAAAACTAACGAACGGATTTTGAAGAAATTTGCTGTGAAGTTAATTTAGCACCTGGGCGAACACTAGTTAGGAAAATATCTTGCATTCCAAAAACGGACATAAGCCAGGTTGTACTGTGGAAACGTGTCCGTATATTTGTTACCGTTTCACAACTAAATAAACTGCAGAACTGATTTTGATGATATTCTTTTTTATTAAAGATAGTTTGGACCCTGAAGTAGTACAATACACTACTTTTCACTGCGGAAAAAGTGTTTGTCTTTGTTACTTTTTTACGGTTAAACTGAAATATCCTTTAGTTAGCGGTCCCAGAATAAACGTAAGGTCAACGCGGACGAAGCCCCGGACAAAAAGCTATGATAAATAAATCTTTGATTACAAAACAATATGATAACAAGACATAGTCGGGGAACCCGTCGCTAATCGTATTTACGATATACGTATAGATATACTCGAGGAGCTCGGCGCTGATCAATTATTTTTATGATATAGTCGCAAAAGAAGAAAAGAAGAATTGTTCACAAAAAAAAGATCCCTCATCTCTGTTCCTCATCAAAACATCCCTGTAACGAAATCGCCAAGTCTCGCAATACTTTCGCCATAAAAAGTTTGAAGATCCCGCGAAGAACTAATCAGCCCGTCTAAACCTTATTTTATTTTATTTAGAACTCGTACTTTGGATTTAGCAATCAAAGCATGGGGATATTGTACTGTGAGATTACTTGTTAACTGTGGATAGATATATTTTTAAGAAATAAATCTGGCGAATTTAATATTCTTACCCTGGCCTCCTGATAGCTCATTTGTGGACCTTGGTGTAAGCATCTATAATAGAATACCAAACAAAGTGACAGACTTGTCACTAAAGGAATTTAAATCTGTAATGAATACTCTGCCCCAATATAATACTGTACCTACTTAATTTGTTTTGTTTAAAAATTTGTTGTAACAATATTGCCCTAAATTAACTGGCCTCCATGGGAGAATGTATTTATGCATTCTCTTTGAATATATATTTTTTTTAAATTTTGAATATTCATTTAAAAATAAATTATATAATTTTCTGATCATTATCATCACATCACATCAAATAGCCAAGTTCAAAACATTTAAAAAAAAAACAAATTGGGTTTAGAATGGCTGACGCTCTACGGTGATCTCAAAACATTTTACGACGAAAGTGTAGTGAGACTTGGCTAATATTTTACAGAAATGTTATAGATGTGAGACAATATTAAGAAGCAAACAAAGTACTTGTATACATCAACTATTTATAAAATAATAATAATAATAATGAATAAGTAAAGTCAATAAGTATATTAAAATAAATAATATTATCAAATAAAAGAAAAAAAAATGTGAACCTGATCAATAAACCTATATTTTTTTTATCAATCACTTAGAAAATGAAATTCTTGTCTTCTACAATTATTTATTAATTATAATTAATTAATTATTATTATAATTAATTAATTAATATTATAATTAATCATTTAATAAGTACAGATCTAATGCAGTGATACCATTATTGTGTCAAAATTAATAGGCATAAGCGTTGTAAAAGTATTGCAAGCGTAATTCCTACAAAATAAATTTGATGCTGAATGGTATCATGCCTATGATCTATCTATCTACATACAATTTAAATGGATTTTGTCTAAAAATTAATTCATTTTTAGTTTACTGAGTGACTGTTTACTTCCATATGTAAACATCTTAATGCTTTTAATTCTTTTAAGGGCTTGCTCTAGCAGTGAAATTTTGTACAAACAAGTTAATGAAAATCGTGCGGTAGTAACCTCAAGAAAATCCCCCAAAAACGAAACAAAAGTCCATCACACGTCGCAAAGCTGGTGCGGGTGTCAGCTACATCGGCGAGAAATAACGACAATATCTTCATCATTGCAAGAAAGATTGCTTTGCTGAGATATGAACCGTTGCATTGATTTTGTAAAATGTCAAACTCGAGTAACTGTGATGAGTTTAGATCTTTTGTAAAGCACAATGGCCATCTAAATTAAGGTTGTAAAATAAAACGATAAAGTTTGGATGTCAGAAGTCATCTCCAAAATCACCCAGCCAATTTCAAAAACTTCATCCCCGATATTTAGAATGGACCTCCAGGACGGACATATGCTATATATTATCGCGATACCCAAATCCGGAAAGACATACTTGGATCACCAAGGTCTGTTGCGGATGCCCTGAGTAGAACGGGAGAACTGATTGGCTTCTGGAGGGAGGTGGGCTGGATGGAATGACGGCCACCATGGCTCACGTACAATGGTCCACATTAAGGACTAAGTGCGGAAACCACACCTAATAGATAGATAGATAGATATCGCGCCTGTCTGTTCCAGGACAGCTGAATCGGTTTTGATGAAACTTTAACGACAGATAGAAGACTTTTCGAAAAGAAATCTAGGTAATTTTTCATCTATACACATAAATAAAATAGAGTGTCTGTCTGTAATTTCAAAATAAAGGATTTTCCTTAATATGAGTTTATTTTATTTGTCACGTCAGTATTAAAAGGACAAGCGAAGAGAGAGGAATATGTTAAATATAAGAGACGACGATAGGAAATGGATATCCCCTTACCCTGTTAAGAAGTGTTTAAGTTTGATTACTATATAAAAATGTAGTCCACGCTGGCGAAGCCACGGGCGGTCGTTAGTTCTTTTTAAACTATATAATATATAGTTATTTATAAACGATCTAATGATCAATAACCAGAGAACGGCTCATAGAAAACTTGATTTAAGTGCTGGTTTAAAAGCGGATCTTACATCTCCCAGAAGCAGCCAAAACACTCTTCATAATCAATCAATTCAATAAAGAAATTCGAGCATAATCAATTATTGCCAAAAATGTATAAACGATCAATTAATTATACATAAGTCCCATTAAAATACTTTTATAATTAGAACTTTGGTATTTAAATGACGTTCGTCTATCACTGGTATTTTTTGTGCATTGCCTTTTATAAATAGTCCGCTACATGGGCATAAGATGTTTACACATGACTACAAAAGAACCAGTCTAACATGTTTTTTAAAATATTTTCTTTCTGAATATGTTTACCTGCTGTTAGAAAAGTCCGGCGGGTATATCAGTATCGGCGATAGCATAGAGGACGCCGTCCGCGTCATGGTCGGGTTAGAACGGACCGTGTGCACCCTTATTGGGGGGAAAAATAATATCAAATGATGAGGTGCATTAACAACTAAAACTCGAAATATAATAAACTTGAAAAACTAATATGTTAATTAAATGACACGATTCCAATACATGCATTCAAAATTTTATATCAAGAATAGGTATTGTTTATGATCAATCTTTTTCTGGATGGCAGTGATGAAATATATTATTGTTTACACATTTGACAAGTAATGTTGAGCTGCAAATTATTAAAACAATCATAGCAGCGGCTTGCGTTTCCATGCAATCAAAATTAGAAAATTCTAAACATAATTTCGTTCCCCACTTTTCATTAATTTTCATGGCGAGTTTTAAGTGACAAATAATCTAACTAACGATCTATGACAATCACAAATATAATGGTAAATTAACAAGCCACAAACACCACACTTGGCAGATGCAATGCTGAGGCATGACTGGAATATGGTAATTACCATACTTTGATTTTATAGAAAACTCCACTAATCAATATTAATTAAAATTATCAGTGAATTGATGTTGAGAACATGCATATTGAATTAAATAATTTAATCAAAAAACCATAGCAACTACCATAACAAATTATAAAACCATTCACCTACGTCATGCTTTTTTGAGGTTTCGAGTTTACCATGGAGCAATCTTCTCATTTTTTAATTGTACCTAAACTTACTCGGTCTCCGGTGACGTGGGCAAGTTTGGCAAATTCGATTCGGATATCTTCTTATGGGCTACGGTCGGTTTGGCCTTATCAGCGGGTACCGATATACTGCGACTGTAGTCGACGCCACTTCCAAGGCGATTTGTAGATTTCTTTTTCCTGAAATTAAATAAATATATGTTGTTGTTGTTGTTGTAAAATGATTATAGAATTTAGATCTTTTTTTTTATATCTACCTCAAAACCTATACGTAAATTTTCTTTGGCATCAATACTGCCCTTCTAAATTTTATAGTATACAAACATCAAAAGAGTCTAAGCAACACATACTATTCCAAATTATTAATCAGTTATTATATTATTTCTTACCAAGTAGGTAATACCTATGTAAACTTTTTTGGTCTAGAGGACATACTGGCTGGTTGTAAAAAAAAATCGAGTATTGTTGTATGTCTGATGTGCCTCTAACAGTATTTTTATGTTCTAATGGTTTACAGCTGTCACAAATATTCTCAACATAGGTTTCACAGTTACATCTTACATTTATTTAGAATTTTGAAAAATAACAAATGAAGAATTAGAAAAAAAATATAAATTTTGCTGTTATTTTAAACCTAGTTGTCATTATAAACAATTTCTTGGACTGGTCACACTATTCAGTGCAGCATTATGTCGCTAACACGTGAAGAATGTATATGAATTATTACTATGGTAAAAGAAAAAGTACTACTAGAACTGCTACTACTAGCGCAGTACTGCTAGAACAGTAGGAATATCTTTATGTACAGTTTGAAGAATACTCCAGCAATTCCAAGAGACCGGCATGTACATCAGAAGACCAGAAAATGGCAGGCCAAGATGCACAACTAGATGAGAAGACTGAATCATCGTGAACACTGCTAAGAATCGAAGAAAAAATTTGGTTTAAAGCATGTCGCAATGTCGTAATGAAGTTATACGGACTCGTGGAATAAATACAAAGTATTAAAACAAGAAAAACCTCTTCCTTTTTTGAAGTCGTTTAAAAAATTGGATTTTTTTGATAAATTGCGAATTGTATTTTTTGTTGTCATAAGTTAGAAGTGTTTTGATAAGTTATTGCAGTTTTTAATTACAGTTAAATGGTGTACAAAACGTGTATTGTAATAATACACCATCTACAACATACGTATCAACCGTATGTATTTAAAAAATTATCACAGTTTTTTTAAGTGATCCATTATTTTTGTGGCCAAGAGTATTATAAATATTAGTACACTTAATCATAACAAATAACATACTCGCAAAGGAAAGGGTCCTCCAGCAACTCAGCAGCCGTAGCTCTCAGCTCCGGATCTGGTATGAAGCAGCGCAATATGAAGCTTTTGGCTTTTTGAGACAGTTCACCAGGAATTTCTGGGTGCATCTTATAATACCCAACCTTTGAAACATAAAACAATACTTATTACCAAATTAAGTACATTGTGTTTGTCAATTTCAGGGTTTAACCATAAACATTAGATAATAACTATATAGAGGCCATACTGACGTCACAACACCCGATTGTATTTTGTTTTTGGCTAGGTAACCATAATCAAAGCATTGATTTTGGTTGGTTTTGCTCGGTTGCGCACACTACCAGGATCAAATCAAACATGATAGCGTGCACAACCAAGTATAAGTGACAACCCTAAATACTCTGTTAGTTTTGCCAAACACAATTTATTGTACAATCAAGTGTTTCGGGCTGTGGTGGCAATGTCGCTATATAGTTTTATCCATTCATATGATTCAACTAAGGTTGTATGTTTTGTGTACGCAAATCATTGGTATAATCGCTAAAAAAAAAATTTATTTCAGGATAATTTAAAGAAAATGTCCATTTTAAATAGCTATTAACTACAAATATTCATTAGCTTTAAAAACAACTGATTTATGATTTTATGTGAGACAAGAGAGCAACTGGAGCACGAGAATGTGATATATGAGCGTACGAAATAACATAGAAAAAAACTGAGAAGTGAAAATGTACCAAAAAAATAAAGGTAAAAATTTAAATGATGCAAGTACACTAAGCTGCATATTAGTGTACGGACTCAGTGCCCGCTCAAATCGAGCGTCCGGCGGTGCGGGGTGTGCGGCGTTCATGACAAACGCATGTTTGTAAATGGACGTGGCCTAAGTGGCCAGTCGGCGGAGCGGTGAGGACAGCGTACATGTTTGCGTTCTGCGGAGCGTCGGCGTGCACGTTCAAACAAGTTTGAGTTTTGCAGCGGCGTGTGCAGCGTTTCATAATGTCGTTCGAAGACATAGTTTCAAAAAATTCAAAAAAAAAAACTTGAAATATAGTTGTCATCGCATAAATTATACAAAAATAGGAAAAGGTTCACATTGACAGCCTTGTATATTCGTGGAATTTGTTTTCGTTTAATCTTAATGTTTTATAAAGCGTCGAGAATTCTCCCAACACTTTTCTTTGTTTTTTTTTCTCCCAACGCTTCGACGTTCCTGTAATTCAAATTTCATCCATAAATTCTCTTCTAAATACATGTCAATAATATCGTACGATACCATCGACGCCATGTTAACGCGAACGCTAGGCGTTTACTGAGGTCACTTGGTGAGCGCTCGTACGCCGCATGAACGCCATGCCGCACGCCCCGCAGAACGATCTTTCACTGAGGCCGTAGACTTATAGTCGAGGTTTTTTTTTGGGCACGAGGCGAAGCCAAGTACTTATAATAAACCGATGACTATAATAGCCAACTTACTGAGTACGAGCATGATAACACGTCTTTCAATACATTTGCTATTAAAATTAGGTATAGTTTGACCGAAACCGCTGTACCGCATCTTAGGTATGTGCGCGGCAAGGAAGGAAGGCAGCTCCTAAGCGTTGACAACGGACTGACAGAGCAGATCTGCCTCACTTCGCGCCGCGCACATACCTAAGGCGCGGTACAGCGGTTTAATAATACTTCTTTCTTTAATACGGAACCAAAGGATGCTTTAAATTGTTACTTTGTATATTATGATATAATTAGAAAGTATATTCTCACTAATGCCATCAGGTTATTTCTATTTTTATAGAGAAAATAAATGAATTGGTGGACTTAAAACTAAAAGCCAGGCACAACACACGGTTTAAGACTACAGCGTGGGAACAATTTGCATTGGTCAAATTCTGTACATTTTTAGAGTGAAACTTGCAATGGAATATGTGAGACTCAAGCTTAAAGGTGTCTATAGACTTCCTACATTTTTATTGCTCGATACATTTGATCAACAAATATCGAATGTGTGTAGAAAACGCTTCATCGACATTATTAAATGACAAAATGGATCGCCAAAATTCAGTTGAACCCATGTGTTCATAAAAATGGATCCACATTATCGAGCGACAAAATTATACGATGAAATCGAGCTATTATGTCGATCAATTTCACTTATCGATTTTATCGCTCGACAGGATCGGGGCGAAGCCATCTTCAAACGCCGCTAACATACGCGCTGCCACGTGACAAAACACATTTTCGCCGTTCGGCATCTTGGAAAGGAGTAGTCGATGTATAGACTTAAATTTCTTAGCGACAATATCAAGCGATAAAATTGATAAAGTCGGTAGGCTACTGACGTATATTGTCGATAGATTGTGACGGAATTGTCGAGCGACAATATCGACCAAGTCTATAGTCAGCTTAACATGCAAAAAAATTTGAACCATGTTTGATACCTTAAAAACTGCAGCTTGTGGTGATCCCAATTCAATAAACGGCGGTTTTCCTGTTGCCATTTCTACGACGGTACAACCCAAGGACCATATATCGGCCTATAAAAAAGTTAAAAATTCATTGATAGTTTACAGACAGCAATATTTAAATACTCTTTACTTATTTATTTGATACTAGTAAGTAATCATCATCATAAACACTGGTTATTTAGTGCTACTAAAATATAAAAAAATCAATTCAAGAATACTTTTTCTTGGTAAATCATTGAAATTAATTTTTCACTAAAACATAGAATCACAGGAGTATTTTCAAGCCATATAGCATGACATTGCATTGAGAAGCTTTCAAATGCTGGATAAGCAATAGTAAGAGATACTGCAAAGCAAGAGAATTGGATATGTGTAAACATGAAATCGTTTACATATTAAATTGGTGCAAAATAAAACCTAACTAGAAGACCAATGGATGTATCAAATTGTAAATACAGTTTGCGCGCACTGTCCATGCACTACATACCGAAAATGTTCTTAAACCCTAAGTGCACAGACATTGTACGAACTGTACATAGGCAACTAACTTAAAACGACTAACAATACAATAATTCCACAGTGAAATTAAATAAATAAAAGTAATTTTAAAGACTTACAGGAGCCCCATAACCTCTTTGCCCTTTGTCTATGACTTCAGGTGCCATGTATTGCAGAGTGCCTGCGAATGTCTCTGTTGATGGACACAATCCGGCCAAGCGCTTCGACGTACCAAAATCCGATATCTTCACGACGCCGCTATATGTATTGACTAGGACATTGTCACCTTTTATGTCTCGGTGAACGATCTTTTGGTCGTGTAGGTATTTTAAACCTAAAATCGATCGGTAATTAACTTAAGTTTTCGTTAATAATTTTTCACTTACTAATACACTTAATTATCCTTCAATAGTAATAATCAGAATACTAGGTTAATATCGACAAATTGTTCCCGCAATTTAATAGATAAATTTAAAAATAATAACAGTAAATGTACTAAATAATAATTGATATGGTTGACAATAGGTAAAGAATTTAAACATGATGCAGACTACAGATTGAATAAAACTTTATGTCCGCTCTGAACACGGGGTGAATTCAAGTTTGCAGCACTACTGCGTCCACTTTTACACCTCAAATTCAGATATCAGAAATAAGTTGTCTCTTTCCTCAAGTAGGCTTCAGCTATAGCATGTCTCTTTCTCAAACCAACCAGTTACTTTAACAACTCACACAGCTTTACTAGACACTTTCATTATGGCTATGTTCCATGCACATTCAATAACAGCTACGAACGCCACTGCCGCGAATGCTATAAAAGTTTGTTTCTTATGGTCTAGTCTGATACAAACATGTTACGAACGATTAATTCACTAACAAAGTGACTAATAAGTAAATGTCTAATGTCAAAATACCGTATGAAATGTCAAAACTCGAAATGAACATGAACGACCCACCTACCGAGGTGAGTCTAACATAGCAATTACAAATGCCCAAAACGAAGTGTCTGAAACGCATGACATTGACAGTTAAACTGACGTGAACGATTTTGGTGATATTTTTCCGTCTGGAACGCAAAAAAACTAGCAAGTGTCATTTGTAGCTGTTATTTGATGCAAATGGAACGCACCCTAAATCGACACTTTCACGATCCGACTGAGGTAAAAATATGTAACAAAAAGGGTAGAGCAGCTTACTTCCTACAAATAAAAATATATGCTTACATAGGTAGTTTATTGCAATATCATATAGGTAGTTAATATTCGAAATGAAAAACAATGTTGACTAAATTAAACACTGTGCTGATAACTGATAATACATTTTACGAGTACAAACAAAGCCGGATATTATTATATATGTTCTTCGTTTTTGATTTCGTTTTTATAATTGGGATATGATAACTTTGTCAGGCATATCATCATTGTTTGGAGAAATATCAAAAATATTTTTAATTTATGATTAAGACATTGAACGTTTACTACGATTGCGTTTAAAATAATAAACGTTTCGTTAATAAGTATATGTTAAAATACGAAATTTTGTATGTTGATGTCGATTGACCATTAAAATAATGGACAATATGGTGTGTTCATTAGAGTTTGACCTATTATTAATTTGAATTTTGTATGTATTAATTGCATTTTTAAGTTTGACAGATCGATGAACGTGTCGCCTAAAGTATCTAGTAAACCAGTGACACACATTAAAGTAATTGACCGGTTTGAAAAAGAGACATGCTATTGAAAAAGACTACTTGTGGAAAGAGACGACTTATTGCCGATATCAAAATTTACTACTGCGACACTATGTTCAGATCGGCCGAAAAGTTTAGCTTCACCTGTATCACAGCAATGTTTTAGTAACTCTAAAAAATCATAAATTTTAATATCTCAATAATCGTAAACCAGACTTTATAATACAATCTCAATTAGATTCTTATTTCAATAATTTTCTATACCTTCTAATATTTGTTTTGTGTAATATGCTATAGTTGCTTCATTTTCCTTGAGAGGGCCCCACTTGGACCTTAGCAATGCTGACAGAGATCCTCCAGGTACTTGTTCCATGAATATTTTGAAGTAATTGTTTTCAGAGAGTGACCCCAAATACTGAAATATTTTTAGAACATTAATAAAGAAATATGACTAAGATATTGATACAATGCACTGGGATCCTGTAGGTATGTACATAGTAATGATTTACATACAAATCTAATTCATTTTGCATCAATAGCATACATAATTGCTAGGATGTCAACGATGTTAGTATACTTACTTAAAAAGTAATTATCTATTTTAGCAAACGCGCAAGATCTACTAAAGGCCGTATATTGGCGATGATGGATTACATGTTTGAATATACTTCAAGAATTTAATTTTTGATAAAATATATCGCATTTGGGTGTTCAACATGTGCGTGACAAAAATGGGCGTTACATAAAAGTAAAAACAATAAAAAAGTTTTTCTTAATATATGATGTATAAATATACTTGACGATCGCTTAGCCTAGTGGGTAGCGACCCTGCCTACGAAGCTGGAGGTCCCGGGTCTGAATCCCAGGTTGGGTCAGTATTTATATGATGAATATTGATACTGGTACTGGGTCTTGGTTATATGTGGTGTCTTCGCTTGGTACCTACCCAAAACACAAGCTAATACTTAGTTTGGGGCCTAGACGTTGTTGTGATGTATACGTTATTATTACTATTACTTATGGAAAATCAAAATGGATTAGGTACCGGTTCGAAAAACTAGATGAAGAAGAACTGGCAAGAAATTCCCGTTTTTCTTTTTTTTTAGTTTTGTAATGCCTTAAACTGTTACAATGATTAAATAATCATTAAAATGCTCTTGGAATTGTATTACAAAAATGGATACAGTTTTCCATAAAAGAATTATCAACCATTGAAAGTCGTAACCTGGGAATTGGTAACATACTTATGCTGTATGGAATAGCACTCCTGTGATAGTTTGTATTTAACAAATAGCTTAAGTATTTAAGTTGTGGCCATCACCCCCCTTAGACAAAATATTTAAGTTTTTATGTACATAAATTATGTTTAATCAAATTTGGTCTTATTTTATCGAACTTATGACTCAATCAATAACGTGTTGAAATACGTAATGAAAATTAAAATAATTTGATATAATTATTATATTTACGTTTTCAAATCGCAACGACAAAACTGTTTTTAAAGCTAAATCAACGATAAATATATTTATGGAAGTTATGTACTAAGCTCCTGTATGAAACGCCGACAGCGTCATATATTTTACCTGTACAATATTCCTGTGTCTTAACTGTGAATGTAGCAAGATCTCTTCATGCAACGGTTGGACGTCGCCCAGGTTTTTTTCGGGTATCTCTTTAACTGCTATACGCACTTGAGTATTCAAATCTCTCGCTGCATACACCACGCCGTACGTTCCTTTACCCAGTACTACGCGTTTATTGAAGTCATCCAACTCATATTCAAACTGCAATATATGAATTATTTTAAAGGATCTTGATCGAAAATGGTTTCTAATGAATTATTTATATTTATAAAGATATAGTTTTTTAATCATAAACAGTCATTTAACAAGTTTAATATAAGTATCTCCGGCATCCACTAAAAACCTACCTTCAACTGATCTTGCATAACACTTGTGTCTAAATCAGTAACTTTTTCGTGGTCCGCCGTCAGTTCGCCCAACAAATCGTGTAGTCGTTGCCGACACGCATGCGATGGCAAAAATATTTGGAAATCGTCTGAATTCTCGCTCACGTATAAAAACAGGCATCTTTCATCCCGTTTGTATAAACTGAAAATACATTTATTCGATTAAGAATAGTATAATCTAAAACAAACATAAATTATAAAATTTGATAGGAATATTTTTTTTGTGTTTAATACAGAAAGCCAAAATATCTAGACACTAAGTTATCATGGTCTAGAAGAAAAAAATTGTGTTCATGTTATCCAAACAAAACAGAAGCATTGCCCAATGTATGTGTAAGTGATTTGAATGACACCAAATGGTATATACGAGGGTTGCCTTTTATATTTCGGGATTAAAGAACAAAAACAAATATTAATCATCGAAAAACACTTTATTGTTTTTCAAAATATTCCCCATGAAGATTTATACACTTTGGCATGCATTTGAACCAATCGTCGAAACACTTTTGCCACTCTGATTGAGGTATCTCCAAAACATGCATTCTGAATGCAGCAACCGCTTCTTCAGGTGTCGAAAAAGGTTGACCTCTGAGTTCGTTTTTTACGTACGGGAATAAAAAGAAGTCATTCGCTGCCAAGTCAGGACTATACGGCGGATGACTCATCAAATCGATGTTTTGGGTGCTCAAAAATGCAGTTGTTTGAGCCGATGTGTGAGAGCTCGCATTGTCGTGGTGAAGAGCGATCCGTCTTCGGCAGTTGGTTTTCCTGATTTCTTGGAAGACAACTGGCAAACAAATGGTTGTGTACCACTCAGAATTGACTGTTCTGCGTTGTTCTAGTGGTACGGTTGCGACATGTCCAGTTTTTTTCCGAAAAAACAGGCGACCATTTCCTTGGAAGTGCTTCGGGCACGAACAACTTTTGTTGGATTTGGCTCATCTTGAAACACCCATACAGTCGACTGCTGTTTACTTTCGGGCTCATACGCGCAAATCCACGATTCATCACCTGTCACGATGTCATAAACGTGTTTCGAAGCACCGCGATCGTATTTTTTGAGAATTTCTTTCGACCAATCGACACGAACCTTTTTTTGAGCGATTGACAAATTGTGTGGGATCCAACGCGAACAAATTTTTTTGACAGTCAAATGTTTATGCAATATTGAATGTATGCTGGTCCCACTAATGCCTAAGGTTGTCTCAATCTCACGATAGGTCACATGACGATCTTGTAAAATCAGTTCACGCACAGCATCAATGGTTTTCGGAACAACAGCTGATTTTGGACGACCTTCATGAAATTCGTCTTGGAATGAACTACGACCACGATTGAATTCACCATACCATCGATAAACACTGGTCCTTGATGGACCTTCATCACCGAAAATCGAATTAAGTTCATCCATGCACTGTTGCTAAGTTAATCCACGTCGAAAGTTGTAAAAAATAATCGCACGAAAATGTTCACGATTTAATTCCATTTTTGGGCCGAGATGAATCTTTTAAGTTACTGTAAACAACACAAATAGCGCTCGTATGTCAAAACGTTCTGAGTACGTATGACCTCAAAAATGTCCAACTTTACGATAGAGCTGTCAGTTGCCAGATTGCAACACTAGGGATGCCAAATCCCGAAACATAAAAGGCAACCTCTGTATATGCCTAGCAGAAATGACAGCAATACGCAATTCAATATAATGTATATTTGTATGGTTTACATACTGAATGAATAATGGGGTCACCTGTAAGATCGTATCATGTCCGAGGTAAACAGCCATCGGTGCACTTGACGACATTCTCCACGCATCGATTCTAAGCACAAATTCAATATTTCCACTGATTTCTCTTCAGCGCCTACGTTCACATTAACATATGATGGCATATATACTTTTGTTGTCTCTAGTATCAAAACCTGTAAATTAAAACGAACAAGGTAGTAAATGCTTGAGTAAAAGTGTGTGCAAGAAACGCTTGTGAAGCTCCAGTTAACCCGGATGGTGCTGTTCTGAAGTTAGTCATATAGTAGATTGTTACACAAGGGGTGAAAGTGATCTATTTAGGCAAGAGATGGTTTGGCGCACAAGCGTAGCGAGGGCGCTAATAGTTCGAGTGCCTAAATAAGTCTTTCACCCGAGGTAAGCACTCTGCTTTTCATTACGAATATGAGGAAAGTAAAAAAGCGTTAAATCCATATATGAATCTGATGAACTCATTTTATAGAAATATCTATGTTTTTTTTGTGGCATTCTACACAGCCAGTATTTTTTATCATTGATGATGGTAAATATTTACGTCAAATCTATATAAATTAAATGTAAATTTAGTTAAAAGATTATTACCTATTTTTTTAAATTCCGTCACAGATACACAACAGATTAATATCCCGCCAATTTATGTCGACTTTTTAAATTTTAAATATGGAACGCATCGCGTAAATTGTTGCGGCTTATTCCGCTCAAAGAAGTTTGCGCTAAGTTCATACTGGCTGTTTAGAAACTCACATGGCCGCAGCATTTTTTTTAATTAGTTTTTTTTTCATAAAACTCTTCACAGCTGACAGCAGTTCTATTTTTAAAGTTCATTCCGGCCCTTAGGTGGAAAGTAATTTATATGAGTTTTTCCCACTCTAGGGAAGGAAGCAGCATTTTCTACCTAATAATCAGATCAAAACAACACTACTTTCCGAGTATGAGAAATGAAAAAACCATTGCCTTAACATAATTTCATAGAAGCGTTCCGGTGGTAAATATGGCAGACCTGAGATCGACATCGACATCTGCACTTCATATAATAAAATTCAAAATTGATTTGCCAATCTACCTGTTTTCCTGCTTATTCGAAAACCCCTAGCTCTATATTTATGGTTATCAGTTAGTTGGACAGATGCTGTCATAGTCCCTTGCAGGGGTGCAAAAGCTGAGATAAAATTTGTCGTTAGTTTTTTTCTCCCTCATGAAGACCTCATGAATCACATTCCATTAATTAATCTATAAAGAAACAAATCAGCAGTGCATCTAACTTGGATTCAAGTTTCGGATTTGAAGGGGTGCGCGTGTTTATCATTGAACGGTCATCGGCAACAGACTGGTGTATTAGTGGTTGTACGGAATAATTGAAATGTCATCATTATGTATGGATACTGCTGTCAATTCATTACTACAAGCATTAATCCAAAATCCATAGTTACTACTGTGGGTATATCTAGTTTAAAATATAATAATAAAAAAACTACACTTACTGGAAATCTTATAATGTTATCACAGCTGCTCTTTGTCGCTTCTACAAAATAATCCATCCAAAATGAGAACACCAGTTGTTCCGAAGATGTCTCTTCACTTTTCTTCCTGAATCTGTTTGAAATTAAAATTATCATAGTAGATTGGATACACTTTTACGTCATCATTCGAATTGAGCACAGAAAAATATATATAAATTTTAACTGCAATTTATACAAATAACTGTAAAGTTGTAATTTAATCTTGACATGAATAATTTACAGATCTCTAAAAAATATTAATTAAAGAGACCTAACAATACCTGTCAATCAATTCTATATTCCCGATTGTTGACTTTAGGTACCAATTTGGGGGTTTCAATTTGAACATGCATTCAGCAGCTTGAATTGCCTTCACATAGTCTTGAGCTAAAACGGAGATCTCAAAAAATGTCGCCACGTCCCAATAATCTTTTAAAGATGACAAACTACCTTTCTTTCCTATCAAATGATTCAACACCATACCTATAAAAAAAATTACACAGTTAAAGTAATTATAAAAATTAAGAGATTTAAAACCAAGGTGTGATAGTATAATTAAACTATTTGATTACTACTAACAACCACTGAAAAATTCAGTGGTAAATATATTTCATCTTCTATAAATGTTTCAGTTACAAAGCAAGGGTTTGCTTCAACATATTTTCCGTTACGCTCTGACCACTTTAAACCTGAAGATTTTTACACAAAAGGTCTTTGATTGTCCATATAATAATAATATTTGGGAGATCCCACACAGCGCCATCTAGTCTCAAACTAAGCAAATTTTTATTTATGGGTGCCAACTAAAGGGAACAACTGATATACATACATAATATTCTTTATAATATATATATCTAGGTATTTTCCACCCACACACGGAACAAATAGACATATTCATTGTTCATGCGCACAAATATTATTCCCGGGTGGGAATCCAACCCGCGACCGTTGGCTTCGCAGTTAGGATCTCTAACCACTCGGCCAGTCTTTCTTTAGTCAGTATCTTTTAGTAGTATACAATTTCTCGTAAATTAAAATTCAGATTGCCAGTAAAGCATGGATAATACGTATACTGGGGATAAAACAGTTCATGGTTGATCAAATAAACAACTTATAGTTTGGCATAATATCCTACAGTTTCAAAAATAGTTTTATTTTTTAAGTGGTGTAATCTGACTATGGTAATATTATTTTTATGATTATAAAAAAATACTATTAAAAAATAAAATAACAATTTTTCCTAGTAATAATTAAAAACAACTTTTATCATTAAACAAAATATTTCTGGATTTTTTTTTTCATGTGTTTTATTGTATTCTATGAAAAATACCTTACTCAAGCACAGCAATGCAACAATCAACTTGGACAGCAATGTTAAAAACTTGTGCATTTTTATAGTTGTAATAACAAAGTAAAATTGTTTTATACCCCCCTTTCTTTTTTGACTTGGAAATGCCATATTGAAATATGATATACCCTATGTCACTCCAAAAATTAAGATAAATGTAACTACACCTCATGTGTTCAAATCCATCAAGCTGTTTAGGCTACAGGGTATACCAAAGAAATATGTATGACATACATACAAACATGCTGCAATTTTGAAACTGGAAGTAAGACATTGTGTTTAAGCTATATGTTGCTACTTTAATTAGTCATAGGCTGCTTTATCTCCACTATATAGATTACCCATGATTTGCCAGGCATCTTGTATATAGCTTTAAGCTGTCCTTATCAAAAATTTCGAAAAGCAATTACCAATGTGTTGTAACTCTTGAGAATTCTTGAAATCATTGCCAGCTATCACCAGTAATGTTGCCAAATTGATACCAGCGTATTCATTAGGCTGGACTTCAAAACCCATTCTATACCTGTAAAATATAATATGAAGGCTTAGCAGAAGTGCAAGGGGGTTCAATTATAAGTAGTATAAATAATCACTTATAATATATAGATTATATATAATAGCTATACATAATCTCTATATTAATACATGGCGAGAAAACTGTACCCTTTTTTAAGCATATTGCACACACAGAGGGGTGTGGGATTTGATATAGTTAAAGTTAATATGGAGAACATTATACAATCACCTACTAGCTAGCTGACGAACTATCTGATCCATCCCTCCCTGGCAAAATAGCTGATTGTTATGTTTATCATTTTGATTATACTCTGAGTAAACTGTAAAAACTTCATTGAATTTCTACTGCCCTTGCTCTATTTTTTTTTAAAAGGTATACTTATACAAACTGCTGATGACTAATCCCCTATCTTACACAACTGACTTTTCTAAAATTGTCTTTTGAACGTCAATCGTACAAATTTTCAAGTGGATCAAAATTATTTTTGGAATTTATTTCCTTACGTGTTGTAGGTACATGTTTTTGCAACCAGCTCCACAATGATTCTGACAGCTTCCACTTGTTGTAATGAACCTATTCACTACACATTAACCATATTTGGGCAGATTGAAGGTCACAACCCATTTAATTAACAGAGACAATTGATTGATAATGATTGATGACTAGTTAAAAGGTTAATAGCTATGCTTTAATTAATAATTACAATAAAATAAAGCAAGATGAATTGACCATTAAAATTGCAACGCTACCTTCCAAAGTATAAAGGTTAACCAACTTACCAATGTATTGCATTTTCCAAACTAACTATGTCTTTATGTTGAGATTCCACAAACTTATCTTTATATATACGACCACAGAGACACAGCATGTCTGGAAATCGATTCTCTTTTTTTTCCAAAGCTTTTATACACACTTTTAGTGCATTGTCTCGATCACCTTCTTTATTTCGTCTAAAATAAAAATAAAGAATAAAAATTTTAGACATGCTCATGGCCTCATCGACATATCTCTAAAATTTCTAGTCAAAAAATTAAATTTCTATCAGTAGCCAAATGAATCTATTAGGGAAATATGGAGTTTTAGAAATACCTGTAATCTTTCAATCACCATATTTTATATTAATTGAAATGAAGATAATATACTTTCTAACCATTCCTTATCTGCCTGCCTTCCCCATTCCCTGTTGATCGAGGACAACATAGTATTCATGTTACAACAAATGGTGTTGTATTAAATTTTCTATTACTTATCTATTACTCATTACTATTACTTTCTATTACTAAGATTATAAACTGATTTGGTGAAGGGGCTACTGTTGCGAATGTGAAGAGGCCAGCGCCTCAATCGTCATTTCCAAAAACATCCTTCCGCTTCAATCTCTCATAATTTCTGGAAAACCATGGAGCATTTCTTATTGTACGCAGGATGCAATTTTGTGCTTGTTGTGGACACATTATAATACTCTTGCTGGCAGTGGTGTCCCACAGAGGTATACCATAGCTCCAAATTGATTTTATGATGGTGTTGTATATTAGAATTTTGTTATTGACCGAACATACTTAAGTACCAAAAGTACCTTCCATTACAGGCGCTACTTTCAAACTTCTCTTGAAGTACACATCGCCACACCGCACATTTTTTACTTTCTAAAATGAGTTATATGTTTCTAGAATTTTTTTTGCTGTTAATACAGAGAAAAATTAAATAAATAATTCCACTTAGTACTTACCATCTAAATACTCATACATAAAAAAACAAATACATTAAAAGAAAAAAATTTCAGTGAAACTCACCTATTCATAGCAAAAGCATAAAGAAATCTTATAACTGGCATGTTGACATAATTCTTTCTATTCATCACAGTTTTTAAATCATCAACTAATTGTACAATGGCATCGTAGTCTTGAATTTCCCTGTAAGATATGAGCATGTTGAGGATTGTGTCTCCAGATAGAACTGAGGGATCGTCCAATCTGCGTCTCATGGCATGGAGGGATGATGCCAGTTCTGGTCCGCTGCATGTTTCGCGAGCTTTACGAAGGTCCGACAGGAATTTCTCTTGAAGGTGAGCTCTGGAAGACATAAAAAAGTTTAAAAAAACATGTGTTAAACATGTGAAGAATTTTAAATCTAAGTTTTATTTTTACCATTTCAAATAACACTGGTTTGCAATTAAGTCCTACTTCATATGAAAATATCAAGAATACGAAAATTTTGACATGAAACTAAATATGCATAAGTTTTTACTAAATATCATGTAACTACATGTTTTAATTTTTTAAAAGTAAATATCAAACTCGTCTTTTTGCTTGACGTTCATACATTTACGCTACATGATCCATCAAACCCGTACTTAAAAAAAACTAAATATAATTTAACTAATAGAAAGAGAGAGAAAGATATTGTCTGACTAATTTTACATTACAGCATGTGGGTATGCAAGCTGTAATTTATAAATGTATGGAATATCTAGGCGCACGGTAGTGAGGTTTGACCAAATTCAGGCTTGAACACGAGTGTGTATATGACACGAAACCGTTTGTTTTGTTTTTCACTACTTGGATTCTATTTAACATAATCTATTTTATAACAAACAAAAAAAAATCTAGAGTCAAAGTCTAGCTCTCACTGAATGAACATACCAGAAGAATATAGATGACAAGCACACATTTTCTCGATGACCCACTCACTAACTTGTTATTCATCAAAATTGTTCATGTTAGAACATGTTATGTTGTTAAGTTTGAAATTTGTTACTAAGGTAGGCTTTTACCTAAAATAAAAAAAAATATTTCTGACTTTTTATTTACCTATTGTATCTCTACACAGCAATTTGTTTTATATATCTCATGACAGATTAACTTCACTGTTTGGGAATTTTTCGTACTACATTAACAGACTCATAACAATTATTTCAACTCACTTCGCTTGAACTTCAACATCTTTTAAAATATTTTTGAGTCGCAATGTCAGTTGTTGTTTTGGATCCACTACTTCTTCTCCTTTGAACTTCGTGGCAGCTGGGTTGGTAACCACACAAGTAGAGCCTTCTGATAATTTGTATGACACAAACAGAAAGTTTGGAAGGGAACTCTGAAATTGAAAAAAAATGTGACCCTGAATTAATAGTATTGTAAACCAAACACCAACTGACACTGACCACCTGAAAATGGCCACTGTACCAATCTCTATAATTCAGTATATTACATATAGAAAGCCTATGTTCTCGTGACCTAAGACCTACCTGCATAAAAAAGTTTATAGTTTTCAGCTACATTGTAAATATGTTAACTGGTAATCAGAAGTTTTAACACTGCCCCTTTGGACCGCTCTAATTTGTCGGTGCGGTATAACGCATATGCCTTTGCGGTAGCGTTTCGGTACCCTAGGCATTTATCATCTAAGAGGCATTTTACTCCCAATCAACACGTGGTTGGGAGTAAAAACATTTTCTTTGGAGTTTACCTCCTTATTTCTAGTACGTCGCGACGTTTAGTGTTAAAATATTAATTAATTCAGATTTTTTGCATTTGCCAGTTGTCTCATTACAGATCTCTCAGACACATTTTTTGTTTGTTACTGTGAAAATCTAAAAATTTTAATAATGCAACTAGTGACGGAGATTGTAATTTAGCACCATTAGAGCTAAAGAAGCCATGATCTAAACATTCTTTTCTTTCGATCTTTGATTAATTTATAACAATAACGTTAGTACATCACACAGTGTATTACGGACGCCTTTTTTCAAACACCATCTTTTTATTACAATAATTGATAGAATTACCATTAAAAATGCTAGAGTAGAACTTTCACGCGGAAAATGTACTTAATTAAGGAGAAGACCATTTTTAAAATTAGATCAAAATTAAATAAGAAACATTTTATAAAATTATACACAAAAACAAAGTAAGTAGAAGAAAGAACCCGACTGTGTAAAAAATAAATAACTGAAAAGCAAGAACAGCTCTATAGTGCATAAAATGTGAATAAAGTACACTATCATATAAGTATGACTTAAATGTTATAAGGTTTTGTAGATGGGGACAAACCAATCACCAAATGTGTGATTATTAAGTCAAATTTTATTTTAATATTTAGACAAATACATACTATAATTTTTTACTGTCCCCACCTGCAATACTTTATATATTCAGTTATATTTATACAATAATGTATTTTATTCACATTCTATAAATACCTAGCGATTGTTTTATTAATTAATTACTTATCCCTCAGTCGGGTGTTTTAACTTTTTTTGATTACTGTTTTTTTTCCTTGAACTATAAAAGTAAAGTTTTCTATGTTTTTACTTGAATTAGAACTACACAAGCATAATTTTTTTAAAGATATGTGACCTAATATCCACAACAGACCTATTCAGTATGATGCTTGATGTTGTAGTTTGTATCAAAATGGTAACATAAAAGTGTTATGATATATTTGTAATTAGCTATTTACTAGCTTTCAATTGATATACATATTGTTCTATACATTGGCCATCGAGAGTTTGCATTCCTGACACATGAGATTTATAACTGTAACATATTTGTTGTGAGTTGACATAATAATATAGTTTTTAATTGAATTTTGTGTCATTCGTGCATGTAAACGATAATAATATTTGAAAACAGGAATTGTCCGACAGTACAAATTCACATCAATCATCCGATTATAATGCCGATTATGACCAATCAGGATCGCAAACTCTCAATGGCCGATGTATAAAAACAATTATATTTTAATTCCTTTCTGTCTTTTTTGATTCACTGATTCCATATATAAATATTATATACCCTATGTCACTCACACACTTAAGGCAAATCTAACGACACCTCATATGAAAAAATCCATTAAGCTGTTTAGGCTATAGAGGATGCCAAAGAAATAGACAAACATACACTTAAAAAACATTACTTACAGTCGAGTAAAAAAAGTTATAAGCACTGTGATTGAGTGGGTTTAGAGACTCAGGGGCAGGAAATGAAGCTAGAAACATTGTGGTACAAACTGAACAACAGAACTTGTGGACAAGAAATTGAACCACACAATACCCAACAGTTTTGTGTAAAATAATATTAGTTTCCTACTTATAAACTCCACACTAACATTATTACAAATTGGGTGCCAACAACCAGCCAGGACAATTCTTAAGATAGTTACTTTACTACCTACTATTATCTAATTTAACCGTTTAATACACACAATAAAATTGAAGTAGATAGTACTATAGTGTTTAAATTTAAAGATGTTGTGATATTCAATAAGATAATGGAGTATGATTGCTCCATCATGGTTCTGGTTCAAGGCTTGATATACTATGACACTGAAAGAATTATATAGTTGCACTCGATTAGGTTGTTAGACAATAACATTCAGTTAAAAAATATTCCTTTTATTTTCATTCAAAATACTAAATCTAGTCTCTTAAACCAAAACGCACATATATACTATCTATAAATAAATTTTAAAATTTCACTTTGTATATTGATTGGAAAAATAATCTTTGGTAAAAAACCGATGGCCGTCTTGTTTCCTTTTAGATCGTTCAATAGAAAAATATTGAGATATACGACTACACAAACCTTTCCCCAAAAACCAATAACCCTAGTCACTATTCACGGCTGCCGCACGCTTCGCCCCTTTTCGGTCTCAAGGACTCGGGCGCGCCGTAACAAAGAAGGCAACTAAATGTTATAAAATAACACTGTAGATAAAATAATTTATTATGAAAATGTGACCTATATTTTTTATTTACGTAATGAGGTCTACTGGTGATACATAACATCTATAAATTTTTTGGATGGTTGTTAAAATTTAGAAGGTAGAGGTAGAATATTTGATACCATTCCAAGACAGGTCCTAACAAATTATTTGGGTTTCCTGTAGAAACATGAATAATGGACCAGATTAAACGTGAAAACTCTTAAAGTGTTTTTATGTACTTTTTATGATATAAATTATATAACAATGATTAATTTTAAAGTCAGTCAAGATAGGCTGACGGTCCATCATTTCAAAAAAATTGGGTAGGATAGGTTTTGCCTGTATTAATGCTAGGAACAAAGTGATGTGATGAGCCAACAAGAAGAATAATTAAAAAACATTTACTGCAGGTTTCTCTCCTGCAGTAATCTATTTGGCTTAAAGAAGATAAGTCTCTTCTTTAAACACAATTAAATATTTTTTAACTTTTTGTCAGGCAACATTGTAAAGCATGTAAACTTTATGAAAATAAAATAAGTTACCACATACTTTTAGTAAAAGTGTTGCATCAGCATCAACATCATTATAAAGCAATATATTTTGCTTCATATTAAAACTCTCCCGCACTCCAAGATGATAAAGCAGTGAACTCTGCTGCATTTGTTCACTGAGATCCACAAGCGCGACGTCAGCATTATAAAATATTTCAAGTACACTGATCTCACCAAAGTCTAGTTTTTTAAACTGAAAATTAACATATAGTAATTATAAATCAATACAGTTATACAATACTAAATTATATTGTAATTATTCTAACAATTTATTAATGTGGAAATATACAAAACATGTAATAAAATTCTAATATGGAATTAAATGCCAACAGTACAGCTTTTCAAAACTACCATTCAAGAAGTATTAATAATAATTTAGAGGGGGTTGAGACAGTGAAACGGAACTCCCAGAATTTTTTAGAAATGCAGAAATAAAAAAATAAAAATTAAAAATACATACCCGTATACTCTACTCGACTTTACTTAAGACTCGCTCCATGCATTGACATAAACAAACCTGGCATAACCTATTGATTTGGATTTGGAGAAATGGACAATTAACCTACTTTGACCGAAGTTCTCTATAGAAAAACACAAATATATTCAACGTGACCTTGAATTTTTTTAATTGCCAAACCTGGTCAAGACTTAATGGAAGAGTGGCTGGCCATTTAGTGTTAGTTTCAAGTGTTTTGAGTTTAAAAGTAAAGAAATGTCTTTATAGCAAGTATGTATTTCATACTAATTTTATTTACATTTTTTTCTAAAAATTCTAAAAACAGGAAAAGTGAATCCGGTTTAGGGCATAAAGTATAACATTAATCCATAATAAAACTATAGTATACATAAAAACTTACTTCTATGTGATGTAAATTAGCATTAACCAGTTCGCTGGCTAAGCGCACTTCGTCCAGAGCTCTTTTTCTATGAGCTATATTTACTGGATTTTCCAAATCCATAACACAAACAATGTCCATATTATGTGGTCTAGCAGAAGTACCCGCTTGCACTGTCGCACTGGATCCATCGCTGCAGATACTTTCGCAAATACTTCTTACATCTCCTGGGAAAACCAACCAGAAGGTGCAAATAGCATCGCAGTAGCATATAAGAAAAGTAAAATTAAAAAGACAATGTTACTAATTTTTCACCTGGATCTTCCGCTGAACTATTATTTCCAGCACCAAACGTTATCATTGTTTGCAGGCTTCACTTAACATTTGGAAGAATATTCCAAATGTTTCATTTACGCAGTGAATGTTAGAAGAAAAATAAAACAGATACAAAAAGCAAGCAATTGAAAATATTGAAATAAAATCTGAATGAACGAGAGAATTGACATTTCGTAACTCTAAATAAATATTGAACGAACTATAGAAACGAACTGAACAATTGAACATAATAGTGTTGCAATTCTAGAAATATTGCTTTCAACCCATCAATCACTACGATACCACAGTCTAGTAATCCCCATACAGTCAGTCATCGGAGGCGTCTAAACAAACCAATGGTCTCAACCTCGTCGAAACATGGATGTTACATACACAAAAACCATAAAGGTATATATACTAGCGTAAGAGAGGAATATATATATACCTTTATGGATGCTACATACACAAAAACCATAAAGGTATGCATACTAGCATAAGCAGAATAGCACACAGTGAATTTGTGCCGTTACGGGTTTCTTTCTTTTTCATATGTGCTTACATAGTATTTTAAGTAGTATACTAACGCCGTAGTATATACTTAATATCTAAAGTCAGAGTATTTATGCCAACTGTAATTTCTGTACAGGTCAATTTGAAGCCCAAGCGATCGGTGTCAGCGTACGTGTAGTAGGATATATCACCAGAACCTTCAACTTTAGAGCCTAAACCTTTATTTCAGCAGTAATATAAAACGGATTTGAAGAAAAAAGTCCATCACAGTGAAAATATCAATTTTAGGCAAATTATCACTTTGTCTTTTACAAAAACTTGTTCCTTTATAATCAAATAAAACTTAACTATCTATTAAATAAAGAATAAAAACATATTATAGACTTGGATGAAATATAAGAATTTCATCCGCAAGGCGTAATTTGTGGTGCAGTGAGACGATGCGACTTTCGATCGAGTAGGCAATGTGACGTCACGGGCAGTAAGAGGCCACCAGTCAAACCGTACGAAAATACATAAAGATTAATAATTTATTTCTCAGTCATTTATTAACGAATTAAAAAAAATCACTGTTTTATTAGTTTTGGTTTATCTTTCAATTCTATCGAGTTAAATATGATATTCATCATGAAACTTCTCCATTGTAATGTTTTTGTTTTGTACATTCTAATTTATTTGTTTACAAAGAGTGCTAAAAAGTTTGTTGTTATGCGTTGCAACATGACGTATTGTCATTAAAAATAAAAATGATTTATTAATATTGTTTTATATATTACTTGGCTTGTATTCAACTAATCAACTGTTAACAAAAAAAAATGTTTATTAGTGTAAAGGAAATGGCATTTGAATTGGTTGATTGATGATTTGTCATTTTAAAAAACTAAAAGTTAGGAAAAGTAACTCAAACTAAAATTTATTAGTATAGCAGATGCAAAATAATAAAAAGGATTGCCGATTTCGACTTATGATAACGCGGTAATTTCAACGATACATTGTCATGAAAGTACCTACTACGTGCTATCGATGATGTAAAATACATCCATGCACACCACTAAAAGTGGCTCAGACTTATGTGAATTTTGCACACATACTCATTTACGTTTCGGTCATGAATGCGCATGGAACTTACATGTACTACGTACAACTGGAATGAGCTCTACGAAGAAATTTCGAGGTCCTAGAAATTTGACCTTGAAAACGAATTAAAAAGATAAAAGTAACAAGGACGTTAGTGGGTGCCATATTGTCTCATTCTGATTAGGGTGACAAAGTTACGTAGGATAAATAAGACCATAACAGGAACTTTTTAATTTTCGACTAACATCGAACAAAACTCTCTAAGCCTATCTTAACCCGTTACACTGAAGTAAACTTGCTTTACATGAGTATAAAGATTTCTGTATGTCCGTGTCAATAACCTATTCGTAATTTAGTAAATTAGAACCTTTAATTCGAACATTTGTCAAAATTGGTTTGGCAGATTTCAAATTAAAATGCTACAAACATACATCAGTATAATTATGGAGTAAAAAAACATACATGAATGATGGGAATCAATTTACATTCATTATTAACAAATAATTTTAATATTTATAAGGGATCATAAAACACGAACGTAAGCACTGAAAATGAGATCTCGCGTGGCCACCGCGTAGCACAACTTGCGATAGCATCAAAAATACTGGTTGGATTTGTACGAAATACTGTTAAATCATCAAATTTACAAAAAATAAAATAAATGGCAGTCTCTAGTCTCTAATCTCTAGCACTCCTATCCACCTCGATAGAAAAGTAGAAGCAATCAAACAGTAGTTCAAGAGAGCTAATCACTAAAAGCTGGCAACCCGCAGAAAATATGTTCAATCGACGGAGGCTTCTCACCTAAGAAATAAATTGTGAAGCAGTTAGTAACTCTAAAAATCAAAGCTTCAAATATCGATATCACAATCACCTTAGTAAATTAGCTGCATGCTCCCTTTATGTATAATACCTTTTTGAAAACAAATCTCCTATTGATTACAGAAATAAAGCTACCTAGAATGTGATTCACAATTGGATGGCTGACCGCCTTTATTTACAAAATAGTTAAATCCCACAGAAGTAAAGATCCAAGCGCGACAAGTTGCGTAGGTACTTTTGCACGCCGAAGTTCTCAGAACCATCACTCAGGAAATATCTCGTTGAAACGATCCCAATAAGCCTAAAGACGCTATTAAAAAGGTCAAGGGTTTTGTAGATATATATGTTTGAAATATATTTCTCATAAACGTAAGTTCGTACAGGCAACCAAGCTCCTTTCTTTCCCGAAAAAACCCAACAATCTAAAAATTCCCAATAATTCGGCAGATAAAAATGGATTTAAAAGACTCTAGGTACCGAAACATTATTTCTAGAGCCAAAATGTCTCAAAATTCAACGCTGGTGAGACCTAAGAATCTCAAATATTAATATGATGGCTTCCTTCCTTTCGATTGGCACCAGAGGTACGGACAGATTCAATACCCCATCGAAATCACACACACAAGTCTCTCAAATGCATATATAACGTGTTTGGAGTAACGATGTAAAGTTTTAAACCTGAGATAGGTAAGGTCATTGGGTATCATATGAATCACATTTACCTTAGTACAAAGTTTAACGGATTTCGAGATAATCAAAATTTTAGTAAATTTTTTGTTTTCACCGAAATTTGATCATTAAACATAAATAACTTTCTTTAATATTGTGTTATCACTCTACAAATTACTTTTTATGAAAGATTAATGTATATTTTTCTGAAATCAGGCAATAAATTAGACTCATAAGTTATTTAAAAAAAAATATGGATGCACATATCTCACTCAAGGACATTTAAAAATTATAATTCTGAAGTTCTCGTTATTTTTTTTATTTTTAGTTCATACTATTTCAACCTTCAAATTGTTTAAAAACTTCCTCATTTAATGTCCTTTTCGATGGTACTTTGGATGAAACTCGAACTTTTAACTAACTAGACTAAATAAACTAAACTAAACTTAACTAGAATGACGTCAGATATGTAACTAAATTATTTTCCTACTTTAACGAAAAACGTTTTTCTTTAAAACAATACATAGGTTTCCATCTTTCATATTCATTGAAATATCTGGCGACCTATTATTACGGCCACATCATAGGCAAAAGAGGGCAAAAGGCAACTACCAAAGTATTATTATTAACTAATCTAAACATTATGGACACCCTAGTATTATGACGTCAAAAACTTCAACTTTGACAAATGTCAAAATTCCCCAAATTCTCGTTTCAGTTGCCAGCATAAAACCATAAATTAAGACTTTCGTTTTAAATATTAATAAAAATTTTAACAAATATGAAATATACCATAACAAGCTTTAAAAATACTATTATCATCCGCATACCAAGATATATTCAAAACCAGAAGTCACAAAAAATAGAGTGTAAAATAGTGTATTACTATCTATTTCTATAAATATATATTAATAATTTAGGTCTAAAAAAAATAAGTTTCCTAGAAAAATTTTCTACAGATTTCGCTCTTCTCGCAATTATAGGAGGAAATTGAACAAAATTGTACGACAAAAAATTTTCAAAGAAAGTTATGGACCAATTTTCGATGTGCTACCATACTTAGCCACGCAAGCTCTTGCATTTTTTGACGCTAGTGTTTTCGTCTACCTTTATAACTTCTTGAATTAAGGCCGAATCTTACTTTCTAGGGTAGCTAATCTGATAATCATTAAATGAAAAGGGCACATGCTCAAGTCAGGGTTTTCGACCGTTTTTAAAATTTTATTTTTCAAACTTGTAGACAATCTACCAGTCTCGGAAGGTTTTTATTTTTTCGATATTAATTCTTCCGTTTTTGAAACAATCAACTTTTTGTCCGAAAAATAGGGAAATTTCGACTTTTTCAACGTTTTCGATTTTCCGATAAAGTTACGAACCGATTTTAGAAAATTTAGTATCTTACAATGCTCCGAAAGCTCTTGATTTTTTTTCCCATCACTGTCTTTTGTCTATCATCATAAATATTGGAAATATAGACAAATTTATTACACTCCTACACGAAAACGATCTAATAAACATATTCATTGTTACAAAAAGTTTTAATAAAAATAATGATTAAGTATGAGTCATATTTCATTCTGACAAGCGGAAATATATACTATGTATTTATGTAATATTTAATATGTATGTAATATGTATTTATGTATTTGATATTGTGAACAAGATGAAAATAAATCAAAATTACCAGCCGATTTTGTTATGTTTTATTGTAATAATAACTGTACTTACTCGAGATTGAACAAAATCTGTACCTACGTTATGGAGAAAAATTGACCTCATTTTCGGTTTCAACACACTAAAAAACATTAACAGTAGATGATATTATCAAATCAAAATTCGAAAAAAAAAATTGTAGACCTGTGTTATATTAATATTTTGCTAATAGCTTGTCATCCTGCGTTGATGCTTTTTAGGTACGTTTCTTTTTCATTTATTATTAATTCTTGCTAAGTCAAGGGCTACTTACTATAACTTTGCGTTAACGGATACCCAAATAAAGCTAAATTACGGTACCTAAATAATGTTTAAAAAGAAAAGAAAATAGATAGAAATAAAACTGCAAAAGAAAACAGAAATAAAGTTGTTTAGTAAAAACTACGCAAAAACAAAGAATTGACTTTTTTTATTTGCTACAGCTTTAAATTAAAAGAACTGATTTCGATAATTCTTTCACAGTATCTACCCTAAGTTATAACATAGTGACTAAACACAAAAGTTATCAAAATCGTTTCAGAACTTTCAGAAATATTAACGGCCAAACGTGTATAAAGTCCTATTGAATTAAGTCAAAATATTTTAAAAAGTGATATTAGAACGCGATGTGAGCAATCAAGGCATTGCTTCGCAATACTATTATGTAACCTTTATAGGCAGTGGCCTAATTAGTGAATTACCTACCCTAAAAAAAAGTGTTCATCAATAGTCGAGCAATGGATGACCCCCATAATAAAAACGAGAAATGTGAAGAGGAAAAAATATGCGTCTCTGACTTCACCTCCGCTCGGCGACTGTGTACAACCAGCGACGTGAAATAGCAGCTCGGATATGGAACGGCCATAGTGGCGTATTAGACCAGCTGATTTCGATAATTCTTCCACTGTATCTACCCTATGTTGAAAAATAGTGACCAAATACAAAAATCATCAAAATGGATTCAGAACTTTCAGAAGAAGTGATATTAGAACGCGACGTGAGATCATGCATTGCGAAGCAATGCCATTACCTAACTTTTGTAGGGTACTAATTACCTACCATAAGAAAAATGTTCAACAGTCGAGCAATGGATGACCCCCATAATAAAAAACGAGAAATATGAAGAGGAAAACATAATGCATCAGCGGAAATTATAGATCCTGTATCGTAATTATCATGACGCATAGTTTTTTATTCCTCGGTTCCCTCATAATAAAATCTAAATTCACCATAGTACTTTTCCCAGTGTAGTGGTATATTTTATGCTAGCCACACAGAAGTGGTATAGAAAGAGATAGTTAGGCACCCGGTTACTTCCCTTTCGCACTTTTTTTTTTAATCACCAGTTTACGTATGACCACGCTAATGTTAGAGAGAGCTCCTTCCAGTTGTACGTAGTACATAATAGTTCCATGTGAATGCCATGTTTAGATGTCAGTTGGTCTCCTACGCTAGTAATATGTATGTCTATGGTAGCATCCATGGACGTATTATTAGGTTCATGGTTCAGGACTGGGCGCTAGGCTTTGTGAAACGAAAAGATGAGTTAGCGAGGTCGTTTGTAATAGGCATAGGATAGATAAGTCTGAGAGATAAGTTCGAGTTATATAGTAGTGAGTAGTAGGTTGGCGGCACTCGCTGTCGGAACTGTCGTATAAAGGTGGCGGTATTGCTTTTTTGCGATACTAGCGCACACTAGCGCTCGGTGCCTCTTTGAACTAATCGAACTAATATATTCATTTATTGAATTCTCGAATTCACAAATTATTTTTCATATTACAAATCTGCCTTCAGTGAGGATGTATATATATCTTTGATATATATACAACTAATGTGTCCCGGTGGGGATCTGTAGTGTATAGTTTATTGCGATAGAAATAAATGTTAAATGTACATGCCGCATGTCTGAAAAGTTTAAAGGTTTTCATTAATTTCATCTAAAATAGCGCTGGTTAATAGCTCAGTTTCTTGCTGACGGATTTGGTCCTTTCTTTTTATTTACACTAGCGACCCAAGGGTACGCAAGGGTAGCAACTAGACACTGATGCAGCTAGAGCATAATTAGTAGGTACCTATATTATATGCCTACATTTTATTTTATGTTTTATTTTAGTGTATTGTATTAGTTCGTTGCGTCGAGCATATGGATTAGATTTAATTATATTAAATATACCTAATATTTGTTCATATCCTACTGTCAGCATTTTTAATAGGTATATTTTATTTCCAATTCTGCAAATATTTGAAGAAGTAAAGAATATATATATAAAACAAACTAAAATATTTCTTTGTGTACAACATTGATAACTTCTGCCTATTAGGTAGGTACATCACGCGTATCGTGTCAGTATGGAATACTAATGAATTTAATTTGTCGCGCTATAGTTTTAATTGCGATATATATGCGACAATAATGCGATAACTAATAGTGTAAACGGCAATTATAATAAGCCTTCAATACTTAAGGTAAGTAACGTATTTAATTTGATGATCGTATCCGTGTACATAACTTTCCAATTACCACGTTATATTATATGTGACAATGTTAAACATTGAAATGGGTATAGTAAGTTATCCTTAAAAGATAGATATATGCAATCGTGGGCTTACAGGAGGCAGCGTTTTCGATGAAAGCTCCCAATCGGCTTGATTTATCCGACATCTTCTACAATCATCGCCATATTTCAATTAAATTACATAAAACATTATTGAATTATATACCCTCCTCTTGAATTACTCCGTCCATTGGTAACAACCCTGTTCAGACAGACAGACGCGGCGGGAGGACTTTGTTTTATAATACATATGTACCTAGTGATAATAAAATTCATGCACGAAGGTATTAAATTAATATCTCATGCGCTTACTCGCTAACATTGCATTAATTGTTCATTCATATTTTGTATATGCTGGCCCAGGATTTGTGAGATCTTGAGTCTGCGTGCACTGTAGTTTAGAAAACATCTCCCAGAGTGCCGAATACGAATAATTTGATAAATCGGTCTTTAAGACAGTCGTGCTCTAGTAGGTAAAATATTGATGGATTTATACAATTTTCTAAACAGGTTCTTAAAATAGTAGAAAACGCGTTTTTACAATTAACTAATAATTGTAAAAAATTTAAACTTAAAATATGTGCTATTCACTATGGCTATTCATTAATTTAGTGCCGGAATTAGCTACATTTTGGAATTTATGGACACATTTTTTAAAATAATTTAAAAGTATATATTCATAATATCCTTGCAGTTGTGCCACAAAGTGACTTGTGCTTGCGCTACGAAAATATGCATCTGGATCTGATGTCCTCTTGACAGTAACTGCACTGTCAAAGTCTTTAACTATCTAACTCTTTGAATCTTTAACAATCTTGGATTATGTCACAAGAGGGAATTTATTACTTTGTGGAAAAATGTCATCACAAAGGCGCATTCAAAAAGTGCTGGTTCCTCTCAGAAGAATACGCAAGAAACTAAGGGACGCTCTTTTTAACAAAATCATAAACAATTTTTTTAACAATAAGTGCTTAAAGTTTCGATATCAACCGTCCAGAGTCCCGTTATATTTAAAATCTGCTGATATTCAATAACAATTTCACCGAAAAAACTATATTTTTATTTGTAGCCATTTTCGAGAAAATCAATTTTTAATATTACTTGTTTTTCAAATAACCACGCAACCCAGAAGAGTATACGCGGGGCTTGTAAAGCTTGTGCCTCGAGTCGGTGAACTTGAATGCTTTTAACATCGGCTGTTTGCATTTTATCGTGTTCTTTCTTAATGCAGTATATCGTTTATAATTGTGCCACGTGGTTCATCATCATCATCAGCCCGTGTCCCTTTACTGCAGGATATAGGCCTCTCCCAAGGCTCGCCATCGCACACGGTCCTCCGCCTTTCGCATCCAACTACCCCCGGTATGGTGCTTCAGATCATCTGTCCACCTGGCCGGGAGCGTCCAACGCTTCGCTTTCCGGTACGTGGCCTCCATTCGAGAACTCGTTTATCCCATCGGCCAGTTCAGCTTGCTGATAGCTTCGGCTATGTCGACAACTTTGGTTCTTTGACGGATTTCAGTGTTTCAGATGTTATCCATCAAAGAAACACCGAGTATAGCCCGCTCCATAGCACGCTGAGCGACTTTAAATTTGTGGATCAGTCCTGCCGTGAGAGTCCATGTTACGGCACCGTACGTCATTTGTAGGTTGGACGCACGCGCTTCACGGGGAGATAATTAAAGGAAAAGTCTGCAGTGGTGTATTCCGTTTGAATACACCACTGCAGATCAGCAAGGTTACTCAAAATGCCAATATCATTGCTAATTGCGTAGTCATAACATAATGTCTTAAAATAGTGACGGGAGTGCAATGGACATCCCGTAGGTAGAAAATTCAAGAGCCATTCGTTACTTCACGCGGCATATTAAAAATATTATTTGTATTATCGTGGCATGAAAACTTAAACATTTATTCCATTAAATACTTTTTTAATTGTAAATGTTCATCACATTAAACAAATTACAGAATAGTAAATAGGTATCCAAAAAATTTATACGAACGACGCCTTTGATACCTGTGAATTAATTAATAGCGTGTTTTGTGGATTATTGTGACTTCGTTTTATACCATTATGAATGAATCATTCCTCGTTCCTGGTGTGGTGGTGAAAAAACCGAGTATTTTTGGTAAGTTTATAGAACATTGTAGCGCGCACGCGCGGACGCGTCATAAGTAGTAGTAGGTATGAGTTATGACGTAGGTAGCCGCCGTGTGTTTACGTTTCTATTGTTTGCGTTACGTTGCGTGCGCTGCGCTATACAGAGTTGACGAGACTGAAAATTAATTACTTTTTTCATGTATGACATTTTTTCTTGTACCTGTTGTCTAAAGGTCAAGAAAACAATCTGTATAACCTGCTGATATTGGGACAAACAAATGATGATATCCATCCATACCGTATACGTTCATCTGGTTTTTAACCCGCGAACCCAAAACATTGTTACCTAAAATAAAACCACAGAATACAATGATTACGCTCAGCTTGATGAATCTGCTATCTAAGATAAAAAAATAAAAGAAAAGAAAACCAATACAGATATGTCTGAAAATAGTTTTTAATATTTTATTTCTTTAATAAAAATAAAAATGTTTATATGTAATAAGTACACATTACTAAGTAAGGTAGTAAGTAAGGATAGGTACCTACCTAGATAGAACTATGATATCTACTAGATAACTAGATATCACAGTTCTATCTAGTAAACAATTTTAATTACGAGATCATACAGTAAATTATGATCAACCAGAACGTCGTACGACTTTAAGCTAACTTATTAGTAGTAATAACCCTTTGTTTTATATTGATGTAGAAATTTTACTCAACTGACAGTCCTTTACATTTCATAGATATTAGAGTGTTTATTTCCCCAAAATGATCTTGCGTGAAGCACCGAAGTTTTGACCAGATTGGGTGGCGACCTGATTAGTACCAGGTCCAGCTTGAAGTCCGATTACCGTCTGTCCAGCACGGAGAACATCTTCGCTAAAGTCACGACGATTTTCTTCAGCGGGCTTTGGCCCTAAGAAAGGGCCGCGCCACTCGGGGTGTTTGTATGCCTGTAGCAAAAATGAAATTTATTAACAATTTATTACAATTGTATTATACTAAGGAAAGTACGCGCCTATACAGCCTCACAGGTCAGCCGGCCAAAACAGGTCACGCGATATTCAATTGAGTTATTTTATTAGTGTCGCTAGGATCGGCGAATGAACGCGACATGTCCGTTCAATAGCAGAATATTAATAAAAAAAATTTTTAGCATCTGTGATGCCAGAATGTATTATAATATAGTTGTAGGCAAATGAAGGTAAATAATGTGTGAAATCCACTTTTTCATAGTCATAATAGGTATAATAACATTGATGAGTAGTTTCTTAATTTTATTTATTTATGGTTACACCAACAACTTATATACAATACTTCCACAAGAAACAATTTAATTTATATTTTATACTATTTATTATGAATCTCAGGTTTTGTCTGTATATAGAAGGTGAGGTTTTAGTAACCGGCCAAAATTTTTCTAGATTTTAGGTATCACCAATAGACCTCATTGCGTAAATAGAAATATGAGTAGATGTATTACGACGTATTCCATCTACTAATATGAGTTACATTTTTATAATAAATTATTTTATCTACAGTGTTATTTTAAAACGTTTGTTTGCCTTCTTAACGCTATAGTAAACGTACGCGCCCGAGGCCTTGAAACGGAATGGGGCAGCAGCCATGAATGGTGACTAGAGTTATTGGTTTTTTCGGGAAAGGTTTGTTTAAGTCATACCTCAATATTTTCTATGAAACAATACTAAAAGGAAACAAGACGACTATCGGTTTTCTACCAAAGATCATAATATTAAAATTTGGCTGGTCATTAAAACCTTAATCTGTATAATATACATTATTTTTCAGCAAAATTTTGTGACGATTAACGCTGACATAAGATGCACTTATCCGATATTCACGATTTTTTTTGTCTCTCTGCCTGTCTATTTGTATTTCTTTCATAACTGACTAATAACTTAACTGATTTGGATTAAATTCAGTTTGAGCAAATGAATTCTCATCACGCATAAGATAGGGCATATATATGTATCATGTCCGTGTATCTTGTAGAATTGGTATGTCTTCTTACAACTCTACAATAACTATATAACTTATATTTCATTTTATATAATTATTGAAAACTATCGGATTTCAAAACAGATGGTCTGCACTGAAATAAACTGATTCGTTAAACGTATAGTTCCAATCAAACTTTATGGCGGATCGGAATACAACGCTTTATGCATGCTTGCGCAGGTTCAGTCATATGCCCCTCGCTCCACTGCGTCCCGCTACACCTAAAACTGGTTACTGCGACGGGACTTGTGCCTATGTTCACATCCGCCATAAAATTTGATTGGAACAATACCCACACTGAAAATCATATAAGTAGGTACAGTTCCAATCAAACTTTATGGCGGATCCGAACATAAGCACAAGTCGCGTCGCAGTAACCAGTTTTAGGTTTAGCGGGACGCAGTGGAGAGTGGAGCGAGGGGTATAAGACTATGACTGTACCTGCGCAAGCACGCATAGAGTGTTGTATTTCGATACGCCATTAAAGTTTGAGGGGCGAACTATACTAAGAGTTGGCAACGGATTGACTAAAATATCGTTAGGATGTCTGATTTAGTATCACATAATGGAGTCTGTCTGCGGGCATGACCATGGTGCTATTGGTAGGTACAGCCGTTTAAACGCGTGCTATTGTTTAGTTAAACTAAATTATCATTAGGATGGTTGATTCAAGGATAATATGATAGTATGCACAGTAGCTCTAAGCACAGTACAAAAACTGACATGATTCGTTGGTGCGTTTAGTAGATATAGCCTCGAGCTGGCAACGGCGTGGCACGTTTAAGTGACCGGGAATACCGGGACGCGGGGAGATGCTCGAATAAAGAGGGGTGTGTGTCAGTTGTTAAAGTGTCGCACACTACTGTTGATTTTTTTGTTGTTTTGTAATTTTTGTTGTGGTACCTGATTAATATCACATGATATTAATATTAAGTAGATTCGGTTAAAATTTAATTTTGATATTGATTTTTAAACGAATCATGTCAGTTTTTGTACTGTGCGTATAGCTACTGTGCATAGTGTCATATTATTCTTGAATCAATCATCCTAATGAAAGTTTAGTTTACTTAACAATAACACGTGTTTCAACGGTTGTACCTACCAAACGCTCCAAGGTCATGCCGGCAGACCGACTCTACATGCTATTGTGCTAAGTGATCTACATGCTATTAATACTAAATCAGCTATCCTAACGATAGTTTAGTCAATCCGTTGCCGCCTCTTATACTATCAGTATCATTTATTAAGGTTATCGGAACATCTTTATATTTTAAATTTCATTAAAATTAGCGTCGTCTACTGGCGTTATCAAAAACTCTTTTTTTAAACTGTCGGAAAATTTTTCATTGGAAATCAAACTACCGAAATCAGTTCGGTCAATAAAGGTTTCCCATAGAATCGATAAGTGCATCAAAGTTGGCTGGTTCATGCTAAAGCTGTCATTTCCATTCAGAAAAAAAGTTACAAAGTGGCTTACCGTCCTGCCGATAGCGAATATAGTTTGTGTGACGAGTGCAATATTCTTCTGGTCCCAGAGGTCCGTAGTTTGGAACAGATCTACATCAGGTACTCCGTACTTAGTGCAGGCTCTCTGGAACCTAAAAAATTAAACATGAATAATAATTATAATATTTATTGCCAATCAAAGTTACAGTTATATTCAAAAACAAAATCAAAGGAAAATACAATAAACCTAATGCAACAGTAAAAGGCTATTGGCACCTAAACTAGGACAGCCTGTATTTTAGGTATCAGCACCCTTCTTCTGATCTCTGGATTAAACATGGTTACAGTATTTAGGACAATTATAAATTTAAAAAAAAAAAAAAACTATAGGATAACACAAAATAAATCAAAAGTATACAACAAAAGTGTGCAACAAAAGTGCACAAAGTATAATGCAAATGTAAATAAAATGATATAAAAATCAATATATGTCTATGTGAGGGGAAGGGAATAGAAATAGGGATTGAAGCACCGACTTATACGTACCTACAGTACCTATAGGTACATATAAGTCGGTGGATTGAAGTGTAGGGAGAGTGTGCAAGTCTGTATGAACGAGTTTGAACATAGTTTATGTATGGGGTGTGGAAGTCTTTGGTCGTGCAATATGTGTTCACAAATGCACTATTCATCGACCATAAAATGATTTTTTTTTATATTCCTTTATTAGGGACAAAATAAAACGAACAATTACATTAAGGTTTTAGGGGACACTCATCAGTTTCGTAGTTATTTAATGCGATTTATTTACTAAAAATACACATCATGTATGTGATCTCTGATGTGTTCGAGGTAGATTGATATACCTACCTAGACCATATTGACGGCATGTCAAAGAAGGACCAAATGTGGTTGCTTGTTTTCAACATTTTCAAAAGCATCGAAATGTTATTACAAATATTAAATTGAGGTTTTACTATAGGCCACTTCGAAAGAAAATAATGCCTGCACGGTAAAAGTTTTTAATTTTAAACTTTTTCCTAATACGACCACTATGACATGCAGAATATTATATGTATTTGAGTACAAAGTGAAATATTTACTGGTTAATATTGTCCATGAACTTGTAGTCACCGCCGCAGACATTGACCTTTGTGATGATCCCAGGCTGCAGTCGATTCATCAGTTTACATAAGATGATGCCATCACGCAGAGCATCTTCGTAGGACAAACCTGGTGGGAAGCGCTCGCCTATTACTGCCTCGATCCACCTCTGAGCTTCGACTTCTTTTTCTGGTTCGCGTTTACCGGCGCACTGTCAAAGAAATAACATTACAGTTAGTGTATGTATTACAGATAATAATTCGGTGTAAAAACCTCTAATGCCCTTTATTTCAAAGAGCTAAAATTTTGAAATCGAAAAGAATTTTCTATTTGTACCAATCAGCAAGATAAAAGTAATCATAATATAATAATAATAACGTATACATGACAACAACGTCTAGGCCCCAAACTAAGCATTAGCTTGAGTTTTGGGTATGAAGCAAAGACACCACATACATATAACAACTAAGACCCGGTACCAGTATCAATATTCATCATATAAATACCTGACCGGGTATTCGAACCCGGGACCTCCAGCTTCGTAGGCAGGGTCGCTACCCACTAAGCTAAGCGGTCGTTATACCTAAGTAGATACATATTGTTATTTATAACAATGTTAAGGTCGTCATCACGAATTAAAATCTAAAGTTATTCACGTATATGAGTTCCAAAGCACAGACGGATAAATCTGTTTTGTTCATATGCCATATTGGATCTTTCATTAGTATAAAGGTTTATCTAATTTTATTTAACGATTTTTATGACACACTATCTTCTTTTCGAAATGTATCTTAAGAAACTACATCAAAAAGCATTCGTCAGTCGTGCGAGTGGTTAATGTCAAAATGCTTGTTTTTACAAATACTAGTTGTACTTTCTGTAACTTTATTGTCATATACCTACAGGATTGTGAGAAGAAAATTAAGAAAGTGTGTGAGTTGTCCCAGGTATTATCATTATTATACCTATTTGAGAAACATAAAAAATACATGTAAAGGGTAAAAATGTGGGTTAATATGCACTTTTAATCATGTTAAATGATTAATTTATATTTTTTTTTAAATAATTACTTTCGTAGCTAGCTCATTTGTCGAAAATTACAGATTCGAAATTACGGACAGGTCCATGGCTGTATTACTTACACAATTTGTAAATATATTGAGTTAATTGACAAATGTTTTTAATCTAAGAACTAAAATGTTGTATAGATACTAGCTTTCCACTTGCGTCTTTGCTCGTGTGAGCCGTACATTTGTGACGGAACAGCTATAGGGATATTCCGGTTTTAGCCGTAAAGAGGCAATAAACGCATGGACACATTATCTGCAGTTAAAAGTAGCCTTATAGCCTTTCTGAGGTTACAAATTATTTCTATGTCAAATATTATCAAAATTGGTTCTGCGGTTTAGCTGTAAAAAAGTTATAAACATACAGACACATTTCCGCAGCAAAAAATAGTCTATGTTTATTCCTACTATGCAAGCTATCTACCTATCAAGTTTTATCAACATCGGTTCGTCAATTTAGCCCTGAAAGGTTAACGAACATAGGGACACATTTTCGCGATAAAAATTAGCTTATGTCCTTTCTAAAGCTTCAAGCTATTCTTATATCAAATTTCATCATCATCAAAACATACACACACACACTTCCGCATTTACAATACTTACTATATATTAGCTCGGATTATTATATAGTGTCTAACATTATTATTATACACTATATAACAATGTATACTTAACAGTATTATTAATTTTATGTTAATAAGGTTTATTATCATAATTTTAAAATAATATAATCATGTAACATTATCTATTTATTTGAGTAATTTTTAAAATGTCTTTTATTATTTGGGTAGAACATAAGATCTGTAAATTACTCAGCATACTTATATATCGTTATATCGTTAGTCAATTATTTCGTATGTAAAAAAACTGCGAGTATCTCCGTCTTTATTTTCGAAATCGTATGATTTTCAAGAGTATACATTCTTTTATGACATTAATATAACGGAAAATCTGTAACGGTCTAGACAGATTCAACTGAGCGTTAAATTAAGAAAAAAAAAAAGTTCAATATCTTGTTTCAATGATAGAAATACAAATCGCGCCGAGTCGTTTTCTACAGAACAGAAATTGAATTTGCATGGATGAAATTGAAATTTACTCAATTGAAATTAATTTAATTTGGTAAATCGTCTTAAGGATTGCCCAAATATCGTTAGTAGCTGGGTTTAATTTTTAGCTTGGCTTCATTCCAAGTGGAAACCACATTTATAGAATACTTGAGACCGAACTTCTTATAGATATAAGAAATTTAAGAAAATAATTCGTGATTTACTATAATATTTCTTTCATTGGAGTTATTATTCGACTAATTTCAATGTAAGTCTGTTGTCACGACATTTTATAGTTGTAGATGGGTCTGATCTTTGATTATATACATCTGTAGATATTAATTTTTTTTTAAACTATTCATAACTTTTTTTTAAATTTCTCAAAATTAAAATCTAATTAAAAAAACTAAAAATACCTACAATTTAAAAATACTATCTAAATAATGACAAAAATGAGAAAATTTTAAAGAGACAACGAGTCCAGGATGCCAAGGATACTTGCCGCATTGCCACGCTGTATTACGGCACTGATCCTCTGAGCAAAGTATTCCTTGCTCAAAGCTCAAAGGATTTGTAATTGAAAGGAAATTTAAGAAAAATTAAGTGAAATTATATTTTTTGTCGTAAGTAGGTGCATTTGGTACACTTAACAAAATAAAAATATTTTCGTTAGGCAAACGAACAGTCGAAAGCAAATATTTAAAAAAAACCATAAACTATACCTTGTAAATATATCAGCAACATACTTAAATATTAACAGTCACTAAACAGCTGTTTGGACAACGTTGGATTATAAATAATCGTCAAAAAGAATTATATTAAGACGCGCCAAACGAATGACCGAAACGCCCGAAACTGTGTGGGAGAATAATATAGACATTGTAGGTATGAGAGGTTTGTATATTAATTAATTAATTAATTAAATCTGTTATACTTATAATGGATACATATTTATGGGTACTGGAAGTAAATACTGTAGCAACATTAAATTGAAGTACCTACCTGTTACAGGGTTAGAATTCCGAAATACAGAATTGCAGATTGTTATAACTTTTTATTTGTTTCGGGAAAGGTGTAAAATGAATTGGGTCTTTTAAAATATAATCAAACTAATTTTGATTTTTATTTTTGAATTGAAAAGATATTTAAGCTTATAATTTTTGTTGAAAATTCAATAATTAAGGTTTATTCAAGACAACTCTATTGATAGTGCTATTTAGTTTTTCGGAGTTTAACAAACCCCACGGCAAAGAAAATCACAAAATCGAAATTATAGGTATTTTGGTGTAACTTTAATTTTGATAATCAATAGTGTGGGTTAATACCTATTGAATTTTGGTCTTTCGCAATCTTGTCATTACTTTCAGAAAATAAAAAATTAAGGGATATTGAAAAGCAAAATGATTTGAATGATGCCATTTTTGATAATATCTTTGAATTTAATTTTTTTTTTGTTTGCCACAATATGGCGACTTTTGACTACCGTCATGATATTAGTTACACTCACAAGATTAAGACTAATCCATCGTCACAAGATCGTCCCACGCGTTTCGTCTCACAGCGCCACGAAAGAAAAAACATACATTCATACTTATATAGACTGGTGAACACATTGCTCCTCCTTTGCATCGCGCAGTCGGGTAAAAATGGTCATAGGGTGAAAATGTAACTAGACAGCCCAGTCGCGATTTATCGTCTAGATTACCTACATGTTATCTTACATATAAACCAAGTTTTTATGTTCGAATAACACAAGTTTGAGTCCTTAAATTAGACATTTACATGCAGACGAATATAACGAAATTATAACTCTAAAATACACAGAAAATAAACAAACGCAATTTTTTAAATAACAGAGCAAGTATAAATTTGTAAAAAAATCCGTGACCGTTCACGATGACCAGACGAGCTGCTTCCTCATCCTCTTATTTTAGAAATAGTGTTGAAATGTGACATTTTTAGATGTTACGGCTTATATATTTTAGTAGGAACGAGTTTGTTTATATTAGGTTTTTCAGTTCATCGGCTTCTCTAAACTAAAACCTAAGGTTGGATAAAGTAATTTAAGTATAGGATTTACATTTTTTTTTTCATCGACGTAATATATTGGATCCAACTCATAATTTGATGGTGCTCAGTAAAATTTATGATTATACTAGTGTATAGTCTCTTTCATAGCCTTTTTTTGAACGCAATTTGGCCCATACCTAGTTATGGTGACCACCGATCTATACCTAGTGTATTTCTATGATTATCGATCCCTATACTTACTACTTTTTTCAGATTTGATGTTTTATACATTTGAATTTTCAATAATCGGTAAATATTTTTTCTCTAGGAAGTTATATAGATACATATATATTTTACTTAAGTGGTTATAGAGATACAGTGTGTTGTTAGGAAAACGCACCCATACTATTAAGTCTATTATTTAAATCTTTTCCTTTGAGAAATATGTTTTTAAATAATTGATTTCCATATTTAGTACAGAAAAAACAACTGCAGTCAGTTTTGTTACTTTTTAAGTTCATATAGGGAATAGGCCCCCATGAATATTTTTTAGTGTCGTCGCACACACAATTATAATGCTTATAATACATAATTAATTAATACGGGGGTTCAAATACATATGAGATTAAGTTTCATATAACAAAAACCGGTCCAGTGCAAGTCGGACTTTTCAGTTCAACTGTATTTTTATTGTTTTTTTTTATTTGTTATTTAATTTATAGAATCTGAATTTTATAAATTTTCTAGTAAAATCTATATGAGGCCCTATGAACCGTTTTTTTTTTCACAACTTTATATCAGTAGTTTCGGGGATAAGGGTAAGAGATAATTCTTTACTATTGTATAAACAAAGCATTTTAAAATAAGATTAATAATAAATGAATTATATTTGTATTTTTCATAATGAGCACTTTCATTTAATATATCACACGGCACTTGTATTTTTTTTATTTACTCTATACTTATGTGATTCTATTACCAAACTTCGTATACGTACCAAATTTCAACTTGTTTAGTCTTATAGATTCGTATTTTCCGTAGTATGTGACAGACGGACAGACAGACGAAAGAGTTATTGTATAAAGGTTCCGGTTTTTCATCTAGGATATACGGTTTTACAAAGCTATTCTTTCTATTCTTTTGAGATGATAGAAATATGTAGAAAAATTGGCTAATTAGTACTTAATTTTTATTTCAAAACAAAATGCATGGTGTCTTCATTAGTCATGTTTTCTCAAAAGAAATTTCAAATTTAAACCCATAATACGATCCTAGTAAAAAGTACAAAAAGCACGAGTTTTAAGGCGTTATTATTATTTAAATTATCGAGTTGCGTATAAACATAAAGGAAATAAACCTTTTAAAATGTTTTAATTCTTTAAGAAAGATTTATTATCTTTATCCGGTGTTTTCTCGGCCACTGATGTGAATATATGGGACGTTTGTCGTTCACATATAGAGCTTACGTATTTTATGACGTATTTGCAGGGAGCTTTGAGGATAAACTCCCGCCCGCGCCAATCGACGCGTGTTTGGGCGGGCGGGAGCGCGCGCGCAGTCCAAGACAAGAAAGCAAAGTGAGAGGTCGCTTTAAATTTTAGTGTATCTTGTTTATTAAAAGTACAAAATGGCGGTGAGTATGTAACGAATTTTGAATATTTAATTTTTGCATTTATCATAATCATCGTGTTTTCATTTTTATATACATTGCTTGCTATACATATAGAAATACAGGCCAGCAATGTACATAGAAACAGTAGCGGTAGTGTTTTAAACTGTCGTCATAGTGTTTAAATACGCTAATGTTTAAATAAGTGTCACGAAAAAAAATATTTTCAACAACACAATAATTAACTAGTGATTGGTCTTTTTTCACTTTCCCGGACATCTTGCTAAATCGGATGTTGTGATAAAACATCTGATTTCATCAAACGTGATGCCAATACGTGTAGAAGTTGAGATTAAAGCGGGGCGTTATAAACAAACGCCCGTGTTTTTATCTTTGGCCTATAACCACTTGACATATCACCCGGCTTTTTGGGCGAGTTATTTTCGTTGATGATGCTGGAAATTCCCGTAACTGGTCCATGAAAATACTTGGCACTGGAACGGATTTGTTTTACGACCGGACGTTTAGAACGTTTGAGATATTTAGATATGTATATGACACTGAAGCTTTTTTATAAGCTTACTTATAAAGATCTCTTACAATATACAAAACACAGGAAATGTGTAGAGAAGGTCTAACGATATTTACTGATAGAAATATATTTTTTAGCCCCGCAACAAGGAACAAGAACAGGAGGTGCTGAACTGGATTGCTGCAGTGCTTGGTGAACCGCTGCCCGGTGGCACTTATGAAGACATTTTAAAGGACGGCGTTGTACTGTGTAAGCTGATCAACAAACTAGCTCCAGGCTCTGTGAAGAAAATTCAAGAGAGAGGAACCAATTTCCAGCTTATGGAGAACATCCAAAGGTAGATAGATATCTTCATTTTACTTCACTATACACTTTACTACATTTCACTATACATGTTAACTATTGTATCGTGTCTCAAATAACGCATGTTGAAATCAATTAGATAAAACCATATAATGCATAATTTCAGGTTCCAAGCTGCAATCAAAAAGTATGGCGTGCCAGAAGAAGAAATTTTCCAAACTGCTGATTTGTTCGAGAGGCGTAACATCCCACAAGTCACTTTGTGTTTATACTCTTTGGGTAGAACTGTAAGTTGTATTTAATATTGCTACTGATAAAAAAAAGAAATTTTAAACCATGGATTTTACAGTGCAACATTTATTATTACAGACACAAAAACATCCAGAATTTAATGGACCTCAATTAGGACCTAAAATGGCAGAGAAAAATGAGAGAACTTTCACTGAAGAACAATTGAGAGCGCATGAGTCCGAACTGAACTTGCAGATGGGATTCAATAAAGGCGCTTCTCAGTCTGGGCATGGTGGATTCGGCAATACGCGTCACATGTGAACACACACTTCAAAAATAACATTTTAGTATTTATTTTTATTAGTCAATATATTCTAGCTTAGATATTTTCCACTTTGACTAAATAATAATAGAAGACTATAATTTTGTACCAATGGATTATATATTTCTTTCGTGTGCACTACGTTATGTGACCTTTATTAAAACTGCTTAGATTTCTCTTTTGCTAAAATAACTGCAATTTGACGCGATTGGTATTATCTAACAAACATATTTTTATACTTATTATAAATTAGTATTTTTAAATTGTAAATAATTAACGTATTTTATAATAAATATTTTTATAATAAGCGTGATTGTATCATTTGTAACGTTAAATCATATATAAATTTGTAGGTAGGTAGGTGCATACACTAACCTCAATATTTCGTTTTTTTTTTCACTTCTAAACAAAATAAAGTTTCAGAGTTTATTGCCTATGTAAAATGTTCATTTAATTTGTGTCAGTAAAGCATTCTTAACGCATTTATTAGCTTCTGAATTATTGACGTTAAAAAAGCACATTAACGAGCCTAGAATTGTTAAAGCTAATCTAAATATTGTTAAGAAGTTTGAAGTTAGTTTTATGAACGACTATTCACTGGCCGGTCATACGCACAATTAATGATTTCACAGTGTTAGATTGTACGAGGGGCACGAGAGCTCTATGAAAATAATTTAGGTTTAATTTCTGATTTCTAGCGTCCGTCGTTCCGTTCCAATTAACGCCAGGATGTTCGGCCGACTCGTGCTTGTTCACACCAGCTCACACCAAGGACTAAGCGAGACAGTAGCGAGGTGTATGCCTGTAAATGTCGCCTAAAATCGCGGCATCGAAAATATAATTTAAATGCTTTGAAAAAATCAAACAATATTTTAATTGGTTTCCTGTCCGTGTATTATTTATGTTACTTTAAACATTTTTTTACAAAGCTTATGTATGAAAAATGATTACTTTAGCGTGATTTATAGTGTTCGAATCTTTCGAATCAAATAACAAATAACAACAAAATAACCTTTCGAATCAAATCGAAAACCTATAGGTCTTGGTTGTTATATGTAAGTGGTGTTTTCGCTTGGTACCCAAAACACAAGCTAATGCTTAGTTTGGGGCCTAGACGTTGTTGTCATGTATAAGTTATTATTATTTCAAAGTATCCTAGTATCCCATAAAATCCCTTATTGAGTATTGGACTTGTGGGATAAAATCTTCAATTTTATGTCAAATTTTTGTTTACGTACAAAAATGAGTTATTAAGAAAAAAAAAATAGTATTCTAATTATATAAAAACCTTTTACTTGACGTTATCTTATAAAATCAATAATGACTGCTGTTTTAAATAAAGTGAAAAGAATAATATAATTTTACGTTTGTCTTGAATTTTTTTATGGTCGAGCAAAATAAAAGGTTTCATGTTTTGAACCGCTAAAAACCTTAGTTTATGGTCCTATCTACCTACAACATATAATTTATTTGGCCCAAAAATATCAATAACTGATTGTTAAAAAAAAAAGTAAAACTCGATCTCCCTCGCCTTAAATATTTCTAGTTTTGTCTTCGAAGTTTTAGAATATCACGTACATCAAAATTCTGTAGTTGTTACAAACAAAAGTTTCGTAATGGCCCAATTTATACTAGTATCGTCCGTCCTAACTAATGACGCAAATAACGCAATGCCAAGACGCGCTTTGAGATTAATGAACGGTCTCTAATTACTCCAACAATGAACTGATGGTCCACTGTCATTGATATAGATGGGTAACATGTTTGTTTTGTTTGCATTGCATAGATTTGTAACAGCTTATTTTATAGAATAGGTTATAGTGGCATCAACTTGATTTGTGCTTTATCATGTTTCAGGAATTAGTTTACGGACACGAAACTGGCGACTGTCATATCGCCGGTTTCACGCCCGCAGGCGTAAACATCCATTAGTACGTATGAGATGTGAAACTTCTCGAATCCTGCTTTAAGTTCCTGACAGACACACAGTAAATCGCGTATTGAGGTTACAAACCTATAGCATCATTTTGACAGACAACAAAGTACAAGAACTCGAATCAGGAAAATATCTTAATCTTACAATACGAGTATCATATGTAGAGCGCCCGACCAAAGTAGGTAAAGCTAATTGTAAGGAAGTTGCCATAGAATTTTAATAAATAATAGTTTCTATATGATATTACATTTTTCAAATCAGCTTCACTAAATATTTTAAAACAAAGTCGCCCCGTCGCGTCTGTCTGTCTGTCTGAACACGATAAACTCAAAAAGTATATTTATAAGCAAACGGATTTTCATACGGTTTAATTTCATTGAAATCAATTTCATAAATCACTCCGTCCATTGGTGAATGGACGGAGTGATTCAAGAGAAAGGTTTATGTTTATAATTTATTAATGTTTAGTGTAAATTAATTGAAATATTATTGTGGTCATTGAAGACGTCAGAAAAAATCAAGCCGGCTGGGACCTTTCATCGAAAACGCTGCCTAATCTCTTTGAGACATAACAAAACAATTTATGGAGGAACCATTTCTCTTTTATAGAACTAAAGAAAGTTCACGATGGCATACGTCTGTATATTTTTCAAGGATAGCTTACTATGTCTATTTTAATGTTCACTGCTGCTTTGCTCTCATGTAGTTAAATCTTCTACGTATGAAAGACTAGCGACCGCCCGCAGCTTCGCTTGCGTAGACTACACATTCCTGTTTTAGGTAGTATTAACATTCGAAATACATACTTTTTGCTGAAACTAATATTGGATACACCCATTCAAACTTTCAATCTTCATTCTCCCCACTCTTTTAAGAAAACCGATACTCCCATACTTTTCACCTCCGGTTTCCCACCCTTAAAATGTGGAAGTCCAAAAACCCTGAAACACGTCATTATTTATTTATGTTAAATTTTTTATGTTTCTAACTTTAAAGAACAAAGACTCTCATACAAAGCCCCTCCATTCCTCGCTCCTCAAATATGAAATTTCCAAATATTCCTTTCATAAAAAATTAATACTCACATTATAAAATAAACCACTGTTTCAAATTTTGGCTTCCTAGACTTAGTAGTTTCGGTCTTATCTACGCTGATAGATCAGTGAGGACAAACGACGGACAGCCACAAAAAGTAGCTGATGTCACTCTTGACAACCTTCTTTCACGTCTGCAAAGTTTCATTAAAATCTGTTCAGCCGTTTTGGAGATTAGCTCGAACAGACACCTTAACGTACAGACAGACAGATGAACAAAAAGTAGCGTATGTCACTTTTAACCACCTCCTTTTCATACCCGTGAAATTTCATTAAAATCGGTTTAACCGTTTTGGAGATTAGCTCGAATACACAGATGGACGTACATACAGACGTACAAAAAGTAGTTTATGTCACTTTTGACTACTTTCTTTCCATATCTGAGAAGTTTCATCAAAATCAGTTTAGCAATTTTGGACATTTGCTCGAATAGACAGACAGACAGATAGTATTATTTTATATATATAGCCTATAGCCTTCCTCAATAAATAAACTGTCCAACACAGAAAAAAAATTCAATTCGAACCAGTAGTTCCTGAGATTTGCGCGTTCAAACAAACAAACAAACAAACTCTTCAGCTTTATAATATTAGTATAGATATACCTCATCTGCCTGTAATAAGCCAAAGGTTTGTGCGACGCAGACACATCGCTTTTCGTCTACAAATATTTGTTATACCTAGTTCGCCTGTTGTACGCCTATATCTAGGCGATTCCAAACGAAAGTGAAATTTTAGACCTTAAGAAATCTAGCATTTTCCCATGTCAGTAATTATAGACATATTGTTTAAACTTAGAAAATGCCTCATTCAAATGTATTAAAGAACGACAATATACTCGATTTTTTTAAACTTGACTTTATTTTGGGGTACTTTTTATACAAACCTTTAGATATATTTATAAATGGCTTACTTGCAGTTACTTTTCCGTGTATTTTGGCATCAGTTTTAACAGAATCAGTTCAGTGTGTCTCAAGATACATGCCAGTGAGTGACAGACAGATAAACACCAAAGTGGTCCCATGAAAATCTCTTTTTTTGTAACTTTGGAAGGGAACCTTAGAAACTATTTTTTACGATTTATTTCCACACAATAAAAATATGCTATAAATGCATAAGTTGATATATGAAAAACAAACGTCGAAGAAACTATAAATTCTGTTTCGGTCATATTTCTCACAATCAAAATATAGAGAAATTGTCATTTTCCTTTTAAAATAAATGATATTAACATATTTTCGTGTGATAGGTGGTGAAGGATGGTGTCGTGATAGCCCACAGCGCAACGAACCTGTCTCATAATCATTATAAGGCCATAGGGCCATGGTTCGAATCCGGACGTGTACCGATGAGTTTTTCCGACTTAAGTACATTAACTATCACTGACTCCGTGCCTCGGAGAGCACGTTACGCAGTCGGTCCCGGACGCTGTCAATAGATGGCGGTCGTTACAATCCCCAACCCGCAGTGGAGTAGCGTGGTGGATTTAAGCTCCAATCCCCCTCCTTACCCTGGGGGAGGCCTAAGCCCCTGCAGTGGAGTAACATGGACTGATGATGATGATGAGCATATTTTCACATTGATTTGAACTAGAACGTTAATTTAAAAGACTGCCGTCCCCAAGGATTATGTGGTCGTGATCATATCGCACCGTACTGCACATTCGATGAATAAATATTGTAATCGAAATATATCATTAGATACAACATTCGTGATTTGTTTCAGAGCAATAAACTCTTACAGATGTACAGAAATAATACAGCAGCGGTTCGGATTTACGAGCGAGGCGCCGAAAGTTTTGTGCCCAATAAACATTCCGAGAAAACGAGGTCTATTACAAACTAAATTTTAAAAATAACTTTGCATATCAAACAAGTGAAAAGTTTAGATTTATAGAGTGCACAGAAAAACATCAGTTAATTCATATGCGACGTTATTTATTTTGTAGAATTTCATCTTTGAAAGTTTTTAGACATAATTGTTTTGACACCATTAGAAGCCCTCTTCTGCGTTTACCGTCTAACCACTTATACTCTAGCTAGCTGGTGCATGATGGCGAGTTTCAGTCAGTCATCAGTTTGCGCGAAGTCTCCGCACGCCGGGTCTTCACCCCGTGAAATCCCCGCGCGTCAGTCTTCAACCCCGCAAAATTGTGTAATATCATCACTTCGATACTGTGGAGTGACATTTATGACTCTATTGAAACCAAACACTGCCGCCAAATTAATACTCTATGTTCGACACAAACCTTTCCGCAAAAAATTGGAAAAACATACGCAATTAAGGACACTGAAAACTTTTTATTCATTATCCTGCCAACTAAAAACTGTCATTTAATACGTTTGTTTAGTACTCAGCATATAGTAAAAATCAAATAACTTGGCACATTGGTTACAGAGCCTGTACTATGAAATGCCGCTCGACAGAAAATTTGTGTAGGAGCGATGGGCGTTACTATTATATTCGAAGTGATTTTTGTTTTGTTTTCAAGCGATATCACTGAAACGCATATCGGAGTACCGGTAGTGTAGTAGATTTTTGTGCCTTGTTATTTGGCATTAGTCAATGCAGTACCTATAAATTTAAGTATACAGTTTGAAATAAGAACGTCGGAAGTTCAATAAGATCCTGCCTTTATTTATAGTAAAAGTACAAAGTGATACAATTTGATAACCGCAATCAAACGGCATTAAAGAGTCGGCATTGCCAACAATATTTTATTTTATTACACGTATAGCTACCATTCATTAACATTTAAAATTACCTCTCGGTACATGCCTTTTCTCAAGCTGTGTATTTATTTACTGGTATTTATTTCTAGTTTTCTATCGGTTAATAACTTATTCCTGACCTAGTAAAAAACTGAGTTTTTTTTAACGCTTTTGTTGTTTAGGGTTCCGTACCCAAAGGGTAAAAAACGGGACTCTATTACTAAGACTCAGTTGTCTGTCTGTCTATCTGTCTGTCTGACCGTCTGTCACCAGGCTGTATCTCATGAACCATGATGGTTAGACTGTTGAAATTTTCACGGATGATGTATTTCTGTTGCCGCTATAACAACAAATACTAAAAAACAAAATAAATTAAATATTTAAGGGGCTCTTATGCAACGAACGTGATTTTTTTGCTCGTTTTTGCTCAATATTTATAACGGCAACAGGTAGACGGTTCAAATATTCACAGAATATTTAGTTATATATTCACTTTAAAAATAAATAATTAAATACTCCCATACAACAAACGTGATTTTTTTAATTGTACGGTTGTATGGAACCCTTCGTGTGCGGGTCCGACTTGCACTTGGCCGGTTTTTCATTTTTCTTTTGTTGCTTTTTCTATGTAAATAATACTATAAAACTTTGAAATATGCACAAAATAGCTAGATATTAAATTTCCAAAGTAAAATGATTGAAGAACACTAATCCGAACTTGGCTTCACTGTTTATCTTGACCAGAAGCCAAGACGGGGAAGGTTGGTGTGAAAATACATTTTGGAAGTCATGAGTAATTTCTAGACCTTGACATACGTTAATGAAGAATTTTTTTAGTATGTTACATCATAGCAATTAGTGTCAAAACTTATAGCTCATTTAGTTTCGAATGGTAACAAGCAGCCAAGAATGAGTCCTTATGTCTTTATGTTATGAAGAACCCCAGTTATTTATTTTTATTTTACAGTTTATCACTAACGCTTTAAAAATAATTTATATAAATATATGATAGAAGAGAAAACGTAGTGTTGTTTCGTATACATATAGTCAATCAAAGAAAAACTGTTTTTTTTTATTTAATAACGAAAACAACAGAACTTTCCATTTAAACAACCTCTAAAAAGTTTTAACTTTTTTTTTTTGTTGTTGCAAGAACATTATTGAATCAGCGACGCGTTAACCTAGATTGTCAACAGCAAACATTGCGCTGCGGTCACTTCTCTACAAACATTTCTGTTTTATTGTTATGAAACGTCCAATCGGATGGTAGCGAATTCGTATTCTTGTAACATTGCACGAACAAGATTGTAATTACACTATAATATGCTGTTAATCTAAACTGAAAAGTTCTGCTTTCTTTGTTGCCATAAAATTATCAAAGTCTATTATATAACAATTAGTTATCATAGCACTGCAGCTGTTTTCAGTTTCTTTTTTAATTTCAGTTTATATTTTCTGTACATATAATGATCACTTTTTCTATTGTTGTATATTTACTAACATTTTCATTATATGAACTGTTCAGCATCAATGGTTTCATTGAAAATTGAAAATTTTATATCCTAATTTCTCTCAGAACTTAAATTAATTCTTATTCTTAAAAACTTTTTGAATTTAGACAAATGTGTTTAGTTCATGAAACGTGAATAAATAACGGTCAAATTTTTATGTAATCACAAGAGAATAACTACATCAACTGCTGCTGGAATTAATCGAATGTCAAATGTCAGGAATACAAATAAATCTAATGAGGGCGAGTGAAGTGATAAATCTGGTGAAATTTTACTTCGGCATGAGTGAGATTATCGTAAATTGCATGAAACATAAAACTCCTTCGTCGTGCATCGTCCTTTGAGCTGGATTTGAAAATCCAGCCCAAACTGAACCCAAAGCTCAAAACTAAATAATGAATAGAACTGATTTCAATCAGTTCTATTCATTATTTAGTTTTGACCCCCAAGCGAGAAAAAAACACTTGCAATATTTTGTTCATAGATAGAGATAAGTGAATTTTGTGTGTTGATTAAATATTATTTTTTTAGTATAAAATCCAGCACGGATATTAAAAAGGTTCTTGAATTGTTTATTGGTTTCTGTTGTAATCGTACATGTGCTGGACGTCCCGTTGAAGTCATCACATCATAGATGATTGCCAAAATCCGTGATATCACATGATCGAAGAGTTCAGCTCCTTGAAATTGTAGAGATGGTAGGCATTTCTGACGAACGCGTGGCATGTGCGTGGCATACGCAATATTTTGTACAAAAATTTACATAAGAAAAATGCATCAAAATCATGGTTAACTATAAAAAACCCAACCTATATACTAAGTTTCGTGTTTGTGCTACTAACCGTTGAGGAGTGTCCTCATGAGGAGACAATCCTGGTTGTAGCATCAGGTCGTGTTTATCATTTAACTGTATTGTCATGAAAGTTACGTACCTGTTCTTTTTAACACAGTCGTTTCGGGGAACTGGTCTAAAATTCAGTCTCAAGATTTGAAATAAACAAATAAAAGGGGGTCAAGCTATATAAAAGTTTGTGAAAAGACTGCTTAATGAAGAATAAAATTATCTTCTACCAGAAAAATGTACGGGTACACTTACAAGCCGTTGTTTTGACTAAGTTCCATGAATTACGCTGTGTAACGCTTGCTCGTTCACCATATTCTCCAGATTTAGCATCCTGCAACTGTTACATTCTCTCTAACTTAACAAAATGGCATGGCGGAAGAGATTTAGCACCAATAGACAGATTATTAGCGGAACAGCAAGAGTTCGTTGTTGAAAAATATATAGTAGAAGCACAGTGGTGTTCAAGATAATAATAGTCTTTGTTTAATTTTTACCAGACTCATTTTGCCACCCTTTGACAATACAACTCCAGATATTTTTTGATAAATATTGACGTCTCTGATCCATTCAATAACAAAGTATATCCATTATTTTAACCCACACCCTTTGAGACGCCGCAAAAGTACTCAGACAAAAAATCGACAAAGAAAGTCGCTTCACGTGCCGACCGCCACAAAGGAAACCGACGGGTTGCGTACGGTAGGTGTGGCGTACAGTTTCAGCGAAAATTTATCAGTTTATTTCGACGCTTCACGGAGTAATTAAATGATAAAATAGAACGTTTTATTATGAACACAGGGGCTGATCGAAGGATACGTCGAATGATGAAGAATGTTTGTCATAGGTTTTTGTTTCCTCTAAATAAAAATATTTTAATTTGTCTATTTCGTTCCTCTTTTACCTTCCGGTGTACTGAGGTCTAATATTACGGATAGACCTACAATATAGGTCTTGTATTTGACTACACAGAAAAAAGTAACAAAAAATTTCATTACTAGTTACCTAAGCAAAGTGACAACATAACTACTTCTATAAGTAATCAAACGTAGTTGTACCAGCTTACCAACCAGTAGCATGCATTTTAACTAACATTGTTTAAAAATTATGAAAGTTTTGCTAATTTTATGGTAACACAACTAGTTTTGTTATCCACTTTTTTTAGTGTACGCTAAATAATAGTTTACCTATAGCGCAATAAATTCACTAACGTGAAATTAACACGTGATTTTAACAATTGACAATTTATTTTTTTGTTTTCTAAAGTAATCTTCATCTATCTATCCGACACATGAATGTACAACTTTTAGCGCTTTATTAAAAACTGTCATCAATTTAAATTTGCCATCGTTTGTTTTTCTCCGATTCGGAAAGGTTATTTTCATGTCAACTTAATGTTATGTGCATGTATATAATATATAGGTACATAAAAAAACCCGCAGAAGAGTTGAACAAGGCAGTAGTTTTTACAGCGTTAAGCAATACGTTGCACGACAGGTGAATTACTGGCAAACCCGACGTCCGCCCATCCTTGCATTGAATTGCTTCATTGCCTGCGCACCGTGAAGAGCATCGTATTCATTGGTAGTTACGGAACAAGTTCGACGAGTCGATATTGCAATGTACCGTGTTTATTCAGTACTACAATTTTGGCAGAGTATTTCATTGTTTCATTTCAAGTTTTATGGGCGATAGTTGATTTCGTTTAAAATTGGAAGTTTCGTCAATTTCGTTTTGCGCGAATTTTCGTCTAATAAAGGTCTGGAAATTATACGGTGTGATTACCTATACGTTGTCTGGAAATTTACGTTTTCATAAGTATAATTTTACAGTGGTTACAAACAATCATGTTTTCGTTTATGTTTTTGCGATGTATACATATAACATTGTCAGTTTATTTTATTTTGCACTTCACGGACCTAAAAAAAATCGTTGATTTTTTGTGTTAAAAAGGTCAACACAAAGCACTACGTCGAAAATTATTTTATTTTAGCACAAGTATAAAGGTAAATGTCAAAATAGCGAAGAAAAAAAATTTTTTTTAATACGAACTAATGTTATTTATTTTTGCTACACTTTGAAAGCTATGATCCCTAGATTCCTTTTAGGTGGCTATAATTATTCATATTGCATTTGTTTTGAGCGAAAAAACTAATTCAGAAACGATTTTCTCGAAAACGGTTTCAAATTAAATATAATTTTGTTCAACGAAATCGGCTACAACCGATAATCGAAAATAGAAAACGCAATTACTGTAAAAACTAATAGAAAGATTCGATGAGAAAAATGGTCGCTAGCTTTGTAAAGTCTTATTTATTTATTATTTTATATCAAGTAACAAAGACTCATTTGTTAGTAAAATACCTACATTACAACAGTCAAAATTAAAACAAACTACAAATCATAAATCAACATCAAATTGTAAAAATTAACTAAGTCATATACAAGATGTCAATACTTTATCTACCCTATATTAAATGGCTATCAGAGAAAGAACACAAGGCACAATTTTCACGAAATTTAGTAAGTGATGCTATACTTGTCATGGACCCATGCCCTCTCGCCTGCGACCAGTTCACACTATATGAAGGCGGCAACAGCGACCAATAAAAGAACAATCATACCTTTTTCTTATCTTAGGAGATTCTAAATTTTTTAGAAACAGAACTGTTTGTCCTTAATAGTTTCTAGTCACTAAAAGAATCATACTTACTAACTTAAATAAATATGAACAAAAAACATTAATTATGACAAAAAGATACATTTTCATTAATTTCGTGAACATAAATCATTATGCGAAGTTAGTATATGTCTGTCCTTGCAACAATAATTCAGTAATGCAATTATTATATGCAAATAAATTTTAAAAAATTATAACGTTCTTCAGTCACGCTATCGATCAAAAAGGAGGGGGCTCATTTTTACTCACAAGTGCCCCCTCTGCTAGCGTTATGAGTGCGCGCACGCAGCTTTTAGTCTAAAGCCTTCAGCCCTAGAGTGTCGACTAAAACGAAGATGAAGTTTGGATTATACGTGTTTATGTTTGTGATTAACTACACCTTCGCTGATTATTATAAAACTAAACGTACGTACCTGTTCTTATGTAAATACAGTGCGGCGACGAAATGTTTATGTCTGGTTAACTTCTTATGGCGAAATCTACCAGAAAATTGTAAAAGTTTTATTTTCTTTAGTTTTTCAGTTTCCATCGACTTTGAAATGTTTTTTTGATCTGCTCTATGTCTAGTTGTAAACATTTCGTTGTAGTTTCGTAAAGATGTCATTTAAAAAATTAAACAATATTAAAGCAATATTATTTTGTACTTGGAATAAATTATTAATAATCGATTTTCTCTTTTTATGCCTTAGTAGACAGACTGCAGCATCGGTAAATGTTTACAGAACTTAAAAGCATTTTAATTTTTTTCTAAAAATAAACAATCGTTTATTTCTATTAAATTTTAAAAACATAGCGTGACATAGAGATTATACAATATTAGATAATCGAATGTGTGATTAAAGTTTGTACAAGCACCGACACACTTCTAAACGAGTTAGCAAGGAAGGTGTTGAGTAGGCTCGAAATGGTAAAGTCGTCGGCATCACATGCCACTACTTTCGTAATAGAAATACAGCTATTACATATTTAATGTGTATCTTACATTGGTGCCATAAATTTCTTGGAGTAAGTAGATACTTCCTTACTCTTCTACGATATAATTATAAAATTTTTATTTATGTATATTTAATGTTAGGTTATTTATTATTCAAATTAATTTTGAAAATAATTGTATATGGACTAAACTTGCGTTTTCAAAGTATCATGCTTGATAACTATAATTATTATTCTTATAAAATTGTTACTAGCGAAACTAAAAGATCTATTTTAATGCAATGCTAAAGTATTAATTTTTTGATGCCTCTGAGAAAAAATCTAGCAGGTATAATTCATTATTATGCTACACAAAGGTCTAATTGATGACGGTTAACAACAAAAGTTTGAAGTATATGGATATTCTTCACAAGTTACTAAGTTACATATTTCACTTTGCATGCTTTGATTGGCAGAACAGAACCGTGAAAACTATACATTACGAGTTCAAATTAGATTATACATGTTTCACTAATATTGATAAATGGAAAATACGTACAATTTGTTTGCCATAATTACCTCACATTATCAGAAGACTGTTTTATAAAATAACAACAAGCCGTGAGTGGTGTGATGTGTGATCTCATCTCGGGAAATGAAATTGGGCCACACTTATTTTTGTTATTTCTATTTTTCTTTTCTGTGCTAGAATGACAGCTTCAATTTAAAAGATTCCGACAATAAAAAAGCTTTAACGAGAAAAAGAGAATAAAAACAAGTGTTAATTTTCGAGAAAGACAAATATTATATGATATACCTACTAGTAGCTAGCTGGGATTCGCAACTGAAGCTTAATGATTTGTTTTTTTTGAAAAAGCTTGAAACATGTTGAGATGTTCCACACAAAACGTTTGTCATCGGGAATACTCGGGTGTCTTCGGGTATCAAGATATTCGCTTCGAAAATTGGACGTCTGCGTTGAAGTATCTAATTGTGTACTTGAATACCTATGAGATTAGAATGACACGATTGTAACTGAAACTTCTGAATTTCGATATGAAAATCACGTTTTTTGAAATAGCCTGTGTTCCTATGGCAAAACTATATAACGAGATTGTAACTAGGAAGTATACGATTAACGTGTTCAGATTTATGGATAAGTACCAAAACTTTTTGCATTTATTTAAATTTAAAAAAATATAGACTAATAAGCTATGCCTTTCTCTCGAAAACAATTGTAAAGTTTGCAATGGGACAAAAACTTTAAAATTATTTTGATGGTTATTAAAATTGAAAGAGGTTCTAGACTCTCTAGACCTCGGGGTCAGACATTTAGGAAAATTTATGTGACGTGGAAATTGTCTTCGTGTCTAAAAGGTTGAGCCTATTTTCGCAGATTTTCACAGAAAAAATAAAACAAAACCTGATCAAGTGCGCGTCTGACCCATGCATAGCGACAGATTCCGTAGGTGAGATGAACCTTCGTGGTTAAAATGCAATTAATAAATTTAAAAACAAATATCTCAAAAACTACTCGAAAATTACACAATTTTTTTGATTGGTCTATATTTTTTGTAAAAATATTAAAAAATTATGTTAAAAGTTCTGGTCCAAGTCCATTGTTTTTTTTTTTTTTCGTAATTTAATTGATGACTTCATCTGAACTGATAATTTGCATTATCTATGAAAATATTTCAATAATATGATTCGATAGCGACTGACATAGTAATTCACTTCAATATTTTATATTTACTTTTAGCGTTTGTTTTCTACTGTGGAAAGCATAAGATCAAACATACATATCACGTCACAGTGAAAAAGACAAATTAATTTTAATATATTTTGGGTAAATTCGTGAAATTTAAAAATAATATGTTATGAGAGGTTTTTCTATAACTTTATTGCTTTCAATTTTAATAACTATTGAATTTAAAGCCCATTGTACTTGGATTTAACATTTTTATATTCTTATAGTTTTTCATGTATCTATAAATCTATACTTTATTGCTATGAAGTTTAATATTATTTGTTATTTATATTATTTTACGATTACGACATGCACTGATTTATAGTACCCAATTACGATTTTTAGAGCAAAACTTTTCACAAATTTTTCTGTGACGAAGTTTTAAATTTTCAGCTGATTTCGTGAAGACATGCTTCAGGAAGGATCCAGAATTCGAAGACTGTTCTCGTGAATCCGTTCAAGGATTGTTCGATGCTCTTGGGCCAGGTTTGTTATTACTGATTCTTCATATATTCAAAAATAATAAGTTACAGAAGTAAACACAAAATGAAATCATCTATAAACGTCTCTTTATGTACCTATCTATGTGCTAGTAGTTTCATTTTATTTTGATTTGATTTGATTTGATTAGCGATGCCAGACAATAAAACTATGAACAAACTCTATTATTATAAGTGCCTTATTGGTGTTATATTATTGTTACGTGTTAGGGTTCGTAGAATTTGGAAAGCATTAAAAAAAGCACTAAGTCCAAACACTAAGCACTAACGATGTTCCTAGGTCGTAGCCAAGTCGTAGGTTTCACTTGTATCACTAGTTTCACTTCGAAGTCGCGTCGAAAGTTGCCCAAAACTGAACTGGAACTGCTCGCCTTCCTGCCGCTATTTATATAGGTCGCAACGAACTCGAGAACATTCCAGAAATCACTCCACTCACACGAACGTTATCGAACAATTTGGATAATTCCAGAACATTCTTTCCTCTACCGCCATCTAGTATTGAGTAGGGGTTTCGTGTTGTCCTTGTTGTAAAACATTCCGTAGAAAGAAATATAGATCACCATACAGAAATGTAACTATACATACTAAATAAAAGTTTCAAATCATATGAATTAACATAAGACCTTCAGAAAAAGAATAATTCAAACCAGAAAATTGGTAATTTTTAGAGTTATATGACAAAACAAATATTTGAATTGACATACGTTTTCGTGCTCTCTAGGGGTGAGTAGCTATAAATAAATAATAAGTTATATAACAGTATCTACGGAACCCTTAGGGCACGAATACAACTCGCACTTGACCCGTTTTTTTGTACCTGAAATTCGTTTCAATTAACCAGATAACCATTTCGCGTTATATCTAATCTGCGCTCGACCTCTGGGCTCGACTATGCAGGCTTGGTACGCATTGTGCAATGAAACCTGTTGCGTGGCTTGCCCAACTATGTCCCTACTTCTGCGCTCCTAGCCTGGCGTAGACGATTTTCATGTCACGGCGTTTTACCGTGACACCCGTAAACGTGGTTGAAACCAAAATAATAATGTTGAGTATTATTAGTGAATTCATGTGAATTAATCACATCCTGATGAGTAATATCTACCGACCGAACTAGGATCAAGAACCAAATAAATAAATTAAAGCATATTTTATTTCATATTTTTAATAGATTTCGTATTAATTCATTTGCTTTAAGAACGATGTTAAAAAATTCAAATAATTAATAATAATAAAAAAAAGATTAGGTACTTCCATGTTCATCCAACGATTCAGTGTCATTGACATTTCAGTCAATTTTTTGCGGAAACTCGATTGTAGATATTTATCAGCTCAATTTCAACAACCTATCACTGAAAGATACTAAGTTATGAAAAAAACTTGCGATTGGGTTCTGTATTAATAGAAAGACGCGAAGATGAAGCGATCAGTTTAACCACTAACCACACTATGTAACCGCTAGACTAACCATAGTACTAATTTTAGTGATTCGCAGTAAAATCGCTAGTTATAGGATAATTCCAATTGCTATAATATCTAATATATTAACTACAGGACAGATACACTACGTGCATCAGACCACGCATACCGCGCAGCGTACCTATGTCGTAATTTCGCGTAACACGCGGAAAGCGAAAGCGTCGTTTGTAACGGAGTTGCGATTTTTATAATAGTTCGTTACGCGTCACTAAAATGATACTAATCATTTACGCAGTACATGTAAATAAAGTGTCAAATAGCTCTGTATATATTAATTTTTTTTTTGTTTGTTCATAACTTTGTACAGTGAAGTGCGATTTTGGTGATGCTTATTTTATCAAACAGGTTATACCTTTAACTTGGTCTCATTTAAATTAAAAAAAAAATAATACCCCTGAAGGTAGAAAATAGGGAAACATCTTAAATATCGTCCTATTTGGATGATTTTTTTTTATCGGATAGAGTATACCTATAAGTTGGCCCCATTCAAATTTGACAAAAATTTAATTCCTTGATAGTAGAAAATAGGGGGACTTTATACAGAGTTGTTTGATTTAGATGATTCTTTTTTATTGGATAGGGTTTATAGGTAGACTTTGAAATTAACGAATAAAGAATTAAGCAGTGCAAAAAAGAAACTGAAAAATAATTAAAATAAACATATTTATTATTAAAAACTAAGCTCTTAAGCTAATTGTAACTAATTTTCACTCGGCACCATACAAACAAACAATTAATTAAATAGGTAAAATATACAATGATAGCAACACGATGTGCAGTTTAATGATTTAATTATCTTCGTCGATCTTTGTTCGGTGATGTTGATTCAAAACCTAACTAATTACATTAACTTAGGAGTTTAGTTATTAATTTTAGTTCTTCAGTTTCTTTTGTCGTCAGTTTATTTTTTGTTGAAAAGTTTTAATGATATTTCAGTTTTATTTTCCATATTGACAATATAGATGTTTCTATAATAAGTAGCAGATTAAGAAATAGACAATAAAACGAAACGCAGAATTTTATACAGATTTTTTTTTCTACCTTTACAGTAGACATATAGTATCTCTAGAATAGAGCAATTTCTAGAATATTTTTTTACGTGATTCGGACATTCTACGCATACTTGAAAAACATTGGAAATGTACTTTATATATTTTTTTATATTAGTAAATAAAAAATATACAATGTAGTTTATTTGAAATACTTAACGACCAAAATGACCAACAACAGATGTGTTCTGTTTTATTTTCTATTTCTTAATCGAATACTTATTAAAGAAACGTCTACTATGGAAATGTAAAATAAAATTCGAATTGAAATAAATGACTTATTAAAAAAGCTTATATATATTTTATAAATATTTAAAGAACTGTGTATTTCTTTTTAGGTGCGTCTCTAAATAGAATTTTGGCGACAAAAAAACAAAAATAAAAGTATCACCTAACAGTTCAGTTATAATTCAAACGCGCACACACAGCAAGTACTTTGTTGATATAGTATAATGGACGCGGGATTTGTGGTCTGTTTAGTGAAACACACAAGCATTCGAAAGTCAGCACTTTTTTTGTTGTCATATTGCTTGGCTCTATCTAGACATAAATACTCAAAAACAAATCTTAAAAAAAAAAACTATACCTACCCGTAGGTAATCTGAAATGGTTTGATATAAAATTGGAAAAAAATACATTTATAATTTTTTAAAACATGATATATTATTTTAAAATATTCTTTCTTACGGGTGAAGGGATATTGTAAAAGTAGGTATGTAAACAATAAATTTAAAAAAAATCGGCTAAGTGCGAATGAGACTCGCGTCTTGAGAGTTCAACGATTTTCAGATTAATTCCTGTACTTGTGCTGTAAGACCCTCGTTCTTGCCTTTCATGATTACAGGTCAACAGGAAATACTTGATAATGATTTAAACTTGATACGTCCATGCATTCCTGATAAAAATGGTCTTAAGAGACAGACAGACGGACGGACAACGAACTGCAGGTCTAACACGCCACTTTATCCGAACCTTATCCGCGCTGTTATTTCACGGAAACACTAAATGCGTAACACGAAACCACTTTATCTGCCGCGGATAGCTCTGGCGGTGAAGTCGCGAATCCGCTAACTGTCAACGCTTTCTTGGTCTGATTTAGTATGAAAATCGGTAACACGCCACTTTTATACGCCGAGGTCGAACGGATATTTGACGATATTTGAGGTAGTAAATAAATGTGTCAATCTGAAAAACCATACAAACATTTTTTTAACTTGTCACATTTCGTTATCCGCTTCAGCTGTTTCAATCTGCTACCTATCCTTTGGCTGTCATGAAAAGATAAAAGTGTGCATGTTACCGATTTGACAGAAGTTGCCGAATCCGCTATAGCTCAACGCCGATAGAAAGGTTACGGATAAAAAGTTGCGTGTTAGACCAGCTGATCTTATAAGCTTTCCTTTTCCCTTTTGAGATACGGAACCCTAAAAATCTGTGAAAATGGAGGGATTCCTATTCTATTATTATGAAAATATCCAAGAACAATCGGCCAATGGTTTTGACAAGTACCTTTTTATTTCGAATGACGTATTTCCAAATATTTGCATGTCGAAATTGTAAACATTTGAAAACGATTTCTCTTTGTAAATAGATACCTAAGTGGGCAGGTAAAGCCCAAAAGTCACCATTTATTTGTATATTTGTGACTGTTCCAGGTTTACCAGATATAGGAATACCACCCTTAGATCCGCTGAAGATACCTAAAATCAGGATCTTACAAGGTGACGGTCCGGTCAGTGTGAACGCGGCACTCGATGACGTCACAGTAACCGGTTTCGGCAAAGCACAGATTCTATCAAGCCAGTGAGTGGAACAAGTGTAACTCTATAGTATTCATGTCAGCCTGGTAATGTGGGCGACTCGGGGATCAACTTAGATTCCCCGACTGAGCAACTGCCAAAAGTCTCTTGTCGTGTTCAAACTGCGCAAGACTCAAATTATGACTGCGGCCGTACTCTGGTAAATTAACGCAGCGCCGAGTTAGCGCCAAATACGGGCCATTTCAAAAATCCGCCATTTCAAAATAATATATCCTACTTTACAGGAGAGCAAAAAAAAAACTCTTAATATAAATTGACATAGGAAGTGAATAGACAAATAACCTTTATGATAATGTAATAAATATGTCATAGAAGTTAAATTCAAAGTTTCTACGGATTCGAAAGTACAATTGCAAAATACAAAAAGTGGCGTCTCATACGCCTATATTCTTCGAATTTCTAGAGCTTAAAAAAAGGCGTACCTATACAGTAAATGCAATTGTATTATTCTGATATTATGAATACAGTAAAAGCGTAACTAAGTTTTACGATTGAATGCTTCGTCTCCTTCTCATATATTTTAGACGTTAAAATAGAACAGCCTGCCTGTTTCGTCATAATAAATTTTAGACTTAGGATAGTTGCAAGAAAGGTTATATAGGATGCTATGTCAGCATTGCAATTTGATGTGAATGGAAAAGTGATTTGAATCTCGAAACTGCTGAAAATGAACGAATAGTTTTAAACGGTTTTATAGTTCAAAAATTGAATTGTTTATACGGAGCAGCTGCTAATTATTTCATTTTCTATTTACTTTCCTGCGACATTGAATGTTTCAACAATTTCTTCAGTGTATTCACAGAAATCGGTGAAGCTTTGAGACTAATAACGATTAATTTATATTACACATATTTTACGCTCATGTTGTTGCACGTAACCAAAACCTGCCAAAACCCAAACTAGGTATCTGTTTACAATAATTGTCTATTTGTTTCTCCGAGCTGATATCCAAAACGGCTGAGCCGATTTTGGCGGGACTTTCACTGGCAGTTAGAGAACATTTTAGGGAATATAACTGGTTACTATCTGTTCCATTTAGGGTTTTGTCTAGAAAAACTGTAGAAATTATGCAAATCACGTGAAGAAAGTCGCGAGCGTTCGCTAGCATTTAATAAATTCAAAGTTTCAGTTCAATGAAGTCACCTGTAACAGTCAATAGCGAATAAAATATTTTATAACTAAATTCTTGATGAGCGCTTTGGTACGTTTTACTCGGAAGAAAAATACTTACGTCTAACCTAAATTAAAAGTACAGTCATAGTGAGACCCAATTTATTTTCCTTTAGAGCAAAATTGTTTTCATCTCGAGTCCGATAGCATGTTTAATAACATGAGAGAATATTCCAATAAAATGCAGTTTGCACATTTTGCAGGGTGGACAGTAAAACTTATGATTTTTACACTAAAGTGCGAGTGCCAAAAATGAGAATCGAAGGAACATACGATCTTAGAGGAAAAATTCTATTAGTGCCGTTGGTGGGTCGAGGAATTTGTTGGTTCGAGCCAAGTAAGTGTTAACTGAGTACTTACCTATTTATAATCACGAAAAGTCAAACAAGTGAGTATATTTAGTTATACTAAAAGCTCATTTTATTAGCACCGAAGCCGCCACCTCATTTAATCTCTGGTATATATTATGATAATAATAATAATATCTGAGGCGTCCCACACAGCGCTATCTAATCCAAAAGTTAGCAAGTATTATGCTTGTGTTAGGGGTTACTAGACAACTTATATAGATACTTAAATATTCTTTATAATGTATACATATAAAAGTATATTACACCCAGACACGGAACAAATAGACATGTTCATGTATACAAATATTTGTCCCGCGCGGAAATCGAACCCGTGACCCTTGGCTCCGTAATTAGGGCCTCTAACCACTCGGCCAATCGGTCAGTCAAATATATTAGTCTAGGAGGTCACGACTTTGGTAACGATCTCCAAAGTGGCTTACTCTTCTGGGTGGTCACGATAAAGGGCAACTCTCTGATTGCCAAATATGTCGGTTCGGTTTGCCTGCGCAGAGTGGTTGTGTTAACTTTATATGGGGCTGAATTTGTTATAGTACATTTTTTTATGTTTTTCATTAACATGCAACTAGTACTTAATTCTATATCAAATTCAGCCACTTTGGTTTTAGTTTTTTTTTGGTCACGATAACCACTTTTTCAAGCGCCTTATAAAATTAACGCAAACACTCTGCCTGCACAGGCAGATATTTGGCATCAGAGGGTTGCCCTATATCATGGCAACCCAGAGTAGGCCACTTTGGAGCTCGTGACCAAATTTGTCGTGACCTTATCAGATCATTTATTATCGTATTATATACCGTAATAATAATTCATATTTCAAATATAGTTTTTAAATATTATAATAATAATTATTAATACAAATATAATTTCATATACTATAATAATATAATATTTCATATTATATTATTGTTATTATACATAAGTATATTTATAATATGTAATAATAATAATAATCATATTATAATAATAATTATTATTACATATATGTTTGGGGCCCAGACGTTGTGATGGATACATTATTATTATTATTATACTAGAATTATTTAGAATATAATAATAAATATTTCATAATAATAATTATTGATGATGAATAATAATAATTGTTACTTAAACAATTACAATAATATAGTAGTAGGTATATGTGCTTAAGCAGGTACCTACAGCTAGAGGTCACGCGACATTATTATTGATCCTGGCTGCATTGTGTTTTATTCCAGCCAACATGACTATCGACATTGTAAGCGATGTGAAATTATACGAAAAGGACAACTTAATATTTTACAATGTAACTGCAGCACACGTAAAATATACGATTGGCGGTTTACAGCTTCGAATGAACAATTTATTCGACGGCATTAAATCTCTAGGTAAATATTTCGAGAACGCCACCTCTCGACGATTATCATCTTTAAGATACGTAACTATAAGATAATAGTAACACTACTATAGAACAGATGGCGCTAGTAGATTAAAAAATAATATTTCCAGATAACGAAAAGAGATAGCAATAATTAATTAATCGATTTAAGTTCTATATATACATGATTGTGATATTAAAATGTTGCTTGGACATCTGCACTCCTAGTTAATACGACCCACAGTTTTGCTGCGTTGAAACATTGTCATTCCTCTCATGCTGACGACGATGGCACGTCCTCTTAAGTCAACCACAATTTTCTTTTTGCAATTTTGATCTCTTTCTGTCGACCTGCGCGGTGAATTTGTCGTTTGATATCAATGTTCGACAATCAGCAGATTCGCAATAACATACATACATACCTACGACACCGTGACAAAATTTATCTCGTGCCGGAACGAGATAGCTCTATATATGCCCCTATGATATGCCCTATATGAAATTTTTGTGGTGCTGTGCATGTTGGCCCTGCAGGAAATACTGATTCGTCATAGGCACACACTAAATTTTCTTTATTGAATGAACGTGTCAAACGCAACATATTTAAACAAAACAGGAGTTTTTAAATTGTTTTCTGTCTGTTTGTTTGTCTGGGCCGAACTTAGAAAGAGCTAAACCGGTTTTGATGGAATTTAAATTGTAGGTATATAGCATTTATACCTATGGTATATACAGACTTTTTGGAAAGGAATTTAGGCTACCTTTTATCTATATACATGTAAATAAAATCGGTCTGTGATTTCAAAATAAAAGTTTTTAACGTGAGCTCATTTATCGCAAAATTCTCACTTTAGTTTTGAAATACTTGTTAAAAAATACAAAATATACCTACTTGTTTTAAACGTCTTTATTTTTACACACAGCACCATCAAACATTATTTTACAAACGCTTATTGGTTTGTTTCATTTGACGCATAAAATCTACATTTAGACTCATATAGACTACCAACGGCTCCCCAACGATGCAAAAACAAAAATGCCATTTTAGGTCTTATATTTGTACCTACATTTCGAATCACGTTGACTGTTGATTAGAGAAAAATACTTTAATCATATTAAAAAATACAAATGCATCTTACACAGACACACTTATACTTACCATAATTAAGTTACTTAAAAAATAATTGATTATACTCTGAATCCTAGTAGTGTACGTAAAAAGTTAAGTTAACTTGTTAAATTATGAAAACTTTCAGGTTATGTAGAAATTATCATCGTGACAATAAACACTCCCAGCGACATAGCTAATGCACTCTTCACAAGTACGGCAGAGTCCTTGTAAAGAGTGTATTAGCTAGGTTCATACATATTTATCGATCAACCCTGACGCTTTTTGAACAGAAAATGGCATTTCTAGATGGTTTACAAAGTAGTTTTTTACTACTCATACGTGTATAACTCATAATAATGCAATTCAATTCACGTGGAATGCATAATCATCATTTCCTGCCTGAAAATTTGTAAATAAACTGTTTCCAGTATAATGGATTCATTAACGTAAATGCAAAAACGTAGATATAGTCTTATCTAAAACCGTGTCCCTTCACTAAATGGTATTTTTTTTTAATAGGTTGCGTTCGGTTAATTATTATGTTCTATACGTTGATAATTTATAATTCTATATTTGTATAAACTGTAATGTTACCTACTTAACGTACAAGATACAATAAATAAATATATATAATATATTGGAAAAGTGACATTTAATGGAGGGGCCTACAATTTTCTCTAATGAAGTTTACAAGTTTTAAAACTTGCTATTTTTATATGCAATAATTACCTTGTTTGCGCTATCGACATGTAAATAACAAAGGCGTTGGATATTGCAGTCTTGCTTTCTGAAAACTGGGTTCCTGATGGAATCATGAAAAGTGTCATGGATGGAATTATAGAACTTATTTTGCTGAATACGGATACAGATGTAACTCAATTTCATTAGAATTTTTTTAATTCAATTTTTGGAAGTCAGTAGCTACTTGTACAATTTGTATCAAATGTGAGGACCACTCCAGCCGATGAGTCAGGTTTTTACTGGATTACTGCTGTTTCTACAATTTACTGTCAAGATTAAACTACATTTCCTGAAAGTTTTATCCTTTAACAAACAGGCTCTATTTTCATACACTTATTTTTCACCTATGTAGAATTTTGTTCTAATGTTTATTTGTTGAGAGATATATATTGTTATATTTTTCAGAGGACAGTACGAACGCCTACTTGAATGCCAACTGGAGGCCAGTGTCGGAATCATTGCGTCCGATTTTATCCAAAACCATCGAAGACATACTTTTGGGTTTTATGCAACGACTATTTCATAATTTACCGGCAAATTATATGATAGCTGATGTTAAAATTCATCCGCAGAGTAAAAAATCTGAGTTTAATAAAAGGGTCTGATCTGATATCAGTAAGATTCAAATAAAAACATTCGACACAGAGTAATAATTATTTATTAGACCTACGAGAAATATTGGACGCAAATAAGTGCTGAAGGTTCGAATGTGTCTTTGCTGTATTTGCTTAAGCAGAACTAGAAAACTTGTTTTTGTTTTTTCGGGTTTTCTAATCTTTTTTATATTAGAGTTCATCTTGTTTAAACTAAAAAATTGAAGTTCTCTGGTGTTAGTACCTACTCAGCTTAGTGCACACAAGCTAGGCACTCTTTCAAATATAAGTGGGCTGAGATCTACAACAGACCGATCCAAGCTTTAAGTTAAACGTACTATTTTTTAGTTTGTGTCTAAATGGTAGCATAGAAGTGTTATTATATAAACTGTTTGGCTGAATATAGTCCAAACTTAAAGAGCACGTACAGCTTAACGAATTGAACAAAAAGTTTCAAGTAAGCAGGTAGCGCAAACTAACGGTTATCGAGAAAAAAATCACAACACGAAGATTCCTAATGATTGATCATCCAACTCTCAAAATATCTAATACTATTTTGAAACAGCTGGTTAACTGCCAAGAGCTGATTTAAAAATGGTTACATAACAAAAAATCCACTAACATTTCAATTCAAGGAATAGTCGGTCATTGACCTTATTAACTGTTGCACGAGTGGTGTTTCTCCAATTTTGCGATTCGCGAGACAGTTTGACGCTATTTTATTAACTTTGCAAGTAAACCTGATTAAATAAAAATGTATTAATTTCAAGTGTTAAAAATGAAATTTTATACATATTTTTCTCAGTAACCATTAGTTTGCGCCATCTACTTACATGAAACTTTTTGTTTAGTTTGGCAAGATCTACACGTTCTATTAGTTTGAATTTCGTTCAGCCGAACACGGTATGTATAATATGTGGAATTGCCTATTCACTAGCTTTTATTTGATATCCCTATTGTTATACTAACAAAACATCTCTTGCTACAGAGCGTGCCAAAACAATAGATGTACATACATAAATACATTCCCCTCCGCAGCCAGGTAATAACGGCATAATAACTACAGAGCTCATTTTACCAGCCGCCTTCATAATATGTGTATAGTTTGACCGAAACCGCTGTACCGCGCCTTAGGCACATAAGTGCGCGGCGAGGAAGGAAGGCAGCAAGGCAGCTCCTAAGCATTGACGACGACGACGGACTGATAGAGCAGATCTGCCTCCCTCCCCTTACCCCATTGTGATTTAACATCGATGTTAATGGACATGAACATATGTCGTTTACTAAATTGAATATAAAGTCTCCTTATCTCAAATCAACTTGTTAAAGTTGGGCAAAATGAATTTTCATTATTTTGAATTATCAGAATTTAGCTCTACCAGTAAGGATAACTAGTAGGGCTCTAAGTTTGAGACGCAACAAGAATGGGATTGCTATTGTGGAAGTAATTTAAGACATGGGATGGTAAGGAGTTTGTTTAGGTTAATTTTTCCTCATATTCGTTTATTTTAAATGTCGTCAGCCACTATCAGACACTGTCTCGACCATTTATTTTATTTACAGTATAGTGGTAATTCATGTATGTTTGATGTTTGTATACTAAAACCAGAAAATAACTCAATATAGTTCTTCGAGAAACTCTCTTTGTTACAATAGATCTTTTGTTACAATAGAATTTACTCTCTCTACATTGACTTTTTGGATTCTGTTACAAAGATGTTAATTTGCATTTCCACCACCATCTATACTATTAATTGACGCATTTTTTACTGCTAAAATTGCGGAATTAAATTTATTTAAAAGTCTTACTATATGAGGACCCTATCGGAACTTGGTTTCTAAAGTCATATATATCTAGAAACGCTATAGTAATCAACCATACCTGATTCCTTATCCCCAACGAATTTAATACATTATATATTATTTAATACAATATATCTTACATCTCAGTAATGCTTCGTTGGGTAACACACAAAAGCACGTAGTGCATTTTTTTTTCTAGATAAAATGTCTTGAATTAAATAATTATGTACTACGAAGCCGGTTACTAATAAATCAATAAATTCAATATTTGCTTATATTATTAAGATTAATCTATATTGTTGTTTGTCTACAATTTGTCACGAGAAGACTTGTTTAATGTTAAGTAAAAAATGTATTGTACAGATAAATTATATATTTCGGAATAATATGACGGTTTTATTGATAACATACCTGTGTTTATAAGTATATATTTTCTTATGAGTCAGTTCGGGAGCCCTAAATATAGTTGTGAACATTAAATATAATTTTAATTTCTGTGTCAGGGACACTTTCGCTTCGGTCGTCCGGCCAAAAACAGATAGCTCATCACCGCTGCGAGACCCGTCCGATTTCTTTCGTTGGAATCGAATCGAAATATAACATTAACACCTACCCTACTCAGCATAATATAATTTTGTATATTTTGATAGTTTCCGTGAAATACACAATCAATTGATTAAAATCCAAAATAAACGTAACATATAACATACGTAAATAAAGTAAGTAAGTACTTAATTATGTCCCTGTAAGATATGTTTTATTCCCTATTAAATGAGGTTGTCAAACGCCCGCTTAACTACAAAGACAAATTCTACGCCAAAGAAGAGTGAGATTACAAGAAACCAAAAACAACAAAAGTTTTAACTAATTAACGAAACTTTAAAAATCTTTCAATAAAGTCTTTGCAAAAGTAAATTATGTTTATTTTTGTTTTCATTCGTATAATTTAGTGATCACTATTATGTAGCTTTCAAATTACTACGTCCAAAGAGATTAAATAAACAGGTGTCAGCATATATTTACGAAAACTGTAAACAGTTTTTGGCAACATTTTACCGTTACCAGACTTTAAAGACACGTGGAGTTTATTTTTGAAAGTTTCAGGTGAGCTGAAGGTCGACGTTATTAGATACAATTTTACGTCATAAAACTAATGACTTTGCTTATTTTAGAAATCAAGTATTCGATTATCATATAAATTCTACGACATTTTCGTGTAAAATTATAACAACGAAAAGCTACATTGAGTAGGTATCATGTTACAAATTAATCTTTAATTTTGGTTTTATAAATTTATTTTTATTAATCTACATGTATCGAACATCTATCAATCACAATCACTGTGTTATTATTACTAGTAATTTTTATATAAACGTAAATTTAGCATATAATATCAAAATATATTGAAACGCCATATGAATCACCACATTGGAATTAAACTTCGGAGTTTTCATGAAATATCAAATATCTAAGCTCCTCACAACTTTTTAACTTTTTTTACATACCTGCCAAAGCGGACGTCCAGGCATTCCGGAGTAATAAATTAAAACTTTTTGAAATAAACACGACACTGAAAACTTCTTGGAAAATTCACTGAAAAATTATTTTCTTCACAGTCCACACGAGATTTGCGTGCTCGCCACGAGATGTCTCTCGCACCAGGAGATGAGAACGAAGTAACCGGTTTTGGGTCAAATGACGTGTTTTATACGAGAGCGCAACTCGGAATAGGTGTAAACACTAGTACGAACAGACGCCAGTTCAGTGGCGAGAGGGGTCGAACAGAAATATCGTCCTTACGTTACATAGCCCGACGCCGTTATTGCGATATTTTTACAGACACGGCAGGCCATGCGGTTATCAGAATTTTTCCTAATATTTCAGAAGTATAAAATCAACAGTATATTTTATTTTAGATCTATTGGTTAAGCGGTAGGAAATGATTGTTGTCGATAGTAGGACAGAAATTTTATTGTTTAAAAAAACATTCCTTTTTAAGGTTCCGTAGTCAAATGGCCAAAAACAGAACCCTTATAATTTCGTTCTATCCTCTGCCTGTCCGTCCGTCTGTGTGTCACAGCCATATTACTCGGAGACTACTAACACTACATGGATGAAATTCGGAAGGGAGGTGTAAGCTAAACTACTGTAAACAGTAGTTAAATCATTGAACATTTTTTTAGGGAGGTCGCCATACATGTTACTGAGAAATAAAAAAAAATTTGCCCTAAAAAGCCCCCTTTACCTTTTCTGCTAAGAGGTGGAAAATTGAGAAAAAAAAAGATAGATTAGAAAATACTTCGCAACGAAAACTGGTTTGAATAAGATATGTTGAATAGTTAATGTCGCTATGGTCCGAGGTTATTGTGATTTTTTTTAAACCTATTATTTGAATTTTAATATAGCCAGTTTTTTAAATTAAAAAGATTAAAATATAGTCAAGCGCCACTACAACTTGTACTTGTAGAAGTGGCATGATTGTTACTAATACCTAATAATTAAACGGCGATCTATAAAAAAGTACATAAATTTTGTAACTAAAATAATGTAGTTGTGAAAATAAGGTTTAAAAAATCAAGTTCAACTCATCTCAAATTTGTACCTGACTATCTGTGCTGTACCTACTTATGCTGTGTGTGTGTGCGTGTTTGCGTGTGCAAGAGTGCATCAACAAGGGCAACTTACTACAAATTTCAATACCTTATTATATTTATTTATTATTTCATATCAAGTAACAAAGATTCGTTTGTTAGTAAAACACTTACATTACAACTTAAATGTTAGTAACATTATATAACAGTTAAAATTAAAACAAACTACAAATCATAAATCAACATCAAATTGTAAAAATTAACTAAGTCATACACAAGATGTCAATACTATGACTACCCTATATGAAATGGCTATCCGAGAAAGAACACAATATTTGCTTAACAGCCCGTAGATGGCGCAAGAGTGAAATATGCAAAATCGATATTCAATTTCATAATGTAGTAAAGAAAATAATAATCTATAGAATGAAATAAACGAACTCTTTTAAATTGACATGAAAAAGAAAGAATGTTATGCTGTAAAACTATTTTACACGATATTGAATAATACATTTTCAATGCATTGATAATGCGGCAAATGCATTCCAGAAACGTATGATAGTGCATTTCCTGCCAGTTATGGTATCCGTGTCATCCAAGTTCCTGGTGGGCTGTTCGGTTGCTCAACGGCTCAATTCGCGATTAAAATGTCTTTTTTTAATGTTAAAAAATACTGTAAGGAAATTACGGTGTTATCCGCCGACATACCTACGTAAGTTGGTGGTGTTAACTTTGAAAAACAATTTGGGGGTCTTTACGTCTTTAGTTCTGGGGATCATTTGTTTTATTGAATTTCATAAATACATTATTGATCAAACAAAGTATTCTCATAGATATAAAGTCTATTCCATATATCCTTTTCATAGGACTATAGAATTTCAAACATATGAATGATTCCTCGGTGCCACAAAACAACAGCCAGCTGCATACTCAAAGTCGCAGGAAGGTCAGGCCAGTGACCGGTTATTAATACTGAAAGGGTAGGATAGGGCCTCATTGTCATCGTGGGCGAAAGGAACAATGACTAAGGAAGCATAAACTGCAGGAGATATACTGCATGCTTGCACTTTGCACCGTGTTATGACGTCATGTCAATGCATCGACTGCACTTGATTAAGGCATAGTCGTTACTTGTTTATCACCATAAATATGATGTTCAATTCAGAGCCAGATCGTGCCAGACGTTCCTTAAAAATTTATTTTTATTTTTTGTATAAATAGATCTCATAGAATATCAGGGCAATTCAAGGGACTGTAGGGTCTTCTACGAAATATACTTTTCAATATTAATATCAGTAAAATGAGCGCGGATCCTTCAAGAAAATTTTGAATCATAGGTACACAAATCACAGTTGGAGTATAAAAAAACTGATTACCATACTTTTTATATTATCAATAAATATACCGGATACAAATTTTATTTTATTAATTTATAAAAACCAATCAAAACGCTACATAAAAAACATTTTTTTTTGCTATTTATACATACAGGTGTTCAAATGAATGTAGTCTAAACTTATAAAGCATGTAGAACTTACCTAATTAAACAAAAGTTTCAAGTGACCAGATGGTGCAAACTAACGGCTACTGAGAAAAATTGTTGAATTTTTTTATCACTTATCTAATTTTTTTTTTTAATTTTTTGATTAGTTCATTCTCTACACGCTCTACAATTTTGGACTACACTCAAAGTTTCCTTTTTTTTATTTAATTTTTTTATTATTTCGGTAGGCTCTTTGCTCTATAAGTTTACATTACGTTCAGCCGAACCCTTTGTATATATAATAAAATTAATTCAAAAATTTGTTTTACTTAGCAATTCTGATACATTTTGGGAAATTTTTTTATGAAGATTCACTTTTATAAAATTGTAACGGAGCGACGTTTATATGTAATACACAGAATATTGTCAGAATATAATTAATTAATCGACTAAATAATTATAGTTGAACCCAAAAAACTCTTTATTTTTTTAAATTTCTTTATAGGTTTAAATATTCTTGTAACTTAAAAAACAATGAAATCGACTTTATTTTTAGAAAAAGAGCAGTAAGAAGAAAAGTAATGTACTTGTAGAACAAGTTTTCACAAAATAGAGCATATGTACGAACAGACACAGTTTATATAAAGATGTAAGAAAATATGTGGCGGGTGGAGTGCGTGGCTGTCTATAAAAAAGTGGCAAAGAATTAGGACATTACTAATTCTAATTTCTATTTTTGACTTCTACGAGTAAATATCTTATTAACATGTGTTTCGATCTCCTTTTTCATGTGTAGCAAAAATCCTCCAGCAAAATTGTAATTGAGGTTCTAATTCAAAATTCGGTTTAGGATCATCATTTTATATAAAATATGGAACTTTCAAGCCTATAATATATTTCATTTAAGAGCTAGAGACCCGTGACATACGGACGGCCGGACAGACAAACGGACAGCAGAATGACATCAATAGAGCTCTGTTTTATCCTTTAGGTATGGAACCATATCTAAAAAAAAATCACAATATCGATATACTTATATAGATATGAAATAAATAAGTATTTTTCTTGAAAAACTCAAATGGCTTAATCTTTCTCTAACAAGTATTTGTACAGTGTGAAGTTGATACAGACGTTAACATTTTTTCGTACATATATTCCGACACCTCTTTTCGCCTTTTTTGGTGGTTGAATTATAAAAATCGGTATACTTATCACGTTACGCACATTGTTTATATTTTTTTCATACTAACTTTAGTACTCTTTTTCACTCTTAATTTGATTCGGTTTATAGTGGCTTGGATATTTCCGCTTCGATTTTTCCGCCCCCACCATCTCTGAAATAATTCGCTTATTAGAATGGTTCTACTTCCGCGGTAATATTCTATACTAGCGACCGCCCGCAGCTTCGCTTGTGTAGACGATACATTCCTGTTATAGGTAGGTACTGATAATGTTCGATATGGTTTATACGTAGGTAGATACTTTTTGCTAAAACTAATATTGGTTACACCCAATCAAACTTTCAATCTTCATTCCCCCCACTCCTTTAAGAAAACCGACACTCCCATGCTTTTCACCTCCCGTTTCCCATTCTTAAAATGTGGAAATCCAAAAAACCTGAAACACATTATTATTTATTTATGCTAAGATTTTAATGTTTCTAACTTTAAAGAAGAAAGACTCATACAAAACCCCTTCATCCTTCCAACCTTAAATTTAAAATTTCTGAATAATCTTATCTTAAAAATTAATACGTAATAAAATTAACCACTGTTTTAAATGTCAGCTTCCTAGACTTAGTAGTTTCGGCTTTATCTACGTTGATAGATCAGTGAAGGCAAAATGAAGGTAAAAAGTAGCTGCCACTCTCGATATCCTTCTTTTACGTCTGCAAAGTTTCATTATAATCTGTTTAACCGTTATAGAAATAAGCTTGAATAGACACATAGACGTACAGACAGACAGACGGGTAAAAGTTGCTTATATCACTTTTGACAATCTTCTTTCATGTTTGCAAAGTTTCATTAAAAGCTGTTCAGCCGTCGAAAATTAGCTAGAATAGACGCATAGACGTACAGACAGACTGACGGGCAAAAAGTAGCTTATGTCACTCTTGACAACCTCCTTTCAAGTCTGCAAAGTTTCATTAAAGTCTGTTCAGTCGTTTTAGAGATTAACTCGAATAAACATGTAGACGTACCTAAACAGACAGACAAAAAGTAGCTTACGCTACTCATGGCAACGTCACGTCACAAAAAGTAGCTCATTTCACTCTTGACAACCTTCTTTCACGTCTGCAAAGTCTCATTAAAATCTGTTCAGATGTTTTGCAGATTAGCTTGAATGGACCCATAGAAGTACAGACATATAGACAGACAAAAAGTAGCGTACGCCATTTTTTACCACCTCCTTTTCATACCTGTGAAATTTCATTTAAATCGGTTCAGCCGTTTAGGAGATTAGCTCGAATAGACAAATGGACGTACATATAGACATACAAAAAGTAATGTTTGTGACTTTTCACCACTTCCTTTTCATATCTGTGAAGTTTCATTAAAATCAGTTCAGCCGTTTTGGAGATTTGCTCGAATAGACAGACAGACAGATAGTGTGATTCTATATATATAGCCTCCTCCCGTATATAGCCGTCCTCAATAAATGGACTATCCAACACAAAAAGAATTTTTCAATTCGAACCAGTAGTTCTTGAGATTTGCGCGTTCAAACAAACAAACAAACAAACTAACAAACAAACTCTTCAGCTTAATAATATTAGTATAGATGTTGACTTGTAGACAGGTACTGCGATAAACTATCTTCGATTCATGAACAAAAACTGAGAGGAGTGCAAGATCGACAGAAAAACACAATTCATAAATTGCCGTTTTCGGCTCTATATCGTTCGTAGTGTTCACTTGAAATCTTCAAAAAATATTCAATGTACAGATACGATCCCGATAAAGTTTTATTATGTGTACTTACTTAATAATTAGGTATAATTTTTATTTCCAAAATACGTACAATACATAAAAGTACGAATTGACTAGAAGCTCTCTTCTGTGTTTACCATCTAACCACTCATACTCTAGCTAGCTGGTGCAAGATGGCGAGTTTGAGTCGGCGAGGTCCCCACGCTCCGGCCTTCACACCAGCGAAATTGCTTTTCACATCACATGTTCGATACTGTGATGTGAAGTTACATTTATGACTATTAAAACTAAACGCTGCTGTCAAATTTATTTACTCTACTAGCGACCCGCCCCGGCTTCGCACGGGTAGCAGAGCATATAAGCCGTAATGTTTTTTCTGTCGTAGTGCCATATCAGCTTGTTGCGTCGAACATGTGAATTGGATTTAATTACCTTTAAATATGACTTAAGTTGACTTGGAGTATTTTAAAAGTATTTTATTTCTAATTCTATAAATATATGAAAAAGTAAAGAATAATTACATATAACCTAACCTAACCTAAAAACGAGTGTCACGTCGTCCCGTATGGCCGCCCGGCTGGTCGCGTAATATATATATATATTTCGCGATAGCTTCTAAGATATTCATTTAAATTGTATAGTGTAAAAGGCAATCATAATGTGCATAAAATGCTGAAGATAAATAACGTATTTAATTTGATAAGGACTAATACTGTATCCGTATAAATTGCTTTCAAATCACCTCATCATATGACACCATTTTTTTAAACATAAAAATAGGTATAGTAAGCTATCCATGAAAGATAGACATATGTCGTTGCGGACTTTTCTTTAGTCCTATATAAGATACACAATTCCTCGATACATTATTTTGTTATATCTCAAAAGGATTAGGCAGCGTTTTCGATGAAAGATCCCTGCCGGCTTGATTTTTTCCGACTTTTTCAACAATAATCGTCATATTTAAACAAATTTGCACAAAACATTAATAAATTATACACGTAAACTCTTTTGAATCACTCCGTCAAATAGTACCGAAAATATGCCAACCCGTTCGGTAGTTTTTGAGTTTATCACGTTCAGACAGACAGACAGGTGCGGCGAGAGGCTTTATCTATACTAATATTATAAAGCTGAAGAGTTTGTTTGTTTGTTTGTTTGTTTGTTTGAACGCGCAAATCTCAGGAACTACTGGTTCGAATTGAAAAATTCTTTTTGTGTTGATTAGTTTATTTATTGAGGAAGGCTATAGGCTATATATATATAAAATAACACTATCTGTCTGTCTGTCTATTCGAGCAAATCTCCAAAACGGCTATACTGATTTTGATGAAACTTCACAGATATGGAAAGAAAGTAGTCAAAAGTGACATGCACGACTATTTGTATGTCTGTATGTACGTCCATCTGTCTATTCGAGCTAATCTCCAAAACAGCTTAACCGATTTTAATGAAATTTCACGGGTATGAAAAGGAGGTGTTTAAAAGTGACATACGCTACTTTTTGTTTGTCTGTCTGTCTGTACGTCTATGTGTCTATTCGAACTAATCTCCAAAACGGCTGAACAGATTTTAATGAAACTTTGCAGACGTGAAAGAAGGTTGTCAAGAGTGACATCAGCTACTTTTTGTGGCTGGCTGTCGTTTTTCCTCACTGATCTATTGGCGTAGATAAAGCCGAAACTACTAAGTCTAGGAAGCTGAAATTTAAAATAGAGGTTTATTTTATAACATATTAATTTTTAAGAAAGGAATATTTGGAAATTTCAAATTTAAGGAGGGAGGGATGGAGGGGCTTTGTATGAGAGTCTTTGTTCTTTGAAGTTAAAAACATAAAAATTATAACATAAATAAATAATGACGTGTTTCAGGGTTTTTGGATTTCCACATTTTAAGGGTGGGAAACGGGAGGTGAAAAGTATGGGAGTATCGGTTTTCTTAAAGGAGTGGGGAGAGTGAAGACTGAAAGTTTGAATGGGTGTACCCAATATTAGTTTCAGCAAAAAGTACGTATAAACTATTTCGGATGTTAATACTACTTAAAACAGGAATGTGTAGTCTACGCAAGCGAAGCTGCGGGCGGTCGCTAGTTTTATAATATGTAGTGATATTTCAACGCAACTTATTAACCCCCGATAAAGTAATATACGTATATCTAGGTTGAATAAGTATTGAGTCATTCTGGAAAAAATCCGTGGATTTTTCTGAAACCTCCCGGAGAATCGAAAATATTTGTTGGATTTTAATGAAAACTGCAGGTTAACGGTTGATTCAGTTTTGGCTATCTAAAAATCAATCAAAAATTTAAACTTCGCTTTTGAATCCGGAATTGGATACACCATTAAAATTTATCTCATCACGCTTGGCTGGGTCCAATTCGAACACGTATATCTACTGCAGGGCCCCTGGCAGCTTAGGACCGTAAGCAAACCAAAAATCTGTTCTAAGGGGATGTTACCTACGTAATGCGTAACACTGCATCTAAATTAGCCCAGACGTTTTAGAGAAACATACCTACCTATAACCGGTAAATATATAAGAATCTAATCCGAAGTGATACACATGTAAAATAAAAAACTGCAACAACATAATTGTTTTAGACGAACATGTCTGCTGTAGCGTCTCGTGATTGATGGTTTATAACCGTAAAACACGTCTACGAACTTGCTCTGAGGTGATACCGGAACCTTTTACAAAAACAAACCAACTGCAGCACTCCTGGTGCTTATAATTGTAAAATATATAAGAACCTGCTTTGACGTATAATACCTATGCAAGTACATTCTTATATGTAACACAAAAATAGAAAAAAATCGTATCAAAATCCCAGCTATTTTAGAGAAACATATTCTCTGCAGCACCCCCTGGTTCTCTTTATCTATATAACATGTCTAAAAATCCGCTCTGAAGTGATACCGACGTAAGTAACGCAAAAAACCGCACCCAAATCCGTCCAGTAGTTTTTGAAGAAAATGGTAACAGACTTACGCACAAACACACACAAACATCAAATAGCCCATTTCTCATTTTGACTACTTCTCTAGGTGACTATTTCGCTATCGGTCCACTTAGCAAACAGTGTATTTGGCATTCTGTCCAATTCTCAATCTGTGTACTTCGTAACCCGTCTACTTGTCAAATAACGGCGAGGATTGTAGGTAGATAGGTACTGAACTCTAATTATTGATAGGTTTGTAGGTAATTAAAAAAAATATTTAGCATCAAACTATTTCATTACACATAAATGAAATACTAAAAAAATCATTCTTCTGAATAGGTATATTTAAAAAAACTAAAAAAATACGCTTTAGTAGGCAATCGAACTAAAAAGAAGAAGATAACTTTTCGTATAAGAATAAATTAAACGAGAAAATTAATGTTATTGTGAAAAATATGAACCGTTCATGATTTATTATTAAAGATTTTTTTTTAGTTTTTTAAAATATTATTGTTTTTTTTCGTATTTAGTCGTAATTTCTTTTAAACTATTATATATTCGATCAAAACTTACAAGCATACAGACAGCTGGAACTTAGAATTACCTCTAAAACGATGAACTCATATAGGTACAATGTTTCGTGTTCGTGCTATCAACCGTTGAGTGTCCCCTTGAGGAGACAATCTTGACTTCAGTATCAATTCGTGGTGGTTAATTTATCAAATTGCAACTTATGTACAAAGTTTCGTGTTCGTGCTCTTAACCGTTGAGGAGTGTCCCCTCGTGTCGTGAGGAGACAGTCCTGGCTGCAGCATCAGGTTATGTTTATCATTCTTGTAACTTTGTCATCGAAACTACATATGTCTTCCAAATGTCAGCCTGATATTTTCAGTGAAAGTGGGTGAAAATCGCGTTTTAAGATTCCATTACATACGAACAAACATACAGGTGAAACTTACAAAAGTGTATCAAAAAAGCACGAACGGGTCGTGCCTGTAACTTTTAAACAGGGGCCCCGGTAATCTGCATTGTGGCCGGCGCCCTTGCCATAACGAGCGTGGAAGACAAGGTTCCCTGTCAAAAATCCTCTCGAATTAACGTTAACATGTTTACAAAACGATTAGTTTTAGTAAATAGACGAGTAAAATAGACCCTTTTCCTTGTCCCACTAAACGTCGGAGGTCTGGTTGGCTGGGTTCTCGTAAGCCGATTGCAATGATTTTTGACTTCTTTTTGACTTTGACTAGCCTGATCTCTGTTTTTAACATTATTTGCATCGGTTTTTGATGCATGCCGCTTAGTGTTATTCGATTTTGGGTGCGCCATGGCTATTAGCGAAATTTAATTAAAGAAATTATAACTATTTTCTGCTGTCAGTTTTCCTCTCCCGGTGAAGTTTTATTATTATTATATTTTTACTTATCTATTTAACTGTCCGATAATGACGTTACAGAAAAAAAGTAGACGGTTTACGAAGTAGATACATTGAGAATTGGACAGAATGTTATATAGACTGTTTGCTAAGTGGGCCGATAGCAAAGTAGTCCCTAGAGAAGTAGTCAAAATGAGAAATGGGCTATTTAATAAGGCGACTGATCGATCGACGCATAGGTTATACAGACTCCATCTCTTCGTGGGTGAAAATGAATAAAAATACACAATAATGAATAGTTAAATTTTCCCGCATTATACTCGTAAATTGCTAAGAAAATGTTGTTTGTTCAACGAAAAGGCAATAATATTGCGTCAGAGTTACGTCTGAGTCACGAGTTTAATAATATTATATCAGTGTAGAATATTCGCCAGTAAATCGAAGTAAGACGTACTTTGGATACATTAACAGTTCAAGGTGACGACGTGAATAGCTATGTGAAGGAACCTCCAGAAATAACGCCGCCTCCGGTCTTACAAAACAATCTGCCTCTAAAAATGTTTTCCGAAAATTAAATGTTTGGCAAGCTTGATTTTTCAACAGTGATTTTTGACGAAAGATTGACCGTGAGGTGAAATTTTAATGAGAATTTAAGTGGAGTACTTGCCATATATGTGCGGCTCTCAAGTTGTTACGAAAATATCGCAGTAACATAATTTCATGAAAGCGTTTCATGAACACATGAGCCGTGTATATAAATGCATGTGTGGCAAGTACTGTATGTCTCTGTCTATAAACTCTTTAAAAAATATAACTAAAAACTACAATGTAATTTTGTTCAGTGTTTTTCATATTTTCTGAAAAGAGAAACCATGTGGCTTTTTAGAAATATAATTTAAAAAAAATAATAATGTGGTAGGTAACTCTTTAGCATAAATCGTGTGGTTTCGTGCGGATGATTTTAACATTTGATAGTTCAGTTGAAAATACCATGTTATAAGTAATGTTGCAGTATATATAAATATTATTTGCGAAATGTCGAATTTTATCACTTTTTTTCGAAACCAAAACGTGAAAAGAACGTTAGAGCTTTGGAGTTATATATATATATATATATATATACATATAATATACGTCAATGGTTATATACAAAACGTAGTTTGCGAAAAATCAATGTTTGCGAACAATACAATTTACCGAAATATTTATACTTTTATACAAATGTACAAAAGTTTAAGTCCACTCATCAGTCTGTCGTCAAACAAGCGAACTGGCCATGATAGAGTTTTACATTTTGACGAGTGAAATGCTATTTCAGGGTTTACACTGTTGTTTCCACGTAGACAAGGCGTGTAGGCGGTGTGACTAATTCATTCAAAACGACGTTAGATTTGTTTAGCGTACCTATTAATAAAAGTCATGATGCATTCATTTAACATGACAGTAACTATGAAATTCCAACTGAAATATTTATGGATAAGACCATAGATGCATCTCACTAATCGGCGTAGTCTCCATCACCACATTACCACAATGGTCCACCAGCCGGTATTCCATCGCATCGTCATCGCAATCAGTGTGCACTATACATACAAACTCCGAAATATTGGATTAATACGAACGCTAGATGTCGCTGTTGGAATGATAACGTTCATTTAACATTATTATTCTCACTAACTAACTAATTTTCTCTCACAGGGTGCACACAGGCAATGCTCACAGGATTCACATCTGGGATTCACTCATTGGCGGAAGACGAAAGACAGTTTTTTATTTTGTTATTTTTTTAACTGTCACTTTTGTAATGGTATTTATTATACACAGCCAACAGTTACAAACAGAACCAAACCCATCCAAACCGAACAGATTGGATTTTTATTTTTACTCACTGAATCATTTTCTTGGATAAGTAATGAAATGACATTATTTTAGGTCGCGCTCGTTGGTCGCCCTGCCACTTAGCCGTGAAGGGGTAGACACATTTCAGCAGTAAAAAGTAGTCTCTCAACATGTTCCTATATTGGAAGCTCTTATAAGCACACAAATACCAATAATACTCTTATCAATTTTACAGTGATGTAGATAGATTTATTTATTCCCAATAGACCCAAGAACGTTTCTCTCATTAAATGTTTGACTACAGGGCGTAGCGTGGATAAAAAAACTGTTAAGGGAAACAGGGTTTTAAAAGAGCATGTATTAAAAACTGTTTTGATTGAGAATAAGTAGTAGAAAACCTATACGGGTGGATTTTTGAGACGGGACAGTAAGGGCAACTTAACCGTTATAGCTACAGGAAAACGTTCCTAGGAGAGCATTCATAACTTTTTGAGATATCCTTAACAGTATTCACTCATTTTGGAAAAAAGACAGTCAGCGAAAAAACTGCTAAAATAAAAAAAAAATTATGCTAGAAATGAAGACGCCAAGAAATTTCCCTATTATTTGTTTTGAAAACTGGTTTTTCGAACAAGACGGCAGGACATCCCGCTAATATACGGATCGGAATCTCTCATAAAGCACAAATATTTTCTTTTAACTTGTTGTGTCTAATAGGCATTGAGGAGGGTTTCAATCTCAATGGGAGGGGTTCATTCTCAATGTAGCTAGGTTCGTGCTCATTTGTTTTTGTTTTTATTTTATTTTTTTGTATTACCACACGTACTTTTTTTACTTTACAATAAAATGGTCTCGTGATGATGAAACCGGAATGTGGCGAACCTAACTGATCGAAAATTAATATGGTAATAAAAATACCTATCAACCGGGTGATTTTATTTTTACACTTGACATAGTTTTCACATGGCGAACGAGTCGGTCCAAAATGGCATGCGATGAACGATCGGAACGTAGTTTGTTCGTTGTGGAGAATCTGGAGCAGGCAGCCATGATCGCCTTGTACCAGGATCACAGGAAATATTAAGAGATCTTTATTTGGCATTGCCATCTAACGGATGATGTCTACTCTACTAAGATTTTTGACACAAAATAAACATTCACGTTTCTTATTATAGACTAGTTGTCGCTATTAAAAAAATATTATAGAGGGCACTAATTGTAGTATCACAGGGCAACTGTACAATGTTCTTTTGCTCGTGATTTTTACGTAAGCCAGTTAGGGCTACTCTATACAATGAATCCGTTTGTATTGAAAAATATATTTTTAATCAATTGGTATATCAATGTTTCAACCATTTTAAATTTCTATATTTACTGTATACTGACGGCCGCCCGTGGGTTCACCGGCATGAATTATTACAATTTTTTTTTTGTATCATTTTGTACAATCCTACAACCGTTTGTACATTGTTGTTTTAGTTCAGCTGTAACATTAAAAAATATAAGTGTTGCCGTTACCAATAGTATATTGAATATTTCTTTATAAATGAAAATGCAGTGATGTTTACTCTTCGTTTAATTTTAATTGTTTGGAAATAAATCGTAAATGACCACCTGAAATTCAAAATTAACTCCTTAGGTATTTTGTGGAATGATTCTGTATTTTTTTATAGGAATTAAAAATAAACAATGAAATAAACAGTCAGTCGTAGTTGTGTCACTCGATAATCGGCTCTCCTTCTCCCACACTTACAAGACAAGTGCAGCTTTTTTTGGTGGCTGTGTGAATGTTCGTTTACGACAGTGTGTCTTCCCAGATTTATGTGCATCCGCCCTGGAACTTACAAACATGAGTCGCCTATTTTGTGGCTGAGGCACTCTTTCAGTAGCATTTTTTTAGACTGAAATGCTCGCGTTTAGGAATTCTTCCGTCGTATATATTATCCTATATATATATTCTTTTTAATTTAGTGAGGGCCGAATCGCATACAGACACCTCCGCGCCCGACCTACCGCGCAGATAGTGCCGGGTTGGGATTTCTACACAGAAGGTGGAGCCCAACCGGCTAAACGACATCCTCTACCTATATTCAGGAGAGTGTATAGGGTTTGACATGAACAACGACCGGACGCATTGAGGATGCTTCGGTGTTCGTCGTACTGTCCTGTATTTCCTTAAGCGTGCGAGGATGAGCCAGGTCAATTTATACGTAGGCCGCGACGGCAACGCTGGCGGCGGTAACGGCGATTGGCGAACGGCGAAGCGAGACTGCAATATCAATAGGATAATAATACGGACTACTTCTAATCTAAGTGACAATGAAATTGTCTCGCTATTACTTTTCCTGGCCGTACGTATTCCTTTTGTCATTGGAAATGACTTTCATTTCGTTGGAGTATAGGGGGTCATTTGGGAGTTTTGTGAGACAGGCAAATTGCACGAAGAGTTTTCGAGATATCGGGATGAACTGGTGTCCATAGACGCAGCTCGGTGAGCTCTACAAGATGGCAAAAGACAATTTGGAAAAAGTTCAAAAACAAAAAATTATTGGCAAAAAACGAAAAAAAAGGCAATTTTTTTCCCGATTTTCATTTTGGGAGCCCGATATCTCGAGAACTAGGTCCGAATAAGAAAAAAAAAACGGCTAATTAGACGGGTAATTAGACGGGGGATCGATTGAAACTAAAATTGTTAGAATCGAACAACTGGAAGTAGTGGTTAAAGGTGCCCTTATTTGGAAGTCGGGCGTCGGTGTTACATTTCGTACTAATTTGGTTTGTTCGATCGAAATGTCGTACAGAATGTCATATTTCGAAGTTTTAAACTTATTCAGATACAGTTGTGTTATTTTTTACGCGAAAAAAATTTATTTCGAAAAATATTTTCCAAAATATGTGTGTTTACTTTATTCCGTTAGTTTCATTTCCAATGTCGTAAGAAGTTCGTGCGAAAGCAGGAGATCCGTTGATTTTTTTCTAAAGCACTGATATTCAGTCTCTTTATATTTGTCAGAATACTAATATACTTTTCAATCACAGATATAAATGTTTTCAATACATTTACTATTAATCATCTATTAATACAGTCTATATGACATCGAAACGTGTACCGTAATTGTTCAGAATGTTGAGAATAGAATGCGTTGTTTATGGTGTCGAATTCTAGATACTCTGTGTCACTTTGACTTCTGATATATCGGCGCGATTGATTGATCTTCTGTTACTTCTGGCTGAGAAAAAACGCTCGTATCTCATGGTGGCTGATAAAATAATATTTTTACTTGAAAAATATCCTTTGCATGTCTACCACGATAACGTGGGTTTGACTTAAACATCTATCCTAAAGTTTTGTTGTGGATAACATCGTGTGGTGTTTCCTTGTTGTAATATACAATTGGTGCAAAACGATTATCAGTAGGTATAGCTCGCCCGAAATTTTGGAAGTAGTCCATATAGTTCTACTGTTCAGTTCTACTAGTAGGACTAAACGGAGAAAAAAGTTCTTTTAGTCCTATTAATTTCTGTATGATATTCAATAGGACAAAACGGACATAAACTAAAGTCCTGCTATTTGCAGAGTAGGTACGAATATTTTTTAGACTACATGAAATAAAGTATTAAACTTAAATTTAATATTTTTACAATGATAAACGAACGAAAGACACACCACATATGTGTGGAAGGAGCAGTTAGGTTAACTCTTAACTACACAAATATGAATACAAACATAATAAATATGACTTATTTTATTTCTAAGATCCTAAAAACAGTGAAGTGGATAATTGAACATTGACCAGCATCATATTGCTGGTATAAAATACTTGTATTTAATTACAAGTTAGTAATAAGTAAATCCAAATTATATGTTCCGTTTAGATTTGCCCTTAATAATTATGAATTGGCAGGGACATGTATGTTAAGTATTCATTCATTTTCCTTTATAATAAGTAATAGTAGAACTTAATGGTAGAAGTATAATACGGACTGCTTAATTTTTTTGTCCGTTAATTTCTACCCGTAGATCAAAACGGATAAATAAATCCGTTCTGTCTTACTAGTAGAAATAAAAGGATTTTTTCCTCCGTTTAGTCCTACTAGTAGAACTTAACGGTAGAACTATATGGAGTACTTCAAATTTTGGTGAACTCGAAACTGTCGAGAGGAATCCACCTCTTGGGCCATCGAGCTGAGCATCGAAGACTTAAACGTGTAAAGATGAGTGGCATTTGGTTATTACATATGTACAGCCTATTTGCTTTATCTATAAAACGTTAACCGGGCCCAGCACGTTATTTTCACTGCATTTGATCTGCTACACTACGGTTACATTGTTGGTTGCAGAACTTAGTTCTGTGGCCAATGATTATCGCCAACAGTAATGTTGTATTTTACAGTACTAGGCCTTTTTCCTTTACACCAATCACAAACGAACACTCTGTTCGTCACGCATGTGTAAACCGCAAAAAGCGACCCGCTCGCTCCCTTAGTTTTCGCTATCATTACATTTGAAGTATTATTTTAATCGCAAATGTATTGAAAAACGTCGTATGATGGTCGTACTCAGTAAGCTGGCTATTATAGTCTCGGTTTAGGTCGGAATTTTAAATACGATGCCTGGATAATCAACAAAAAGGGGGGGGGGAAGGTAAGGATACACTTTTATGGGATTGCATATCAACCCTTCCCCCCTGCCGGAACCCGCTGCCCCTCAAATAAAAAAATAATAAAATCTTACCTAGTAAGATGTGTAATCAATAAACGTTGTATCTGATTCACAGATCACTAATTGATATAGTTTTAAACAAAACTGAAATTATTTATATGCTGTCCTTAACATAACAAAAAAAAAACTTAAAATGTCCATCCACATACGTATAGCCCTAATTCACTAAAAGGTTATTATTAACACTAATTATTAATTACAATCGTTGGTAGTGCACTGATAAAACCGTATATTTTGTTTTTGCCAGAGCTTACTATTTTTTAGATATTAATTTAGTTTTGCATCAATTAAACAAATTGCGCGTGAAACAAGCCAATTCGAAGCCAATGCAAGCCAACGCAAACCAACTGAAGTTAGTTGAATGCGGTTGAACAAAAATTTGAATCCACCTAGACCATAGAGTAAAACGACGTAAATAAAACCCAAATGTTGCCATTTGATTACCTACCCGTGTTTCCCTTAGGACCGTTTAATTTAATACTTAATAAATTTAAAAAGGTGAGCGAATTTGCAATTGATCAATAGATTTCTGAGTGGCTCGTCGCTCCGCTCCGCTTCGCTCCTCGTGTTGACATAACCAAACCTAACCTAACCGAATATTTGAAAAAAGTGAACCATTAACCTAAATGAACTTATTTCGCAAATGATCAATAAATTTCTACAAGGTTGTTCTGCTCCTCTTCTTTTCTCATTTTATCACACACAAAGGATAATAATAAAAATGCTAAAAAAATTATATTAACATAAGTTTTATTTAAAAGAAGTTTTATAAGATAATTAAATAATTACTATTAAAAAAAGTGAGCTCCGGCAAAAATTTTTTTCACCGTTATCGTCAGTGCATTACCAACGATCGATAAAAGCTATCAACTAACCCGAAATCCAGGCATCGTATTTAAAATTCCAGCCTCGGTTTGTTAAAAGCACTCGGGTTCGCCTCATAAACACCTCGACTATAATATCCAGCTTACCGTACTTGCACTATAATGTACTATTATAAATTATTTATATTCGTACTTTATGCAGTACTTGTTAAGTGGTTGGTTTGGTTATCGTGATCGCGGAGACGCGTACACGCAAACTTGATAAGAGCAAAATCGATGGCACGTTGTCGATTTAAAAGAAAACATAATATTTTAGGTGTGGTACGAAAATCACCATACACTACTGTCCGTTTTTTAAAGTGGATAAATGTCTACAGCTTCCGTACGCCCGCACGCGCGGGTTGCACCCCCTAACAACCGCCTGAAGAAGCATATATGGGGAGAGCATATCGTTAGCCTGAGCTATGATATTAACATCTAAAAAGTCAACTGTTTCACTGTGTGCCATTGACGTTACGAATCAAACTAATCTTGAGCATGAGAACGCGTTTTTTCGATTTAACTTTTATTCATAACGAATTATTAAAAATAAAAACAATCTCGATTAAAAATCAGTGTTCCGTACCAGAGTCAAAAAGTTTTAACGCACGTAGTTATGGTCGTTAGTTTAAAAACTTAATGCATTCTATAATTGAACTTGTAACGTTGCGCTAGTCGCTACGTTCCTATTTAAGAAAGCACAACTCAAAGCGGTATGGACAGCGCCTTAGCCCGTAATTAAAAAGAATAAACTATCAAGTTTTGACCCAAAAAGGGGCGGATAAAATGACGACTGATAGCAGCAGATGACACGCCACTTTTCCTGTTTTCTGCTGCATCGCCGCCATCGCCGGCAACTAAATTCTATTCTTATTTATACTATGAACCTTACTTACCTTAATCATTGTGAACGTGCCCGCTGGGGTGAGCGCTATTGTACTATTCTAAATTATTTTAATTTGTAAGCTGTCTGTAGGTGCCAGGCTGAGTCTGGTTGCTGAACTGGATTTGGGTCGGCTTACCATTGTTGCCTGATGAAAATTATGTTTATAAAAATGATCAATTTGAAATCTGGCTAAAATAGGTTGATGGTCCATCATTTCAAAAAAGTAGGTTACGTTATGGTTTGCTTGTGATAATGCGAGAAGCGAAGCGAAGCGGAGCGACGAGCCACTAATAAGCCTTATATTTTTTTTTTCATTTCCTTAAAAAAATATTTATTGCATGAAGTTCCTACACCCCTCCCCCATAAGCCTTATTAAATATTTTGTAACTTTTCAGCAGACTACATTGGAAAGCGCTACCCTGGATTTCATCGTCTTGGCACCTCTGGACATTTCTCCAACCCATCGACTGCTTCTAGGAACGTAGCATACGGCAACGTGTTCTTGGCGTGCTTATACGTTGGTTCACCGTGCGTGCACGTGGCCAGGGACAACCCTTGGGTTGCCGTCGGGCCTGTTGGTGAGAAACGGCTACGGTACGAAGTATAGAAGAAGCTGCGAAATTCTATCTGGAGCGGTAGGGCTAGCAATAGGAAACAAAAGACTAGATCTTGTCCAGCTAACCACCTTATCTATTACCTAACTCGGAACGAAATCAGCCGGGTTAAATTATAGTATAATAACTGTTAACAACAGTCTATATTTTATTTAGAACCCACGAACTACCTAACCTACCTGTAGGCGAAAAGAGATAAAACGGCACATTGTAAAATTTTAGCTAAATGAAATAAAGCATGGATGAAATAGGAAAGTTTTGATATTTCCAATTCATAAATTTACAGGAATATTTTAAGTAAAGTAAAGTAATCTCTTTTATCAAAGAAGTAAACTACTTTGATAGAAGATTTATATTTCTAGTTTTAAGAACTTAAGAGATATTTGTTTCTTGAATGAAAATTTCGTTTCTTTCTGTGCGATATTTAATAACATCGAAGTAAAGTTTGCAAAAAAATCCCCTAGGCAAATAATAATTTAATTCTTAGCTAAGAATCCAGGATATATTACCTTATTTAAAGAAAATATAGTAAGAAAAGTAATTGACGCATAGATATCTTTTCCAATTTTAATGTAAGACTAATTAGAAACAAATTATTAATTGGCTACAATATAAGTACATGAAAATGGCAAGTATCGAATACATAATATTGCACAAATTACGAAAGTATAACTTTCGAACAGGGACAGAATCACGAACTAACGACTAGAATAGGTAACATATAGTTATTAACTTTATATACAGGTAACATATTCAACTTATTGCTTGAAACACGTACTAGTCAATGTTATTTACAATATTGGCCTCATTTAAACGACCTTTTACTTATAATTCACGAAATACCCTTTTTTATCGTTCTGCCGTACAAAAGTTTATATTAAAAGATATCAGTCACTTGGTCAACTACAGTCTAGAACATATTTCATTACGAAAGGTCGCAGCCGTCTGTGTCATCATGCGGCTCATCGAGGACCGGTAGTGCAGGGACGGGCTGGTGTCGCGTAGCCAACAACGCATCGCACTGCGCGAGGCGGCGGTGCAGCGCCTCATACACGCGAGTCATGGAAGCAACTTTCTCTCGACACGCCGGGTCCGTCTCAATAGCGAACAACCGCGAGTCCAGCAGCTTGATAGCAGCCACGGTGTAGTTGCGGAGCGTCTTCGTTTTGTGCTCGGCGCGCACGCGCTCTAAGAAGGCGCACACATGCCGCTCACCACACAGAAGCAGGTCCACGTCGTATGCGAGTGGCGAGTGCTGCCGGTGCAGGAACGCTATCAGCCGCTTCGCGTAACGGCGATAGGTGCGGTACGCTTTACGTTTTCGCGGCCCGAGAGCGCGACCCATGGTCATCGCCTTCTTCATGTCGTCGATGACGCTCTTGTAGCCGGCGTCAATTTTCGTGTCGAAGATGTCTCTGAGACGAGCTTCAGTAGGTGGGCGTAGACACGGTGGCGGGGAGGGCGAGGGTGGTGGTGAGGGCGAGGAGGGTGGCGGCGAAGGTGGCAACGCACGCGCGTTTTCTTCTTCACTGGAGTCAGTGGACGAACGACGCACGGGGGCCGTGATGGGTGCTGGCTGAGGGTAGGGCCGAGGCCGGTCACGCGGTCGCGGTCGTGGAGCAGCTCGGGGCGCCGTGCGTGCATTGTAGGCGGTGAGCACGTTCGCATCCTGTTCGGTCAGCGGACGCGCGCGTTGCGTCGCCGCCAGCGGAATGATGCGGATTTTGACTAGGGCGTAGCTACGGTGTACTTTGTCGCGGATGCGTGGGTCGTCGTAGTCGGCACCCCACAGATCACGTATAGCGGTTTCTTTCAGGTAGCGCACCTGGCATAGCTCGCCGTTGAAGAAACGTTTGCGCTGCTGTTCGTTGAGCGCGTCCCGTTCGGCGCCGATGAGCCCATGTCGCTTGGTAAGGTGGTCGGGCAGTTTTCCGTACGTGAAGCGAGCGCAGTTCTCTATTGGACACGGGATGTTTGCATGGTTCTGCTTCTTGGTTCGTGCAGTGCCCGTCGCCACCGTCGGCACCGCCGCTGCCATCCTCTTCCGTTTCCCACACAACTAGAACAAAATGTTAAAGTATCCTTTAGTCAGTGTAAACAAAAAACGTGAATAAACGCAAGGCATTGATAGTGTAACAAACGAGACGTATCCTCGAGTAAATAATCTAACTGTGCGATTTCTAAAACTATTGTTATTTATCGTTTATGTCCCGGTCCAGGGGCGACGAACGGGTCCGGTTAATTTATTTAGTCGGTGTTTACTGGAGGGTGGCTGTCCGAGTATAATAATTGTGTTGACTGAGCCCGGCGGCTGTTTGTCGGCCCGGCCTCTTGTCCCCGTCGTCGGTTAATTTATTGAAAACAATGCCGCTTCTTAACAGATCGATCTTTCTAATAGCGTCAGTACGTACCTATTCGTAGTTCAAGAAAGTAGATGAAAACGTTGCTTACATACTTTTATTAATTTTATTATATTAATATTTATTTAGACTTTAAGAGCGTGGGAACCAAATAATCCATATAACACATTCGAATATCTGCATTATGTACCTCTTTATAAATTAATATTCTTTGTGTTTGAAACAAACTAACTTATTTTTGTTAATATTAATTATTACAAATAATATTCATAAGTTGTTACAGAAAATATAAATAAACATCCTAAATGACTTTCAATGATTCCCAAATGAGTCATGTCGTGATAGCCCAGAGCGCAACGAACCTGTCTCAAATTCATAAGGCCCCATAGGGCCATGGTTCGAATCCGGGCGTGTACCAATGAGTTTTTCTGACTTAAGTACATTAAGTATCACTGACTCCGTTCTTAAGAGAGCACGTTTAGCAGTCGGTCCCGGACGCTGTCAATAGATGGCGGTCGTTACAGTTCCCAACCCGCAATGGAGCAGCGTGGTGGACTTAAGCTCCAAGCCCCCCCTCCTCCCCCTGGGGGAGGCCTAAGCCCCTGCAGTGAGGTAAAAATGGGCTGATGATGATGATGATTCCCAAATAAATAATTTTACATATATTTTTAATGAACTTTTTATGCATTTAAATATATTTAAGCTACAATTCTGCCAAAGTCCACAGCCGAGCTCGTCGTCAAGACTGTGGGCTTGATTGAGCTAATATTTATTTTGGAAATTAGCTTCCATTGCCGCGAGACGTCTTCGGCCTCCGACCGACGTCGTTGGCGAAGCAAAATAATAAATAATCTGAATGAAACGATTCCCTAGGGCCTACAAGACCGCGCTCTTGCTTCGAAAATCTTCTATTGTTTAACATTCTCCAATTAACAACTTGATTGGCTTGTTGATAAATTCGACAATTGTATGTAAAATGTATACGCGTTAACGTTATAGTGCGTGAAGCCGTTAATGTGCAGAATAAGTAAAATAGGTGTTCCACTAAAGATGTACTCGTATGGTTAAAGTATGATAGTAGGATCTACTTTTACATAGATACATAGTTAATGTTCGCATACATTAGATAATCTGCATATTACCGACTAAGCTTTGGATGAAGTGAAAAAACTAAGACACAAAAATTAAATAAGTGTAATTTATAATTAAACATGTACTATTTAATCAGATATCATCTTCGTACACATCATCAGACAGAATCAGACCTCTTAAAACTAAATAGTGACATTTTGAAAAATATGATAACTTTGGTACCTTTGGTATCAAAGTTATCTGGTAACTTTGGTAACTTTGGTACTATTTGTGGTGTTCTTCGTTTTAGAGTTATTTTTTTTTAAATCTTATCCAAGACCTACCTATATATAGAATGCTTTACAACAATTTGAAGTGAAGAAAGACATTTTATCAATAAACTTTACGAGCAATAAATTGTGATCTTGCACAAAATTGTTTTGAGATGCCCTCCTTGGTGCCCAGTACATAGAATTCATCGTGAATTTTATTTAGAAAGCCACAGAGCAGTTTCAAAAGCGAACGGGCGTCAGGCACTTTCATTCTTAGCCTAGTGGGTAGCGACCCTGCTTACGAAGCTGGAGGTCCTGAGTTCGAATCCCAGGTCGGGTCAGTATTTATATGATGAATATTGATACTGGTACCGGGTCTTGGTTATATGTATGTGGTGTCCTCGCTTGGTACCCAAAACACAAGCTAATGCTTAGTTTGGGGTCTGGACGTTGTTGTGATGCATATGTTAGTATTATTATTATTCTGACAGTGACCCTTTTTCAGAAATCGGGTTTTTGACGATACTGTCTCCATCTTCGCTTGTTATTATACGTTATTATGTGTGTTTTTTTGGTCCGAGTTGCTTTTTTACTTTTGACATAATAACTTTTAACCACAGGCTTCATGTAGACTTCGTATGACCACAAATTACATGTACAAACATTATTACATTCACAGCAAGTATGGGCGCGTGATGCTTCTTTGGAGCTAACAATAGATGTGAGAAATTCGAAATCCCGTCAAAATTCCGAAAAACCGTTAGTTTGCGTCATCTGCTCACTCGAAACTTTTTGTTTAGTTTAGTCTACATGCTCTATAAGTTTGGCCTACGTTTAGCCGAACGCGTTGTCTTATAGACTGTCTGACTATGGTCTAACTTATACATTCGCATTGCAAGCTTTGAAGTGTTTTTCATTTCATTTCATTGACATGAGAAATGACAGTGTCTCAATGTTGTTAAACAAATTACCGAAAGCAAACAATCGCATGAATTTGATGGATAGGTACGTATACTTTTAGGTACCTAAACTTCGCTCCAATTTAGAGAGCATATATTAGAGAAGTTAGTGTACTTATTTAAAACAAATCATTTACCGGCATTATTATTATTATTATTTATCAGCTTTCGAACTGGAAATGAAGTTATTTTGGAATCGCAGATTTTTTCATTTTTCGAGTTCCGGTACATCAAAGGCGCAAAAATTAACCCATTAAAAATCACTCCAGTGTCTGTCTGTCATAGCATATTTTCTCCGAATCTGCTCGATAGAAAAAGTTAAAATTTGGTACCGGTCACGAATGTCCAGCGTAAATAAACTAATTGTTATATTAAGGGTTGATTTTAGATGGCAAATAAAAAAAATTAAAAAAAGAACTTTTCTTAAGTGCATCCATCGTGTGACATATCAAATGAAAGTTTTCATTACGACCAATACAATTTTTTTATAAATTGAAAAGCACTATTTAAGAGATATTAAAGAAAATATTATACAAAATTGGACTATTATGCCCCTTATCTACGAACCTACTGTACCTAAAATTTTGAAAAAATTAGTAGGTTATATAGATTTTTACTTTTATTTTACAGGAAAACTTAAGCGATAAATAAATACTTATTATGAAGGCCATACTACAAAATAAAAAAAAAATTCAAGTGCATAATATGAAATGAAAGTGCTCATTATGAGAAATATAAATACAGGATTACTTTTTAGTCAGTGCGTATATTTTTGTCACGTAATCAGTTTCATTAACAGATCATATTTCATTTTTAAAAAAAGATAATATTTAATTCCGAAATTCCAGGGTCATTGACCCGCAAACGCCCAATTCTAAGACAATTTAGCATACAGTGCCGGCACACGCACAAGGCCGTGGGTGACCACGATTAGCCCGTACTTAAAAAAGTGGCCATGGTTACCACCATTTCTGTGGATAGCTTCGGATGCAGCCATTTTAATATTTTCGATCCAAAAAGCTTAAAATAAAAAATGTGTACTTTTAATTTCAGTGACCTTTCTTAATGCGGAATATCTGCTCTGACTAAAAAGTAACCCTGTTTATTCGTTTTATAACTTTGAAATGCGTAGTTTAATACGTATAGATAATAAAGAAAATATACCGAAATCGACTATTGTCTCCTTTAAAGTTTGTATTTGTTTAAAATATAGGAGGTAACGTGATGCTATATTGTATGGAACCACCTTACGGAATCCTTTCTGCGCAAGTCCGACTTGCACTTGTCCGTTTTTTGTTATAAATACACTTTTACTCAGAAGTGATGTGTTTACTTTTGTTGGTATATCAGCCCATTATGCCCCACTGAAAAGGCTTAAGCCTCTGCTCGATATGAGGGTGCTTGGAGCTTATTCCACCACTCTGCTCCAGTGCGGGTTGGTGGATTTTAACTTTTGCCATCTGACGAAGGCAACCGGTACTGACGGCTTAACGTGCTCTCTGAGACAAGGGTTAGTGATAGTTAACGTACTTGTATGTACTTAAGTCAGAAAAAACTCATTGGTAGAAAAACTCATTGGTACATGCCCTGGGATTCGAACCACGTCCTTCTAAACAAGAATCGGGCTCGCCACTAGACAGCTATCACGACATTAATTTTATCTCAAGTTTCTCTATGATTTATTGACAATTTTATCACAACATATTGCAGATTTCTATAACTAATTGTCATCATAGCTAGGTAAAGGTCACATTTCATTCAAACAAAAATAAAGAAAGGCTATGAAAGAAACTGCTAGAACTGTGGTGAGAGTGATGTGGCGACCCGTTACAAAACTCCAAATAATATATTATAATATCGATAATTGTATTATAATGCTTTCTCGGAAAGTGAGATGACTCGTCATAATTAGGAAAGATGTACGCACGACTTCCTTCAAATATGACAAGTGTGCTGTAAAATGTAACAAGTTGTCACAAAGACCCTCGTAGACGTCTCTCGTTTGTAGAACGCAAAGTTATGCGCTACGTTCAGAATAAATAACTAATTTACATATTTAATAACAGGTATCGCGAGCAGATTCAATTGTTCAGTCTTTGAATAATTAATCTCTTCTGAGGTTAGCTTATCAATCAAAATTTCAAATACGCTTAAAATGAACGTGTTTACAATTTTACTTTCAAATAAGTGGGAGGGCAGAATTAATTATTTTTTTATTACAAGTAAAATGATGTAAGATCTATGATATCACAAATTCCATTATGAACTTCTAATTTCTGGGCATGCCAGCCTACCAGTCTTAGCTGTCCGTTTATTTTACAGTCTTATAGGTTTATAGCCTTATTACAAAGGGCGGCATTTACGATGATTTTTTTTCGTAGATTTCCTATTTTCATACATGCCAGTCCATTATGAAAATTAGGAAATGTGCTCTTATGAAAAGAGTGTCTTTAGCGAATGTTTTACTTATTATGCGATGATTTTCGTACCTCAGTACTATGATATTCAAAATGACTAGCATATTTCATATTCTTTTACAGTTCCGATCAAACTTTATGGCGGATCCGAACATAGGCACAAGTCGCGTCGCAGTGATCAGTTTTAGGTGTAGCGGGACGCAGTGGAGCGAGGGGTACATGACTGTACTTGTGCAAACGCGCTTAAAGCGTTGTATTCCGATCCGCCATAAAGTTTGAGGCTAACTGTACCTTGCTTTTATTGCCTTCTCATATATTTAGTACGATCAGATGATACTTACCTTTTCATATTCCATACTGTACTACCAACTATCGCAAAAATTCCTTTGTTTGCAGAGCTAGTGCTCGTTTTAATGCACCACTATTGCGTGATAATGCATCAATCGACATATTTACTACAAAACCAGCTGCAATAAGACAAATATGACCAAATCGTACTTTAATAATTAGATTGTTACGTTTTTTAATGCTGTTACATTTTTATCCCCAAAATTTCATTTTTGTATGTTTTTCTTTTTCACGTCCATTGTGTAACCTTAGAGTAATTTAGTAATTATATGTGAAAACTGTTAAATGGCTAATAGTAATATATGTGTGTTTATAAATCTCAATGTACTAGCTGTAAGTTTTCCAAGTAATAAATAAATAAGATTTATAAATTAGTATAACATATTATAATTCAAACTGTAGGTAAGTGATGTTGAGTCTTATTTCAAACGGGTGCAATAACGGTGCACGCGGTGAAAAGGGGGATACGGCAACGTCCACAAACAAACAAGGGATGACGTTGCTTTCCAAATTCTTGAAATGAAGCCCGTATCTTAAACCAATTTGGTCGAACCGTCAACACTGCGTTAAAAAGTCGTTGTACTAATTTTCAATTTTATCAGTCAAAAAGTGTCTAGTGTGTCATAAATTTTTGATAGTTCTTGCCTTTTAATTATATAGTACCATCGGCATTAATACGGAACACGGAACAAAATAGTTTTTGTATATTGTGCTGAGTTTTCGCGTTGATGCAGGTTCAGTGAATTATTTTTTTATTTAACTAGTGGGTAATTCCTGACAGTGACTGTGATAGTATTGTCACCGTTACGCGCACCGCGTAAGTGTGATATTCGCATGATAGTCGCGCGTAGTGAGCTCTGTGAGTCGCATATGTACTTTCGTCAAAGATTAACGACGCAGTTGGATTATTGGTACGTTTCGTGCGCGCTTGTCTCTGGGAGTCATTGGCCTGTATACTGAATTTTACTAATCTGCTACTGAGCAAAAAACATGAAGTGTGCAGTTTGTTCGAAGACAGTTAAGGCCGGGAATGCAGTCAAGTGTACTTCCATCGCTTGCGATAAAATTTTCTGCTTTCTGTGTTTAAATATCACGTCGCTCTCGTCCGATAGAAGAAAGAACTGGAATTGTCCCGACTGCTCTGCAGGGCAAAAGAGGGGGGGAGATAATAATGGTGAATCGGTAAGGGTAACCATGAGCGAAATGTTTGATGTCAATACCGTAAATACTGATTCTGAGATTAAAGAGCTAGCTGTTGCAATTACCCGTCTAACTGGTGAATTCTCTTCTTTAAAAGCAAAATTAGAAGATGTCACTTGCTCCGTATCTCATTGTCATGAACGGATGGATGAGCTTGTACGAAATTTGTCAGCTGATGGCTTACGTTTGACGAGCTTGGAGAAGCGGGACAAGGAAGTGGTTAACTTGCATGCAACCGTTGCGTTCCTGCACAGTGAGCTAAATATTCAGGCACAGCATAATCTGCGCAATGAGATTGAAATCGTAGGCATCCCTGAGAACAGCAGTGAGAACCTGGATCACATTGTGAAGATTGCAGCTAATAAAATTGGAGTGCAACTGAAGGATGAAGATGTGGACTGGATTACTAGAGTTGGATCTCGCCGCCCACCTGTGACATCTAGTCTGCCTGGTGGTAGTAGAATGCCACGCCCAGTTGTCGTAAGACTCCTCCGCCGTTCCAAGCGTGATGAGATTCTTAGATCTTCTAAAACCATACGAAATCTTTCGACTTCGGATTTGCAGATTGCGGGGCCTTCAAACAGAGTATTGTCAGAGTATCAATCAATGAAAGACTTACGAAGGCCAATAGAGTTTTATTTCGTGAGACCAGAGGGAGGGCCAAGACCCTTCAATATGCGTTCTGTTGGTGCAAGGAAGGAGCTATTTATATTAGGCAGCGTGAGGGGAAATCTGCTCAGCTCATCCGATCGCAACAGGATTTGGACCGCTTTCTTCCTATTTCGGCGGAATAGGACAGTAGTTCTTGGTTTTCGTGAGTGTGCACTCTGGTTGCTGATTGTCTGCACTTATATGGAGATTTGCCAGTTGCTGTGTTTTTTGCTGTTGGTTAATTGTTTCAAATATTTCTCGATACTGTTTTGGTCTAGACTGTATTATGTAAGTTTTATATTAATTATCTATTTTTATAGTATTGCAACCTTTATTTATTTAATGTATTTCTTTATAATTCCTTTTATGTTGCTTTTGTATTTAAACTATTATATGCCCGTATTTGCTGTACCAAGGTCACATCTTTCAAGGAAGTTATTACGTTTCAGCCAGTCATATCATCAAGTGAAGTTACCAAGTTGCAATAACCTTATGCATTGTGGTCAACGTGGTTCAGAAATAAATATCTTCGATAGTTATGCTCTTCTCTAAAGATTTAGAAGATGATTTAGATTCGTTAAGTATAAATTGTTGTGTTGTAAATGAGAGCGAAAAATGCAAACATGTGTTCTCACTTGACCACAATTTTAAAATATTCACTTTCAATATAAGAAGCATACAAAAGAATTTTGATTCATTTTTGGTTACTAGGGAGCGCTTGAATATTGATTATGATGTTTATGTTCTGACGTAGTGCAGGCTGAGTGATTCCATAGTTATCCCACAGATTCCTGGCTACAAAATGTTCAATACAGAAAATAATCTCATACAAAATGATGGCGTTGTGGTTTACGTAAAGGAAACTTGGACTGCATTAGCCTCTGAACCTGCTATTGAAGATGCAAACTGCTTGGTCATTCGCCTACACAAAACTATCACCATAGTTGCGATTTACCGCTCGCCATCGCATACAAATATTGAGAATTTTTTATCCTCCCTTGAATCATGTGTTTGTGACACTGATGGGCTACCTCTGGTATTAACTGGCGACATTAACGTTAATATATTGGATTCTAACATGCCCAGATCTTTAGAGTATCAATGCTTTATGGCTGAATGTGGCCTGATACCTGCTATAACAGCACCCACAAGAGGCCCATCGTGTCTTGATCATATTTATGATCAACGTGCCAGACTTGAACCCAACAACGAAACACTCCAAGTGTCCTATAAAAAATATCAGTGCTTTTTTGTGAGTCTATTGCGTAAACTAAAAAATGACTATGAAAAAAGTGAGTTATCCAGCAATAGAGATACTCCCAAGAAACTTTGGAAGTCAATTAAAAGATTATGTAATATGGCAAACAATACTGATGAGCCTTCTGAACTGTTATCTATGGAAACTACAGACAGCACACGAAAGCCCCTTGACATTTGTAATGATCACTTTTCTACAGTAGGACAACGTCTGGCTAGTGCAATTATCACAGGTGCAAATGTGACAGAAGCGGAACTAGCCAGCTCCGTTTTCGCTAGCATTTCACCCGCAAACTCATTCTTCATGTCACCGACGGATCACGATGAAGTTACACAATTGATTGCTGGCCTGAAGAATGGCATGGCTCCTGGTATTGATGGGCTGGCCAATTCGCTGATAAAACACATAAAAGATGTAGTCGTTGTACCTCTCACTTATCTTTTCAATTTAAGCCTTGCTTGTGGAATATTCCCTTCCGACTGGAAATTAGCATGTGTCAGTCCAATACACAAGGGTGGTCCCAAAAATTGCATTGAAAACTATAGACCTATTTCACTGCTGGGAGTTTTCTCGAAGTTACTGGAAAAACTTGTCAATAAAAGATTATCAAGTTACCTTGAGTCAAGATACATGCTCTCATCAAGGCAATTCGGCTTTAGAAAGGGAAAGAGCACTGAGGATGCAGTATCACTTTTAACTACCGAGGTGTCATCGTGTCTTGATAGTAATCTAAACTGTGTGTCTTGGATTTGGCTAAAGCCTTTGACTCTGTCTCCATTCCCATACTCTTAAGTAAATTAAATAACATGGGTGTCAGAGGTGTTCCATTGGATTGGTTTAGAAGTTACCTGACGGAGCGAAGGCAGTGTATAAGAATTGGACAGGAGTTGAGTAGTGTGCAAACTGTAAAATTTGGAGTGCCGCAGGGTAGTATACTAGGGCCCACGTTATTTACAATGTACATAAACGATATCCATGATTTGCCCATTGAGAATGCTAAAATCATTTGCTATGCCGATGACACCGCTATTTTGTTTCACGGACCTTCATGGCCAGTGGCATTGAGCTGTGCTGAGCTTGGTATGTCTCACGTATTTAACTGGCTCAGAAGGAATCTTTTAACATTAAACACAAATAAGTCCGTGTATATCTGCTTTCACAAAACTGCCGCCTCGGCGCCATTTCAGCAGGAGCAGATCACAGTGCACAACGATTTATGTGCTGCAAAACCATGTGCTTGTGAATCACTAAAAAGAGTAAAAGTTACTAAATATTTGGGAGTATATATAGACGAAAAATTGACGTTCAAAAATCATATAACTGTACTCTCGTCTCGGGTGAGGAAAGTCATTGGTGTATTTAAAAATCTTCGTGACATAGCATGCATAGATACGCTAAAATCTGTTTACTTTGCACTGTGTCAATCACTTTTAACATATTGTATTTCTTGCTGGGGTAGCGCTGCAAAGACTGTCCTTATTCAGCTTGAAAGGGCACAAAGGTCAGTGTTGAAGGTTATGATGAAAAAGCCTTATAGATATCCTACTACGGCTGTTTACGAGGACAGCGGTGTGCTTAGCGTGAGGCAACTCTTTATACTGAGAACATCGCTGTCTGTCCACAAATCTGTCCTGGCCTCCGATCAATTAGAGGCTATGGTAAAGCGTAGGGTCTTCCGCTTGCCTATTACGGCCGCGAGGTCTTCTTTCGCCCATCGTTTTGGTCAGTTTATTCGAGCGCATGTATATAACTCTGTAGGTAGACATTGTAGCCTAAAAGAAAAGTCAGTGTACGAAGCCAAAAGGATAATTCGTAACTGGCTGTCTACACTAAGTTATGATCGCACCGAAGACGTTTTAAATATTCAATCATGATATATTATATTACTTGATGACTGGGTAGTCGCTTCTTAATTAAATTGAGTTAACTTGTAGTGGTATTATTGTTAATATTTTTTATTAGTAATTTATAATCCTGTTTTTTTGTATTCTGGGCAATTGTAATGCTTGTTGTTTGCGTTGTTTATTGTATGCATGTATTGTTTGGAATTCAATGTACAGACAGACATGTGTTGCTTACTTGATAATGTAATATATGGCAACATCAACCATATGCGTAAATAACTGTTTTTGTATCATGTGTATGCGTATGTATGTATATATCAATATGTATGCATTGTGTGTATTGTGTGTGACTGAATATGTATTTTGGATCTGTTAGTCACATAGTATAATAATTATTAATTTCAAAAGTTCGACTAATTGTCATTAGCTAAGTTATATTGGTATACCGTATTAGGTCCTCACGATACAGGCATGCTGCCTAGTGTGAGGACTACAGACACAAAAAAAAAAAAAAAAAAGGCTTACATGAAGTAAACAAAAACATGAGTTGACTTATTTATTTTAATATATTACTAACTTCAATTTAATGATTTTTAAAAATTTTCAGCATGATTATTAAATTAAATTCACGGTAATCGTCTTCCCAGTGCTATGTCGAAATTTCAAGAGGCGTGCTTTTAGTATGTGATGAACTTTTTTGGCTCACATTTTAATGATTTCGCCGCGCCGTGGTATCCTAAAGATTCTTCTGCGATTAATATACAAATAAATTGGGAAAAAACTCCGTTTGCTATTTTCATTATAAAATTAATTGCAATAACAAATTAAAATAACGTAATTAATGTATTAGTAGGTTTCTGCCCGATCTTCGATTTAATATTTGCGGATTGTGATCGCTTTCGACTTCAAGAGAAAAATATAAAAAACGGTAAACTATATGTAATTATTTATTTATTTACTAAATTACAAAAGAGTATAGCAAACATATACCAACACAACCCTCAAAACCATTAAATGGTTTGTCTGTAGTTGTGAATTCGCGATGACAATATGTGGATCGTCAATTATTATTATCATGTCAAACCATTTCTTTAGTGTCAAGGTTGGGGTTATTGATCTCTACCAGCACAGAGGTGATGATGCCAACATAGTTACATAGTTATATTCTTCATTAGACTAAAGTTTTTATAAATTGAAAACTCTTTGGTCAATACGCCTGGACACGAATCGTACCTACGACCTTTGTATTAAAATCAAGGTGCTTAGTCATTCGGCCATCACAGCGTCGTTACTTGGCTCCCCAATCCTAATAATACGTAATACTTAAAAAATGTGGACCAAAACGGTTCCACACGGACGGAGCCGTGAGCGAACGCTAGTAGATAATAAATTACGTAAAAGATTTTTTAAAATAAATTTTGCGAAATTCCCGTAATTATTATTTATTACGACTGTTGTTCAATTCAACTGACTTAAGTTCCAAATCAATTTTAAAGTTGCATTGATGGTCATTAAAATTAAAAGTAATAAGGTTTTAAAATAACTTCTCAAAATATAACTTTTTTCTATTTACGAATTGGCCAGATTTATGAAAATTAATCTGACGTTCAAATTGTTCTGACGTCATCTGGGCGGTTGAGCTTAATGCGCTGCTTTCCACAGTAAAAAACCAAAGCTAAAAGTTAAGTAAAAATATTGTGCTAAGATCACGATGTTAAATAAAATTGTAATCCTCACGATTCAATAAAAATAGCATTACTTTATTTAGCCTAAGATAACGTAAGCAATAAACATCTGTCCAAATGACGTTACAGAGATTATACAGCTGTTGCATTGACACTGCATCTCTAGCAGTTATTAGAAAAAAAATAAACAATATTTGACAACTGTACTTGTACAAAAGTGTATATCAGTTTATCAAGCTAATCACGTTTCTGTGTGTTAGAAGGTAATGCACTAACTTTATAATTAAAAGTCTATGAATTGGTGAAATTAAAAACATATGACATGCTCGTACGCTCCTCACTTGTAGTAGTTTTCTATCCATATGGAAATCACTAATGGGCTTGGATCAAAATTCTTAAAGTTGCGCCGATGGTCATCAAAATTAAAAGGGATAAGGTTCTCCAAATAAAATTTTTTTCTGTTTATGATATTCCCAGATATTTATGAAAATTCATCTGACATTTAAATTATCCGTGACGTCATCTGGGCGGTTGAGCTTATTGCGTTGCTCTCCACATTAAAGAACCAAAAAATTAAATAAAAAATATTGAGGTAAGGTCACTGGGTCATATAAAATACTAATCCTTGTGAATCTATTAAAATAGTATGACTTTATTTAGTCTAAGAGAATGTAAATAGTGAACGTCGGTCCCGATGACGTTATACGGATATTTTAAATAAAATTTAAAAAAAATAATTTTTAGTTACAGACTTAATTAATTTTTATTTCAAGGAGAAGGTTAATATTGGTCTATATTTTGAAAAAAAAAATTAAACATTGTGTTAAAAATTTTTATTCAAACCCACTACCAGCATTGTGGATTGTACGAGTAACTTTGTCTATTCTCTAATGTCTATTTTTTTAATGTATATGCAGACAGTAAGTTCATTAAGAGAGTAGACGTAAACGCCATTATTAAGAAGAAGAAGAAGAATAGTAGACATCATGTGACATACCAAGTGAAAGTGCATATTATTAAAAATCTAAAATATTTATTTAATATTTTCAAAATGTTTAGTTTAAAAGATATTAAAGAAATTATACGAAAAAAGACGACTTCTTGTTTAGAAGGTCGTGGTTCGAATCCCAGAAACCGGCATGTACCGGATATGGATTTTGGATTTTGCTATCTGATGATGGTAGTCGTTAAAATCCAACAACCCACACTGGAGCAGCGTGTTGGATTAAGCTCCAAGCATCCTCATCCCAAGAGAATGTCTAAGCCCCTGCAGTGGGGCATAATGGATTAATATTGTGTGGATAAATAACCTCTTGCCTTTATCTTCGAAAAGCCTTACATTTAAAAAAAAATACAAGGTAAAATAAGATATAAAAAATCTTTTCTCGAGTGCATCATGTGACACATGAATGAAAGTGCTCATTTTGGGAGGTATAAATATATTTATTGAAACTGTTGGAAAACATAGTTTAACTATAAAAAAAATTACAAAAATAAAATATATAATACAATATAAACTACTGAACCTAAAATAAAATATATATAGGAATTCATTTATATTTTAGAGGAAACCTTAGATGACAAACGAATTATCATTTTGAAGTCAATTAGAAAATTAAGAAAAACTTTTTTTAAATACATTATATACTATATTTCTTTATATGATTTGTTGCGTGTTGGTTCTATAAAACGAGTCCCATAGGGTTCATTATTTGTATACCTAACTTGAAAATAAAAGCAAACAATAAATAACAAAGTCAAAAGTATGATTGGTTTTTATGTAATTAAAAAAAAATATGTTTTTAAAACACAAATTAAAACGTGACATTAACTTATGCCAAAACAAGAGGTCTTCTCTTATTAGAAATATAATTTATGTTTTTTGTTCAGATACAATTTTGTATCCTAAAGTAATGCAAATGGTATAAAATTAATCTACAATTCTAAAATAACAGAACAATATTGTAATTCAGTCACAAGTGCAATGTTATTAAAATATTATTTTCTTAACAAGTGATTTATATAATATTTAATTCTTTAAGAACGTGCTTACACATATAGGCAAATATACAATTAAATTTAAATATATTTATTTATTAGATATTTTTTAAAATTTTAATAGAAAAGCAAACAATTTATATTTAATGAGATCAAACACACTCAATCTAAAAATATCGAAAATATGGACAAATTCATTTGCTTTAAGTTAAGATTAATTACAACTTGATGTTAAAATTTTAAGGAAAAAAATATTTATAATACTTCTATTTAATTTATTTAATTATATTTAATTTATTCCAAATTTCGCCTATGTGTGAATCCCTAATAATTTATAAAGGATAATAAAATTCGTTATGGGACTGTTTGGTTGGAAATTTATCTATTTTATTTAAATTATCATTATTGATCTTTGTATTTATTAAATATCGGATAATTCTAATTTCATAAATATTTATCAAAGCAAAAACAAAACTTACCTTTCAACTGCACAAAGTTCCAAACCAAACTTCGAGTTGTTTACGTGTTACGACACGTTGTTGTTATTTATGTTTAGATTTAAAAGAGAAACGAACGGGCTTCTCCTGTAACAGACGTAATATAACTGAGGTTACGTAGTGCGTCCTGCAGATTCCTTTACAGCTAGGGCGGTTTTTCCACCCGCCCAAACCTTCGGGTGCGTTCGGAATACTTCGGCTGTTACCGTCAATGTCGCTCCGCCTCAAATTGAAGGATTCTGTTATTTCAGTGAGCAATACTGGCATAAAAAAACGGCTAAATGCGAGTCAAACTCGAACGCCGAGGGTTCCGTACCACCACACCAAATATTTGTAATACGTCTCTACAAAAAATTTATATAAAATGTATGCTAGGAATTCCAAAACTAAATTTTTGTATTGGCCGTATTTTTTTACGCTTTGCATTCGGAGTAAATTTTTTTACAGTTCCAAAGAACCTTAAGGTCTACGATACCGAATTTTATGTTAATTTCAATTTGATATCTCTACGTGTTATTGAGAAAAAGGTTCTTGACAGATAGACAGACTGTCACACAAATAAGTGAAGTGTGAACCCTTAAAGAAAAACAATCAAGTACGAGTCCGACTTGCGCGCCGAGGGTTCCGTACTGTTATATAACTTACGTAGGGAATAACGAATCAAGTACTTGGGACGGGGTTAGAATAAAACCTTTTTTTACGTGAATACTGCTACTCGGAATCGTGATAACGCTTACAAAATTATTGAAAATTTTTTAAATAAAATATATTTCGCCTTAAATTTTACAAGGCGTCGATAAGGACATGGAGCTGACACGTGAAAATTTCCATGCTGTATTTTTTATAACTTTTGCTGAGGGTTATATTAATTTGAATATCGCTGTATGTAGAGTTCTGACGACCTCGTGTCTCTCTTACATACCTACTTCGGGCCAGTCAAAAATATCAGTAACCCCTGAAAACGTCGCTGCTGTGCACAAACGAGTGGATGCGGGCAAATTGGAATCACTCCAATTCAAACTATTTTGAATAATGAATTGAGCGTACCCCATAATTTGTCTGACGACCAAGAGGCGGTTCGTGGAAGACCAAAACTGCAGGTGTAGTTTGGGTTTCCGCAGAGTGGTAAAAAAGTGTGGTCGCTTCGTTTGTTTCGAAAAAAGGACGTTTTACCACAATTCCACTGCAGGAATGGTTACCATGTATCGGTATATCACGGTTTGTATGCTAATAACCAAAATACAGATTTTCACAACAAGTATGTTTCGTAGTTTTTGTTTGTCCTCGCCTGCAATACCTTATAACGTTCAAGTATATTTATATGATAATATTAGGTCTTCACCTATGAAGTTGCCGTTTTGTATAAAATAAGATAAAGTCTTATTTTTTCAAACATCTTTATTTTAGTTATTCAAAGTAATCACCCGTGCGATCGATGCATCTTTATCAACGCAGTTGCAGTTTATTGATGCCCTTCTTGTAAAAATCTACTGGACGGGAGACAACAAACTCTTCAAAGGCATTTTGTACTGTCTCTCGGGAATTGTATTTTTTTTCCTATTAAAAAGTTGTCCAAATTTTGAAAAAAGTAATAGTCGGTAGGTGCAAGGTTTGGTGAGTATGGCGGATGAGGAAGAACTTCTAACCCCAACTTTAGCAGGTTGGAGACTGTTTGTTGTGCAGTATGGGGTCGCGCGTTGTAGTGAAGGAGCAGCGGGGACGACCTATTGACCAAAGCTGGTCGCAGACGTGCGAGCTTCTCCATCATTGTCTTCAGTTTTTCACAGTACACATCTGCAGAAATGCTCATGCCATTTTATAAAAAGCTGTGATAAATCACATCGGCACTAGACCACCAAACAGTGACCATCACCTTTTTAGAGGTTATTTTTCGTTTAACACATTGCTTTGGTGCTGAACCAGGATCTAACCAACTTGCTGAGCGCTGTCGGATGTCGAACAGAATCGATTTCTCATCACAGGTAACAATCATGTTCAAAATTCCTTCATTTTTGTGCCTGCTGAGCAACGCGAGGCAGGTGTCGACGTATACGTTGCGCTGGCGATCGTTTAGATAGTGGGGTACCCATCTATCACGCTTTCTTACTTTGCCAATTTGTCGAAAATGGTCCAATATTGTTTTGATGCTAACATCAAAAGCTGCTGCCAGTTCAGCTGTAGTTTTAGTATCATCAGCTTCCACAATCGCCTTCAATTCATCATTGTCGACCAAAGAGTCCGGACGACCACGAGGGTCATTATTCAAGTCATAATTTCCAGAATGAAAGCGGGCAAACCAATAACGGGTTGTGCGTTCGGTTGTTAAGTTCTCTCCGTAAACGTTGTTGATGTTACGTGCCGTTTATGCCGCATTAGTGCCACGACGGAACTCATATTCCATAATTACACAAATTTTTAAAGTGTCCATTATGAGGAAAAATGTTCAAATGTAATGAATACACAACGTTAATCAATAAACAAAAGACTGACTTTATAAAAAGAATGTCATGTTTTTAAAACAAAATAAATTTTAATTTAGAATTCACAGCCAATCAATTTTTTTTTGTTTGAAATGGCCAGTACTGAAGAACGGCAACTTCATAGGTTAAGATCTAGTATAATATCTTCATATCTATAAGGTTCGAACAAAAAACATTTCATGGTGCATTCTACGTTGTTCAAACCAATTTCTATATAATATAAACTTGTTTTTCATTTTTCAGTTACGTTTTTTCTTTTCAGTTAAATGATTTTGCACAAAGATGTTGTCGCTGATAGTTAAGCTCGTTCGGAGTCGGTCGGGGTTGCCGCAAAAAAACTCCGTCTGCTGCTCCGTCCCGCTCGAAGTCGACGACAAGCAATGGCACATGGCACGCACGCTATCTCGTTTCGAATGTTGCTTTTATCGCTACTCTGCGATGTTCATAGATACTAGATACCTTGGAGTATTTACATTTTGAGATTCTTCTGGTTTTCGAAAACTAAGCCCAGAAAAACTTGATTTCAACTAAAGTTCCTTAGAAGAGTGGTAGAATATTTTTATTTTAAACAGTTTCTTTGATTTTTTAAATTTTAATTATTCCAACCAAAAATTTGATTCAGTATATCTTATACAGTATATTCTTCACCATAAACAGTATTTTATGAATAGGTTTAAATGTGATAACTCCGTTTTAATTCAGAGCCTTTATGAAGGACACACCCATTTCAGAGAGGCGTGCCGAATTAAAACACGCCTACCGTATCCTCCTACGCTCTTAGAGCCTGCCATATCTTACGTCCTCTTCCATGCAAGACAATGTCCCGTATTACACAGCCGATTTGAAATAAACTTACTAATGTATGGAAAATCCTAAAAATTCGCAAATCTAAATTTTGTCGTATTAACACTAAGTATGGCGATTTGAACTTTATCGATTAGGTACAACTTTCGAGACGATTGATTAATAAGTGGCGGGCATTGTGGCGCAGACGAAGGATTTCAAATTTAATTCCTTTTCAAGCATTCAACAATGCGTCCAACTCGAAATTTATAAACTGTACCTTAGTTTTCTGGTGTCTTAAATATACCTACTATGATTTTAATAAAACTTAAATTTGATTTGACAGTGAATCTGTCGTTATCTTCTTATAGCGCGTTGGATTCAAAGACGTGACTTGTGTATCCTACATAAGGTGTGCTGGGATGAACGTGGTCCAAACTTATAGAGCATGTAGAGCTTGCCGAACTAAAGAAAAAGTTTCAAAAAAAGGAAAAAAATTTCTCGGTAACCGTTAGTTTGTTCCAGCTGCTCACTAAAACTTTTTGTTTAGTTTGGTAAGCTCTACACGTTCTATACATTTGGATAAGATTACGTTCAGCCGGACATCCTGTGTCACGATTGGACCGAAACGGACCAAAAAAAAAAACGTTAGGTTATTTATGATTGGTTTATCGGGTTGATGTCAATTTTAAAAAAAGGGATGTGGACTGTATATTCGACAATGCATATTAAGCGAGAGACTGGATGCTTCGATTTTTAGTTACTGAGTGAAAGTATGAACTCACCGCTTTTGCAGACTCCTCCTTAGGCTGGTTTCGATGTCACGTCTAGGCTTCGGCACCCGTCGGTTCGTCCATTTACTTTAGAAATACCTTTGCCCTTTCATGCACCCCGACCAGCAATATGTTTTACGAAGTATGAAATCCGTCTTTCTTGAGTCACACACTCATCAGTAACACAATTAAGATTTCCGGTTTTTATAAAGTTAAGACAATGACTCCGATAGATATTTAGCGACAAATTCGTATATCGGTTAAGAACTCGACAGATATCAATATGTTATTAAATATACAACAAAATACGACAAAAATAATATGATAAATCTACTTCATTGCCAGAGTACAAGAAATTATAAAACTTTAATGCGTTTATTTTGCCGCTAAATGTTTGAATTAAAAACTAAACATTCCAGGACCAAACATCAAAAATGTTGAGAACAGATTAAATATGTACAAAATTTTAAAATATTTAGTATGAAACTCGATATGTTTTCAAAACAAACATAAGCGGGTGACTGAAGTCATTAATCAGCCTAAAAGATGCACTGTTCTGTTTGAAAACACCTCCGCTAAAATTTGATACGTTGAAAATATATGGACAAGATATTTCTTTATAACTGCTATCTCTATGTATCGTATCTCTGTCTGTCACAAGGCCTGTGATATCTAACTATTATAGATAAGAATTAAAAATCTGCTGGTTGTCAGTTGACGTTTGATAAAGTTAAGTTTTTATTTTAGAGTCACGTCGCAAAATTGCCAAAAAATGAGGCAGATATCTGGTGATACAGATATGTTAGAGGAATCGGTTTCGATAAAAAAATATGTTGCGGTATTTGGTATAGCTTATATTTTATAGCAACTTTGCATTTAACAGTTTCTTACATAAATTTTCAGTCAATTGAATAAATGGTAGCAGAAGAGTACGTAAGTGATAGATCTACTGGTACAACCTTTGTGTTGCGGTCTTTGCAATTTTGGCAAGCTCTCTGTACAGAAGTCATGAAGCGATAGTGTAGTCGCAAAAAAACAAATATACATGGTGACTTTGTAAATGATTTGTAGATAAATTTACCTTTCAGACGTAAATAAATACATGCAGTAGATCGTTACTCTTATTTCTATAATCGAAATATGAAACATGAATAAGAATTTAATAGAGTATATTTCCAATACTTTACGAATATTCGTAGAATGTGCAAATAAAGAAATATTTTTATTGAACACTAGAGACCGCCCGCAGCTTCACACGCGTGTTTATTTATATTAATTTGGCCTCAACATAAATAATATTAGTGCATAGGTAGGTACTTGTTTTATCCAAATGCAGTTTTCTGTCATAATTGAACTTAACCAGTTTTTAATAAAAGAAGGAAGACATCCTTTTTCTTTTCTCTTCCTTATCTTAGTTTCTTTCTTCTCCACTCTCATGTAAAAGATAAAAATGATTGCTGTGGGTCATCCTAAGAAGATAGACATATACCGATGCAGACAAATCGATTTTTGATGACTTGATTACAAAAAATTGAATTCTTCTTGCTGTTCCAAAAACTTAATTAGATGTAATGTAAATACTAACCTTTGGTAATGAATTTTCTAAATAACAGTAAAACCGTACCAAAATCCATTACGTGGTTCAGAAGAAATTACCGTAGAAACAGAAATGAGGACAGATTTATTAAAAAGCGACTTTGTTTTACTATTAATTTAAACGTCTATTAAATTTGAGGAATAATTTACTTCTCCAAAAACAAGACACTTTTATGTGGATAATTCTAACACTGGTACTTGTGTGTGTCAGAATCTCACGTTCGAGCAGCTTGAGCTGCCATCAAAGTAGCAGCGATCAGCGCTTTCAGATGACTTGCAGCGCTTTCTGCTGGTCAATCGCATCAATGTCTGCGACAATCGCGCCTTGGTTAACTAAATCTGCTACGTAAAGTCGCGCCATGGACTTGAATGCAAAACTATAAACCTTAGACACAGAAAAAGCTTTAAGTGTTAGTGTAGATAAGTATATTATCCCAAACACAATATTTATTCATGGAAAATTATTCTATAAAATATTAAACGCGGAACATCCGTATTATGATTTCACAAGTTTTTCTTCTTGTAATGATAAAAATATGATGTTCCGCTCCCCTCCGGATGTCCGATGGATATTGTGTTATCCGGTGTCACAATGAGACTCTCGTGATAAATTTGTGTGAGAAAAGCTCCTTGATTGATATTACTAGCGCTTGCCTGGATTACGTGAGCTCATCGTTTGCGTATCATAAATTAAAAATGTGAGATAATGCCTAAAAAGCATTTACAAAAGCTCTAGGGTAGATAACTGTTTATTGTAATGAAATATATTATTGTGGAAAAAAAATAATATAATTCTTTTTTCTTTGAATATATCTTAACTAAAATTCATTATTTCTTAATAAGGAATATTCCGATGCTCGTTGCAGCATAAATCATACGACGTGCATAATAAAAATGGTTCGGGATACTTTGTTTATTGTTTTGATGAGTCGACGAGTTCTCCCCCTGATCGGCTATTAGCCCTACGATCTAGGGAGGCCGTCGTCGCCGTTGCATCGACGCATATGCCGTCTTATTCAAAATACTGCTTAGTTTGCAGATTTTCGATGTTATTCCTACATGGCGACCACGAAATGTTTACCGTTACATTACTTGGAATGAAAAAGCCCCAAAAATTTCTAAACCGAATTTAAAAAAATATTAAATTGAAGACAATACCTATGTATAAAAATATTTGGAAAACAAACTAATTTTCAACTCACAATATATTTATTATATAATATAATAGTGTGAATTAAAAACTGTATTATGATAGATAACTGAGGGTAACGCTGCGGTCCTTGTATATGTAGGTTTCTGCCAATCGCAGACTATTACTTCTTTTCAATTTTTTTAAATATTTATTATAATAGAAATGAATAATATGTTAAATTGTGTCTATGTACTATGTATTTTTTATTTAAGTTTGAAGTCTATCTTCATAACTCTATTATACCAATTTGGTCTTATTTCAGGGCATATTCTACCTCTACAGAACAATAACCAATTTAGACAGAAGACCTGCACAGAGCAATTTTTTTGTTGCGATAGTCACAGCCTAGTTTCTACGTTAGGCGAGCGAAATAGATTAATTGATGTTACTAATGTGTGAAAGAAACAGAAATATCTTTTTGTTTCTTTTACGCTTTAGACTCATTCACTGCCATTTATAGTTTACAAGCCATGCTACTGAAATCTGGCAACGTTGCGTGTAATCCGAGCCTTAGTATCAATCAGGTCATTAATTCGTGTTTTCTTCCATTTAAACGTTATGTAAACAGAGATGTTGATTTAAAACAATAAATCAGTGTTAAAAATTACGTTTTGCATCATGTTTATTCGTAATTAGTAAGGTAAGTTGACATTTTCACCATAATCGTTATTCGTTTAACGTCACAATCTTGACACGTTTAGGTAAAAATTACAGTAAATTTTTATCATTTTTCGAATAGGTTCGAGGATATGGAATCTGGAGAATCCCGAGGAACTATACTTATACCTTTCATGGTCACTTTAACCACATGCTAGCCACCAGCAGGTTCGGCGAGATTGATTACGTAGAACCCAGGAAGAGGAATAAACTGCAAGGGAACGGTACATTCCCGTAGAACATTATACAATAAAACTAGTTTTTAAGATATAGCCTGTGATGAACGCACTAAACCATAGTAACATTAACCGAAATGAGATATAATAACTATTCTTTTTATTCTGTTGATGATTATATTCTATTCATAAAATCCACTTATGATACGCAAACGAAGTCGTGGGCGGGTGCTAATATAATTTAATAGATACTCCTATTTCTATTTTCTGTTAAATGCTATCGATAATTTCATATTTAGTTATTTAAATCCCATATTTTCAATTATTAAATCATGACATCTTGTCAGCTGACGAAATAAATCAGACTACAAGTGACAGTTAATGCGACGTTGCCAAATCTAATAGCATGGCTTGTAACTATAGAAGGCAGTGACTCATTACATTATCAATCAATCTACTTATCTCTTTCTTTCACAAAATGTCGTCAGGAATGTCATGAGAAGAAGACAGGTACAGTTCATGTGTGTCATTCATACATATGGGATAAGTTTCATACATGTACACACAAACACACGCATATAGACATTATATTTATCAGTGTGTTTGGTGTGTATATGTTATTGTAGTCGGCAAAATCGGAAAGGTTATGAAGGGAATTAGTAAATTCGAGAAGTAAAGAAAAACAAAAATAAAAAAACAATATTTTATTTGAAAATTCTACACTTTTATAATAAATAATCTAAAGGACCATTGGTATACATTTTAGTTTTAGTATATTTTACCTATTATTTAACTCTAGTGTTTAGCTATTTGCTCTGACTTCACGCATTTGCCGCTGCCACATGTTCCGTTTCAGGATGTCTTTATTATCAGTTATTGGTTAATTTATTTTGTACACAATAGTATGTTGTATGTATGCAGCGTGAAAAACTGTTTGTATTTTTTTTTCTATTTATTGCTCTGTGCATTCATTAACGAACTTCACATGACATATGTAACTGCAAACTATTATTGGCATATTTTACGTGAATCTAGGAATTTTTGAAATCTAGCAACCCACGTACATGACTTGTAAAAGTAGATAGTTCAGCAATTTTTTTTGCACTATTGGCTCTGCCAGTTTTGTAGGTCCTTACTTAAACAATTTGTGATGAAAAGGTATGTATAATTAAATGTTTTGCATTATATCAAAAGTGACCAAATGGTTTACAATAAATTCATCATTGTTTTGGAGCACTGATAAGTTTGTGCATTATTGATAGTACGATTTCGAGTCATTCAGCAACAAACAGCATATTTTTCAGGCAGATTTCAGGAATTCCAGTGATTTTCGACTGAATAATGGATCTTCGGCGCTACAGTCCGGAGCACTGATTTTTCAATTACAGCACAATGTGACGCCGAGTTTGTTTATCGACTTTCATTTGAAACAGGACAAAAATTCTGGAAATTAAAACCAACAGCACTCATACGGTACACGAAAAGGTTTTAATTCCCATCATTCTGATGTTAAAAATTTATATTTCAGTCGGAAAATTAATTTATTAAATTTTAAGAATTCAATACTATAAATTATTAATTTAGTTATATATTTTTCTAATTAATTACATATTCAGATACTTAAAATTTTACTATTCCTTTTTGTAAATGTTAATAATTTAAAAACATCTAATTCCATGTTTATTTTTAATGTTAGTAAATACATAAAATATTTATTTATTTATTGATTTCGCATAACTAAAAGACAGAAAGACTATATAATACTACAGCTAATTGTAGGAGTCTGGAGTCTAAACTAGGTCGAACCTGTTTTTATAGGTCTCCAGACCCCGTGACTTATTAGTTTAAACTATTTTGAAATTAAACTGTTTAATGAATAAAAGTTAAAAAGAAAGAGTTAGGGAGTATTTGGGAGTGTATGTATGTGAATTAGGTTTCATTGAGAGTTTGCGTCTGAATGTAGAGTGATAGTGTGAGTGAGTGAATGTTAATTTGAAGTCTACACCGACAAAAACCGGTAAAGATTTCACTTACATATACTTACATGAATACACTAAGTCATAATTACAAAAATGTGAGAAAAAGTACATCCTATATAATCGTACATTATTGTTATTGTTGTGTGTACATCAAATAAAGCATTTTCTTGCTTTCTTTCTTAATTGACATTTTGAGTGATTTTTTGTCAGAATAAACGTCATTATCATTCTCTTTTTTTCGTTTATGTAGTCGCTTGAAGTAAAAGAGAAGGAGAGAAAGGTGGTAACGTATGATCTGTCTTTGCGTTCTGATTTTTTATCCTTTCGAAGTATATATATATGATGACGACGTATATATATACGACCGCTTAGCCTAGTGGATAGCGACCCTGCCTACGAAGCTGGAGGTCCCGGGTCCGAATCCCAGGTCGGGTCAGTATTTATATGATGAATATTGATACTGGTACCGGGTCTTGGTTGTTATATGTATGTGGTGTCTTCGCTTGTCTAAAATACAAGCTAATGCTTAGTTTGGGGCCTAGACGTTGTTGTTATGTGTACGTTATTATATATTATATATATATATATATTATATATCTTGAATCTAATTGACTTCGTTAATGATCCAACGGGTTATTTATATGCCTCAATATTATCGGAAAAATACTGCCAATCTAGTCTAAGCCCTTGCGCTGAGCTGCCGTTAAATGAAATAGTCAAAGCATGTTTGCAAGGATTTATGTATTTTGATTTTTTTTTTTAATTATGATGTACACATTTTATTTATACTTCCCTTACAATTTTGCAAACTTTATTGAACAGTTACATTATACATTCACAAAAGTAACTACAAGAAACTAAGGTCAAGATTGCAATATCGCATGCCATAGACTAAAGACAGGTGTTTATAATAGAAAATAGCCTTTTAAAATTATATTTTTATAATTATATTTATAAAGCAACGGTTGACAAGACACAAACTTTTAAAGATCATGTTAAGTAAAATAAAATAAATTTTAACTATTTGTCAAAAGTGTCAAAACAATTTTTCATTTGTAGAATATTTCACAACCTACAGCTGCTTATGTAATTTGAAAATTAATGTGGAAGTGTACGACATAAACAGTAGTGGTGTGGAGGCAATTCACATTTACCGGAGGGTGTCCCTCCGAGAAGTGTCGAGTGGCCGATAAATGAGAGCTCGTTTTTTGTCGAACTAGCTACGCTTTTTACCGTCCGATAATATCGGTGCGACTTCGCCGCCGTAATGCCTGTGCGGATTATTGCGATATAAATTGTCCGCAGTTACCCATAGTATTGCTAAACGCAAGGTTGTCACTTCTGAATACGAACTGAAATTCCATATCCGTAGACAAGTAAAGTCAGATTATGTTTATGGATGAAAACGAAGCGTTAAATTTGAGTAGAATAGACGAAATATGGTCATGCCATGACTCTAGTTTCACAATAAAAATATTTTATAATTTATCACAATTGAAGGGGTGAGTGGACAGAGGTGTTAACTAACAAAAAGTTCAAAATGAGTATGAATGTTTTTAGTTATTATGTTGCTCCTACCACATTTGCAAGCCTGAAATGTATGCATGTTTGTCAGTTAATACCTTTGCTATAGGTCTTTATTTTTGACACGAATCAAAATTTGCGCAGTCTATTTGTGATCATTTAAAATCTAATTCCATGCAAAAAGTCAGTTTATTTTGTTTTTTTCAGATAACACCTTTGTCCACTCCTCTCTTCAATTGTAAGTCAAAAATGTAAACAAGTAAACGTTCGTCACCACTAACAACTATCTATAGGTATACGTTAGATGATAAGCTTGTAGTACAACTACCTTTCATCATTTAATCTCATCAGGCTCCACTTCACTACTGGAGTACCACCCTTCAACATTGAGTTAAAGAGTAAGGACCATACCTGGGGCTACCGCCCGCTGATCATACGGACGGGGGCTGTTGACCTTTACCGTCACAGAAATTAGAGTGTCGGCGGAGTTTTCAATAGTTACTTTACTAATAAAAATATAACAATAATAATAATAATAATAATAATAATAATAATAATATCTGAGACATCAAGTCATGAAGTCTCAAATTAGGCAGAGCCTGTATTATGGATACCAGAAAACTGATATACATACTTAAATAATAATATCTGAAACATCCCACACAGCGCCATCTAGTCCCAAAGTAAGCAAGTATTATGCTTGTATTATGGGCTCCCGAATATCTTTTTATTATACATATGTAGATATTTTACATGCAAACACGGAACAAATAAACATGTACACAAACGTTTGTCCCGAGAGAGATTCGAATTCGCAAGCTTTGGGCCTGTAGCTGGCGCTTCCCACTACTACACGGATCGGACTGAATCGAATGAAGCTTTCATAAAACCCATTGGTGAATACATAAAATGAATAATTGCGTTTTATTAAAAATATACTAACAAAATGGATGCAACCCTGACCGATCGCGATATTGTTCATAGTGTCCAGTCACTCCCCAAAGGAACATTTAACGATATTAGGGGTTTATTTTTTATGGTTTGGGACAAAAAAGCTTAAGCGATATATTTAAGAAAGTGGCTACTTTCACATTGTCTCTAACATTCACTTTTCTTGACAATATGGCCATTTCAACTTATTGACACTATATCGTAACCTTATGATATTACCTACCTGTGTTCGTTCTAATCGAAGTTTTCTAGTCGTTGATTCTTTAGACATCTGCAAAGGGTTTGTTCCATAGAGATAATAGAATAGAGTAAGCAAGCTAGTCCGAAATGCGGGTCTCAACAGAAAGAGACAAATATACCATCTCTAGTTATATTACCTTTACGGGTTTTTCACCATTCTTACAGTTTTTGTGGAACTCAGAGAGTAAAAGCCGTTTGTGTCTTCTATTTTAAACGAATGTACAATATATTATCGTACTTTCTAGACTAAGCCAAATGAATAATATTCGGAATGTAACATTGTGTCCATGTCAAGACGGTCCTAACCTAGATTTTCTAAAGTCTAGATTTATCCAGATATTTATTCTTCTGCAAAAATAATTTTAAAACGTCAATAGGCATTTGCTATTTTATATAAATAAATAATAAATTGTTTTCTTTTAATTAAGGAACAACGTTGTCGCCTGCCACAGGGTAGCTGGTGCCGGTGTAGACAGCTGTGCGTTTGAAACGCTCTAAATATAAGGACATAATAATAATGGGCAAATATGAATTTTATCATATCATTTTATCAAATATATCCAATATTTGGATCATGGAACGACGGGTCCATGGTCCAAAGACGCTATTGTGTTCTCGCGTAAAGCTCCGATTAGTGTCGGGTGACCCTCTGAGCAAAGAAAATTTTGTTCAGAGGATCAGCCTAGCCATCCACCGCGAGAACAATGCTGGCGTCCTCGGCACTTTGCGCTCATCATCAATAATATTTTTTTTATAAGTCTACGAGAAATGTTCAGATTTGTACATAAATGATTTGTATTGAACATAATTTCGCAATATTTGAATTAACTTGACATGGTTCATCAAAAACATTCATTCAGAAAATATCGTCATCTTGAAACTTTATCAATATATTCGCCTGTTAAGTTGTAATTATTGATTTATTAGCAATACCCTACTTAATTTCGCTATGAAAAGTTTGTATATTTGTGGAGTGTTGTTTAAATTCTAATAACTTCATTTGTAAAATTTTTAAGATATCTAAAGTGTACAGACAGGCAAGTATGCTACATATAATTTAGTTGTTACTTATGTTTTTAAAAATATTTAATTAATTAAACCTTAAAACAAAGACAACACGTTTAACGTTGCCGCCACTGCCACAAAAACGTTTGAAAATGCTTTTTAATGGTGTCAAAGGAAAGTTTAATTTTTTAAATGTTTTATACCTTCAGGTGATATCAAAAGTTGCAACAAAAGGGCCGGCGAAAAATCCCATTGTTATCGAGGGTATAATTTATTAGGGCTCTCGGCTCACGGGGACCTTTTTTATATATCATCGCATCATCCCCATTCGGGGAGTTACAACTTCTTAGAGAAAATCGGGAAAAATTAATTTCAGGGCGTACAAACTGTCCGGAACACGCTTGACTTTTGTAAAATGAAAAATTTTAGTTTCACATAGTACTTTGCGTTTTATTAATGGATCAGTTACATGCACTAATGGCAACTGTTGATTTTAATGTTATCCATCATCATGCTACTTGGAATAGCAGTACATGAAAACATTTTGTAAGAAAGATAAGTCATGATAATAACTTGAAGTCACACTTCGAGTTATTATGACGTTCACATTCTTCGCACTCTAAAATCCTTGACAAGAAAAAACTGCACTCAAATAAATGGTGAAATCATTTGTGGATCTATCACAATCATCTTTCCTACCTGTTCAGAGGCCCGTCCATTCATCCGTTTTCGATTAAGCTTGCCCAAATATTTTTATCTCCTCACATAAATACGCGGTAATGAGCGGTCCGCTCGGCAATAAATTTGTTCCAAGTCTAGCGGAGCGCTCGAGCGTGCATAATTTTAATACAAAAATTATCCAGCGCTCGAATTAAATATAACCCTAATAAATTCAAAGACAAATAAAGCATTTGACAATTTAATATTTTCATTTTATAACACGTGAAATTAAAGATTCAATAAGTATGTATGCATTTGTGCATAAAACTCCTGTTACCTTTAGGTGACGGATAGACGCAATATTTCTGAAATTGCTTAAATTTAGTTTAAAAAAAAAACGAGCGCTATCGCAGACAATAGTTAAAGTATTAATTAAATATTGTAAATAATGAAATTGTGTGGTATAGCTAATTCAGAGACAATATCTAAACACCGCTACGAGTAGGTATAATGTTCATAGCAATACCTGACCATTAAGACAGAAGGAAATGTGTCACTTCCGCTTGAGATCCTCTCCCAGGAAATAGACCCTTTTTCTTGTTGCGATTTCCTTTTCCACGGCGAAGGGAAATGAAAATTGTTACTGCAATTTATTGTTTAAAATTTGAATAGCTATTCACTTTTCGGAATGCCCTATTTCACACTAAATCTGTAAAAATATATCAAAGAATGCTAAAAACTACCAAGTACATATACAATTTTTTTATGGAAATAAAACGAGATTTATTGTGATGCAGATCCTATGAAATTAAAATTTAAAAAGATGGGTAATTACTTTCCGTGTTCCATTAGAAGGTTGTAGTTTATGATATAGTCGTATTTGTATATTTTACTTATAAATAATATAACTTTCTTTCGAGACAGGTAAAGCACGAGAGCGATCGAGATCCAGGGATGGTGGCGTAGAGGGAAGGCCGCTAATGGACGCGCGAGTCTGATAGCGGTTGAGGTGCTCTGATTTATAACCTCCTGGTAACTCGCCGTGAATAATACGAGGGACCGAAGAGCCTACTTTTGTGTTTCTTCAGTGTTTGCTTTATAGAACTGAATATTTTTTTGTTTAACTTATTTTAAGTAACCCTTGTTTAAAGAACAGATTATTTTTTCCTGTCAATGTCAAACTAATTAAAATATGCTATGGGTATAGAATGAATAAATTTGACAGCAGTGTTCGGTTATAAATACCGGTGTAAACTACTGGTCAGGCATATCCACAGTGATCTAGATGCAAAGTTCAATCCTCAAATTTTTGACCGGTTGGTCGAGTGGTCGCGGGTTCTGCAGTTAGCGGACAAATATCTGTGTCTATTTGTTCCCTGCCTGGATGTAAAATATATATATATATATAAGACAACTGACACACGTACTTAAATATTTTTTATAGTACATATATATATATATATATATATATATATGTACTATAAAAAATATTTAAGTACGTGTGTCAGTTGTCTCCACTGTAGGCACCCATAATACAAGCTCTGTTTACTTTGGGACTAGATGGCGCTGTGTGGTGTGGAAAGTCCCAGGTATTATTATATATTATATTATTATTTTAATATAGATAAGCATTAAATCAAAATTTTGTACTACCCACTTTAAATTAATACCTTACTAATTAGCCCAAGGAATTAAAAGATATCACTTCAGAAAATTAGAGAGAAGCGGATTTTGGCACGGACTTAGGTCCTATGGTTCCATACAAAATATCAAAACTCCCGGTTGATCTTAAAGAAGCTAAAAACTTTACGCCTAGTCAACGGTCATAACCGATTTTTGTAAATATCTCGTCAAACGGTCACTTGAACTAGCCTAGACCTTGAACTAGAGCACCGAACAAGGCTCTGACAAAAACTACTATTAATGTGCTTTTACATAACGGTTTTTAACACTATGACAATAGTATTGCTGGTGAGTGTGCCAATCAACCGGCTAGCTAGCAAAACCAATCAACTTCGTCTCGCCTGTGTTTGCTTAAAAGACTGTTTTTGCTTCGTTTTGTATTGTCGCTGTGACCCGCCGGCCGTTCCGGATATATTTGATTAAAAAATAACGTCGTCAGAAAGCGTCCCTGCGCGATGCGGATACCATGTAAAATGAGTAAAAAAGCCTCTTGGACCAGCAGGTTTACCAGCTATTGTAAACTTACGGTGTCGTTGTGTGAGTTCTGTTCATCACTACTGGTGAAACGAAATATTTCATTTTGTAAATATAAGATATAAGCATGCTCTCACGCTTCTGAAATAACTGAATCTGTGGTACGGGACGAAATGTTGCAATCACAACATGTAAAAATAAAACTTGTCTCTAATACCTTTTTTATTCGAAGGGCATTTTTGAAGATATTTTAAAAATAAAGCTATTAAAAAAAATTACGTTTAAAATTTGTAAACCAAACTACAGTAAAATAGTAGATTGGCCAAGGGAGTAAAGAACTATTTTAAAGGCGAGACTGTTTTTTGAATCCAGAACGGAGCGAAAGATTTAAAGTACCCACGTCGTTCGAGCTTTAAAATGAGTTACTCCCGAGGTGAACAATCTTATTTTTTAACACCCTATATGAGAAATAAGTAAATGCAACCATGAATATGTAAAAAAGTACGTTTATTTATTTTATACAAGAACAATAAGACATGACATAGAAATAATTACAGGTTAATGGTTATATTTGAACAATTATGGAAATGCATAGTAATAATTTTATTGCTATCATCCGTTACAATTGTGGATTTATTTACATTTTGAGAATTAGAAATAGTCTCAGAAAACGGTGTATTAGGATCAAGTTCTTGAGAAATTTGATTATTTTCTGGCGTAGGTGATGGATCACGATGTTCTTTAGATGTAAATGGGCGTGGAGACGGCTCTTATAAATTGATATTTTCTACAATTCGGTGGCAAATTTTGGCTTTGTTTCCAATAGATTGTTCTATATATCCTTCAGCTACCGTAGACGATTTTCATCCTCCATGTCTCTTTAAAACAGACATGTCCCTCCTCAATCTGCTAACAGAGTGGCAGACGTTCTCTATATAGAAACAATGGCCTGTAGCTTAACATCAGGTAACTTTAAATAATTAGCGATTTCCTGAGGCATGCCCAAAAATTAATTTTTCCAACGAGTTGTCTTGTACATTTACGGTTTTCGTAATGGATAAAAAATCAATTGGTTTTCATACCAGAAGGACGAAGTTTCTGGTATTTTTCAGCAATAAGTTTGTACATTCCTCGCATAATAAACGACCTATAGATTTTGGATTTTGTGTCATCCAATTTATTTTGGGAAGTACGCGGTTAGTTTAATAAACAGCGAGTGACTTGCTCATACATGTTCAAGATTGATTTTCTACTTGATTTGAACTTTTACCAACAATATCCACATTCCTAATTCTTTAATACATACAAGGACTTTTAGTCCCTAGGGATTAAAAAGCTATTTTAGTCCCTGTTAACGGGCAACAATCTAGTTATCAATGAATTGGTGTGATAAAAAAATTATTATAAAATGAAATATATAGATCGTATAAAATACAAAAAAATTAAAAACATGATTGCATAATATATTATTTTACAAATAAAATATATTTGCATTCTTTTTCAAACCCGAGACGGAGTCCGAGTTCCTACAAAATTAAATGCTAGAACCTTCAAGTGTGTGCAAGCAAAGCGGACAGCTTCATATATTAAATAGGGGTTAATTTAATAAAAATATATTGGACGTACACTATTTAAAACACGTACGTCTCTCCATTAAAACCAGAACGACATAAGCATATACTTTCTATCACGCTCTGTTTGCACCGCCTAGCGCTTTTGTATTATTAATTTTCCACTTTTTAGTGCTTCCCAATGGGAAGGCCGTGCGTGACAAAAGCTCGCCGACATTCCGCCAGATAGTGCCCCCAAGAACAATGGAAGCGATTAGCCCCATCCGCTTCTAGCCGTTTCAATCCATTCCGCGATTGTTTTAATTGGTTTCCATTTCAACCCACCCCTCCATGGTCTTAAATATTTTATGCTTCGTTGGTATTTCATAGAATTTTCTTAGATATGTCTCTATATCCTTAATACTACGCGTAATAAATTTATACAACAACAAGAAACATATGTATAAATATTTTGAATACCTCAGAGTGGAAACTGCATTTCAACTATTTCATGAACTATTTCTAGGCATCCTTAATGTAGTATAAACAAAATATTAACCGTAACAATTGTTGGAATTACAACTGGTTACATATGCTAAATATAGAGTAAAATCGTAGATTATCGTTATCAGAGATAAACTACGTCGCGAAATGTATACGTACAAGTAGATACTATCTAATAAATATTTTTTATGCTTAATGATTTCTTGAAAATCACTCAACAACTACTTCGAAGAAGTTTCCCATTATGCAAGCAAAGGAAAACAGTAACAAGAATTTACCGACAAAAACAAATAAATTACTGTGAAAATTCGTACCGTATCGGCGGGTGAGTTAGACAATTAGAAGGCGCTTTTACTTTATTTATGTGTTTACATTGGAAGAACAGTTCTAACGACCCAACTAACTGCTGGTCCGATTTATTTGTGATGATCGTTTATAGGATGGAAAAAAACAATTTCTAATAGGTCTTGTACGTCAGATCTTATTTGCTTTGAAAAACTTACTAAGGTTGAAAAAATGTAAATTATAATGCGACTAGAGTGTAGATTGGTAAAGAGAAAGAATTAAAAAGAATTATTAAAGATTTATTTTGCAATTAATAACGATAATCATACACAAAAAAAACTGTAGTTCTTTAAAATACCTAAATTTTAAAATATTAATGAAGTCCATAAGTAAGACAGTTTTGCCAACTGAATACAATACAACTATTAGCCGTGTTTATGACGAAGATATTTTCTTACGTTGTGCAAAGCTTTCGTTCATAGACGGGTAACTTTTAAAAGCCGAAAATTTGGAGGGCAGCCGACTTTACGATAACGATCGCAATAAAATATGGAAGTTTGTCTCTCGCTAGTCTAAACGGTTTATTGTTACACAGCCGCGGTGATTATTTACAGATGAGCCACCTTAAAAGGATTGAGATGGGATAAGTTCCGATATATGCAGTTTCACGGACGTTAAACTTAATATGTCACAATAGTAGGTATAGGTACTTAAAAATATGTGTCCCTCGGAAAACAGTTTCATGGTTTGTAACGATATATTTGTATGTTTATATATGTCTTTACAAATTTCGCTTGCCCATAAAGGTTTTTCAGAGTCAATAACTAATAATTTTATACACCATTTTAAGTACTTTTTACTTTTTGAATCGATTTGCACTAGGTCTATTTAAAGTTTAGATAACTAAATTTTGTTCCTGCCAGGAAATTTGATTGATTACACAAAAAAAATTTATTAATTATTTATACGTGATAATTGATTAATTTAGCTTATGTATGCATTGTTGATATTCTTTCATGCCCATGGTTGCAACTGAATTATGTTGAAACGGAAAATTAAACTCATGCCAGCGTCCGCAAATTACCCATATACGATAATATTTCCTCAGCGTAAAAAATTTTTACTTACTGTATAGGCACGACTTACATTTAAATAATGTAATTTAATAAAATTGCATCGGCATGTCAAGCGACGGCCGCGCGAAGAATTTCCAAAATTATTCAGCTATTATGCGTTACATTACACCCTCGGAACGGGGCAATGAAAATTTTGTTATCGCCTAAACAAAACGGCGCAGCGGTTTTCTTAAACTGTAATAGAGAAAGTTGAGATATCCGCGTTTTATCTGCCAGCCCTCGAGGATCAATTAAAAGTCGCAAGCTTCGCCCGAGATTATTATTGTAATAAGAAAGTAAGAAGCACAAGAACAATTTCGGTTACATTCCGCTGTCTGGCTCGATGAAACTTCTTATATAACTTTTTAAATTTAAACAAACATAAATGTGAACTTTCAAATTAAGCCACATTGAATAAAACAAAAAAAGTCTTTTATTACTGTAAAGAAATAGAAAACAATTTTCAAAAGTTAAAAAAAGAACAATATTTAAAGAAACTATAACAAGCAACTATGCTTCGGACCATTCGATACAATATTATGTATTACGTATTATTCATAATTATTATATGAAGAAATTTTTCGCCATATACAGTGTTAGGTAACTATTAGATAGAATTAAGTTGATAAATTGAAATTAAATATTAATACATACAAAAAACAAAGGACTCATAAACAAGTTGTTAATAAAACTTCCGAAAGTAAAACAGCGTGATGTAATTATTTGGGAATGCTTGAACTTACAAATAACGACAAAGTAAATGGGTTTATAGAGCTTCTTATTTATTATTTGTAAGTTCCCTTAAAACATCATAATGTCTCCGCTGAGATTTTATTGATGGCTGTTGTAATGGTACTTTTAATTATTTTAATCGTTGTTTGGAACCTTCCTCGTTTGTGGTTTCACTAAAATCTTTTTTCCCTCGTCAGGTTGAAAAATTCTTTTTTGAGTTCAACTTTGTTTTGTGACCGATGAGACAATTATTCAAAAGGATTTAGTTAAGAATAAGTAAGCAGCTTTTTTTTTTTTTTTTGTAAATTAATCGCTTATTAAAATTATAAGCGTGAAGCACTTATTACATTTAATAAAAGTTTTTGTGTTATTACTCTACATAATGTAAGATTTTACGAAATGTAATATCCCATAATTATAAATATGATATATATATATATATATATATATATATATATATATATATACATGTATTTAACCCAAAACAGTTAACGTTCCAGTTTTGCTTAACTAAGACAATAGCAAGGATTTAATTAAGGTGAAACAAGCGCTTCTCGGATTAGCCCATAACAAGGATCGTTGACTTACCTCCCCTTTACTCTATACGTCACTCTATAGTTACTATATGTAATCATTACTTAAACAATTCATAAAATACGACTCTCGTGCAAATTAATACGATTTCCATACGATTTATATATATATCGAAAATCACTACATAATATAAAATAAAGTCCCCGCCGCGTCCGTCTGTCTGTCTGAACACGATAAAATCGAAAACTACCGAGTAAGTTTTCATATGGTTGACACTGAAGGACGGAGTGATTCAAGAAAAAGGTTTATAAGTATAATTCATTAATGTTTTATGCAAATTAGTTAAAACATGACGATTATTGTTGAAGACGTCGGAACAATCAAGCCGACTGGGAGCTGTCATCGAAAGCGCTGCCTAATCCCTTTGAGATATCACAAAACAAAGTATGGAGGAATTATTTTTCTTTCATAGGACTAAAGGAAAGTCCGATGGCATAGGCCTATCTTTTATGAATACCCTACTATACCTATATTTATGTTTAAAATAATGGTGTCATACGACGTGGTAATTAGAAACCAACTTATACGGATACAATATTCATCCTTATCAAATTAAATACGTTATTTACCTTCAACATTTCATGCACGTTATGATTGCTTTTTACATTATACAATTTAAATTAATATCTTAGGAGTTATCGCGAAATAAAAGCTCTCGCGCGACAAGCGGCCGAGCGGTTCCACACCGACGCGACAAGCGTGATGTAAAGTTAGGCAGCAATTATCAATGTTGTATACAAAGAAATATTTTAGTTTGTTTTTAAGTATATATTATTTACTTTTTCAAATATACACAGAATTGGGAATAAAATACATTAAAAATACTTCAAGTGGGATGAACTTACGTTCCATTTAAATGTAATTAAATCTAATCCACATGTTCAACGCAACAAACTGATACTACACTACAACAGAAAAACGCATATATGCTTTGCTACCCGAGCGAAGCTGGGACAGGTCGCTAGTCTTATAATTATACTCTGACACAAATGCATTTTGGCATCGATCGCTAGGCTCGAGCTTTGAATGAACGGAAACAAACGGGTTCTCTATGAAGTACTGCTATACGAAATTCTGATGGAGATTTACATAATAAAAAGTTTTAAAGGCTTCTCTGTCTGTCAAAAAAATAAATACGTATAGTAAATGTCTCATCATCATCATCAGCCCATTTTTACCCCACTGCAGGGGCTTAGGCCTCCCCCAGGGTGAGGAGGGGGGCTTGGAGCTTAAGTCCACCACGCTACTCCACTGCGGGTTGGGAACTGTAACGACCGCCATCTATTGACAGCGTCCGGGACCGACTGCTTAACGTGCCCTCCGAAGCACGGTGTCAGTGATATTGTGTACTTAAGTCAGGAAAACTCATTGGTACACGCCCGGATTCGAACCATGGGCCTATGGGGCTTTATAAATTTCAGACAGATTCGTTGCGCTCTGGGCTATCACGACACGTAAATGTCTACGAGTATTTAATCTCTTTATTTAATCTCTTTTCAGAAATATCTCTGACACAACACTTACTAATATTATTGATGCAAATAAACTTTAAGTCAGTTTGTTTGTTTCTTCTTCGTCGTAATGGAGAAATGAAATGATTCGATTTTTCATGGACATAGTTTTATAGATGGTGATTGATATAGGCTACTGCATATATCCCCCTGTCGAAGGTTCAAATTGGGATTTTAAATTTTCAACCTATTTTAGGGTCACTTCAAAATTGAGCAGCGTCAGATTGACAGTTATACTTGTGTAAATATTTTGGCGAGAAAAATTACAGCAAAATAATCACGATACTACGTATCACAAGATGGCAATGGATTATCGATCAAAACAGCACATAAATTGGGATTTTATGACCGTGATGTTTATTTTTTGTACTTATTTGTTATAAATAAATGTAATGAAACTTATAAGTTATGGAAATTGCATGTAAAATTCGAAGAAACTTTCAATTCGATCTAATAAGACCATGCGGGTGGATCCCAGACAAAAACTAGTTGCTATATTCATCGACCACGAACTACATCATGAAGTTCTTCTGCATCGTTTTTAGCAACAGATAGTATGTAAATTACATGATTTACGATAAACAAACGAGAAACAAGAATTTGTTTATGATAAACGGTCACTGAAAAGTCTATACGTTTATATCTAGATTGATCAGATGTTTTTTTATACGAACAACAAGGATAAGACGACAGCTTATTCGCCGGTTCGTTAAGCTTCTGCTAACGTGTTCCGGCAGTTTGTCGCTACGTGCTAAATGTCTCTGAGGTTTTTCCGAAAACGTTTCGCTTTCGGCTACTTTGTTATCCCACCTTTACATGTTTAATCGTACCCGTGGGAGTGACGCGAGACGCGCGACTACAGAATTCCAATCGGAATTTTCGACTTTGTAAATAATATGATTCAGTACAGTTGTCTTCGCTATATATAGAAAAATAACTTTTATATAATAGTCATATGTTACTTAAATTATAAGAAAGATAATATAATTATCCCACCGTGTGTATAATGAGTGTCCGATGCAGAAATGTTTATTTAGACTCACTATAGTTAAAATCAGTCTATTTTTACTTCGAATTTGAACCAGTTTGAACCCAAGTGTCACTATCGGGTAATGGCAAAGCTAAACTTTGACTAAATTGGGCTTAAATACTTTGAGTTCTTTGAATTGGACAATGAGTATTTTCTAAAGATTACCACAGTCTTTGGTAGTTTCATTAGAATACAGAGAGAGGAATTTAAAAACCTTACTGACTGTCCATTTAGAAAAAAGTGTCGATAAGATGCTAATGTATGCTTCGTTTAATTTTGCCATTCGACATACTGAGCAAAAACAAAATATGCTGAACTATAGTGGTTTATCAACGAAAATGGAGAGTTGTCTAAGGGAGTAAGGAAGTATTTTCCGACCAATAAGATTGGGTTGAAGACTATAATACGATTGTGCGCGCATGTTTAGAGTAAACTTGAATATCGAAGTCGGCCTTGCCAAGTAAATAGGGTATGGCAGTTATGCCGGTTTGAACAGGGCCAGAAAAGAAAAAAGTAGGTACCTACGTGATTATTAAAAAAAAAATACTTTTTAGGACGATCAACATTTCTAGGTAAGTATTTACGAATAATGTATTAAGTAATTATAAAATTTTACGTGCATAAAAATAAACTGTTATCAATCATTTAAAAATCATCATTATGTAAATTGTGGTGGTCATTAGAATTACACAGCAGGTATGTAAATATCTAAATGAAAACTCCCGACTGAAAAAAGTGAACTCTTGAAAAGTCTGAAACAACATCTGTTTATTAATTTTCTAATGGTTTTCTTTAAGGGCGTCAGGGACCACTAAGTAAAACACCTTCAGTTCAAATCTATTATTACGTCACAACCAAAATAGATGCTTAGATATAAATTTACTTAACGATCCTGGTTTTAAAGATCAAAAATAATTAGAAAATTAATAAGCAGGTGCCTATTTCGCACAGCAACTGAGCATCGCTGTGCAGCGCGGAAACAGTGCAAGCGTAATGGGATCGATGCCACATGGGACCAACCTGGACGATATTTTTATGTTGTAAATATTGTAAATATTGTTAATTAGTCTAAGCAAACTCCTAATAGTGGAAGCTAAGTTTTTTGAGAACCAAAAATAAACAAGTATCACTTCAGATTAAGTATTGGTTTTTCTTTCATGAGGATTTTTCAACTGTACTATTTAAAAAAAAAACAAGGGGTGGATTATTGGATTAGTTTTATTTGTTTACATATAGACAAAAGTTAATTTAGTATCTTTAAAAAAAAAACGATTAAAGCGTTTTTCGAACCAAAAAAAAAAAACCTTTCAATGCTTTTTTCTCTCAAAAATGATCGGTTTAGATTTGGATGCCCATTTACACATATTTGTATTTAAAATTACCTGATACAAATATGACAGTCGTCTTTTATTGATTCATAAATTACTTTTCGTACAAACGAGACCATTCTTCATAAAAGATGTATTTATATAAATTATTTCGCATAAATATAAACTATATAATTTAATGAAACTAACTGAGTTTTCGTTGCAGTGAATGCAAAGTAATAACTTGTTTGATTGAAGAACTGAATCTTATATTTAGATAACGTATAAATGCCAAAAAACTGACAAGAAACGGAAAGGACTTGTTTTAATTTCTTGCAGCAGCAAATCCGTCGAATCGCAGACGGGAGGTGTCCCTGCAAGCTTCTTATCCAGTACGCAAACATTCTTTACAAGGGCTTTTCTCATTCTATTCACTCCACGAGAGGTTATCTTTTATTATTTCTTGCTGCATCCTCTTTTTATTGCCTTTCATATTGACTTTTTATACGGCTCGAGAATAAATACATTTTGATTTTCGCTTGCGTGAGCCGTGCCTTTTGTTCCGTTCGGTAGGTGTCGAGAAATGAACGCATTGAAGCGTACAAGTGTTGACAGGCAAATCCCAGTATTAAGAGAATGGTTCATAATTTGGTTTGTAACATGTTTTTGCGATAAGGCATAAAGTTTACGTTTCATAATTTATTATAACGGACTTTTTATTCTTTGTTTACTATGAGGATTACTAATTTTTTTAATTGTATTAAAAGAATCATCATCATCATCAGCCCATTTTTACCCCACTGCAGGGGCTTAGGCCTCCCCCAGGGTGAGAAGAGGAGGCTTGGAGCTTAAGTCCACCACGCTGCTCCACTGCGGGTTGGGAACTGTAACGACCGCCATCTATTGACAGCGTCCGGGACCGACTGCTTAGCGTACCCTCCGAAGCACGGTGTCAGTGATATTGTGTACTTAAGTCAGAAAAACTCATTGGTACACGCCCGGATTCGAACCATGGCCCTATGGGACCTTATAAATTTGATTATAATTAAAAGAATAAACACTCATTGAATATAGTAAAAGTTTTAGTAATCCTCAAAGTATATAAGAAAGAATAAAAAGTTTGTACTGTATTCAGTGAGTGCTAATCACTATAAAAGTATTTTATAATGTATACATTTTATGATAAACACACATAAAAATGTATAGTATGGTTACACTATACGTGAATAGGGACAGGTAACATAAAACCATTTCCGTTTAGAATCTGAGATAATAACAGCTTTTAGCGACAGTTTCTCGAAAAGGCCAAGTAGTGTTTGTTCAGCAAGGAATTCAAACTAATCCAAGCGATAAAACTGACAAGTACTTTTGAACAGATGGCTTTATAATCATGTCTCCTATATCAAATTGTAAAATGTATCGCAAATTCGCATAATTTTTTGTGCACTATATTCTCAGCTCGATGTAAAAAAAGCGGGAAAATAAATCTGTTACTAAACCAGAGCCCAAACTCAATTACCTATGACGTTTAATCAAAATAACGATTCGTTGTATGATAATGTATAAGACTAAAACGCAACAGTTTATTTTCCTTCGCGACATACTAATAAAAGTGCACGTGAGAGGCCAGACGGCATGTGTTAACTATACGAAGATTCCCCTCGTTTCTAATTCAGAGCGTTTCTCTCCACGCGACATTAAGTCGTAACTGCGCCCTTAAGCTGTCGGTCGACGCCGAGTATTACGGTAGGTTGTAACTTCATTTCAGTACTCTTGCTTTCAGAGGCAGATTACATGTAATTAATTTATAAGAATATGGCTGGGCCTTTCATATTAGCGATTTCCCCTCCTGACTTAGGCTTAACGTGTATGTTTTGGGGTGTAATGAGTTTCCTAGGCTAGAACCAATTTAAAATATCAATAATAATATATAAGTTACTTTAGTGTAACTTTAGCATGTCTATGTAAATGAACGTTCGATAAACAGTAAATGGGCAAGTGTTGAATAATTAATAATAATAATAATAATAACGTATACATGACAACAACGTCTAGGCCCCAAACTAAACATTAACTTGTGATTTGGGTACCAAGCGAAGACACCACATACATATAACAACCAAGACCCGGTACCAGTATCAATTTTCATCATATAAATACTGACCCGACCTGGGATTCGAACCCGGGACCTCCAGCTTCGTAGGCAGGGTCGCTACCCACTAGGCTAAGCGGCCGTCACTTACTTATTCACTATATTGTGGTGTAAATAATTTTTTTGATCCGAACATTGAAATTAACTATGGTTATGAATATATTGAGAAAAACTTAGTAGTTTTGAAAATTATTATCATAGTTTTTAATTAGTAGCCATAGTTGTGAGTGTGATTTAAGACTCAATCAAATGAAATCAGCCACATTTAGGGATGACGAAGGGTGGATTATTGGATTAGTTTTATTTCAGTTAATACTTAATAAATCATAATATTAGTCAGTGATATGAATTATTCTTCAGTCACCATATTCAATCATATTTGTATCTGAAAAAAAAAATGTTTTATTAAATTCAAATTCAAATATACTATATACCTATAATTATTTCAAATATAACATTAATTTATATTTTAGTTTAAGGATCCGAAACTGGTTTTAGATTAGTTACGCAACATTTAATTTTATTCTTTTCCAGTACATTTCTCTGTCATATTTTATTAATACGGCGAAATAATTAGTCGAGATTAAACCATTCCGCTGAGACCAGCTGAGACGTAGTAAACATTATTTTTCTGTAATTATTTCATAAATTTATACTAACTATATTAATATTGATATACATTTGCAGACTTTATTATTCTTTTATCTGTTCTTTAACTGTATAAAATGAAAGGCAACCCTTTTGGTGGTCGGCGTGGCTCTGGAACGCGTTTTAATGCGTTGTTAGCTTTGAAATTAATGATTTTATTGTTGGTAATTAGAAGAGATTGCGGTCGTAAGGCGCGATGTTCGAATTAAAGATTTTAATCCGAACTTAAGACAGTCTAAATCGAGATGAGAATTAAATTATTGTAGGCTGTTATTTTAGATCGTAGATTTGAAATTTTTTGACATTTTAATACTTGATATGTGTATGTCGGGTTAAACGTGACAACGATTTCCAACAAAATGTTGAAAATTACTATTACGACCTATCACTTACGAGATGGTCAAAAACAATTCAGGCTCTCAGATTGATTCTGTATACATCGTACCATTTAGAATGATACTGTACAACAACTCGGCCTTTCAGAATACCTATCTTATGGCTACATTATTTTTGTAAAAGTATTCTATATTTTGTTAATTTCTTGCGTAGCCTCGGAAATAAAGGGAGAACGATAATTTCGGGCATTATCATTGAAACAGATTATACAAAAAAGTTTACTGAAAATGTATACGACTTTACTTTTTCGACTAATAAATTTTACTTTCAAAAGTCTTTCTTAAGTAATCATTGGAGCGCCAATTTTTAACTTATTTTCACAATGATGCAATGCAATGACTTCTGATACAATGACGGAATCAGACTCTAAAGGTAAACAGTCCAACACAATGTAGACAAAATAGTCAAAATAGAACTTCTAATTTATTACTTTACAATTCAAAATATGTTTACACTATATTGTACCATGTGTAATTTTTCCACATATATATATCGCCTTGTTTTTCACTTGTAATGCAATGCAATATCACTCCCGAACATATATCATTTTTCCGAAAATCCTCTGTTTTTCCTTCATACAAAGTTTCCGTATCAATATTATTGGATGTTTGCATAACTACTTTGCGTGCGCGGCAAACACGCTGATAGCCGATACCTGCCATACTTATCTTATGGTGTTTTTCTTGGGAAGGCTTTGACAAACAAACATATTTCAGACGTTATTTGTTGTTTTACTTTACCAAAAACTTACATGAACTTCATTTTCGTGACATATTAAATATGTTGGCACGACTATGATATCGTTATTCCATTTAATAAAAAAAAATATTGGTGGAAGTTAGAAGTCCTATTGTGATATATTGTAATCATAAGTGGTAATAATAAACTAGATTTTCGCAAAATTACTAGTGCTTATAAAAAACGCAGCAAATAACTTTTATTTTACTTTATTCTGAAACAAACAGTCACATACAAACAATATTAAATTTAACATGACACTGAAAGGACCTGGAGTTTCATTATACAAATTATTAACATTAAAGATGCTACATACTCTGCCCGCAGAAAATTTTTTTTTTTCATCATCATCAGCCCATATTTTTACCCCACTGCAAGGGCTTAGGCCTCCCCCAGGGTGAGGAGGGGGGCTTGGAGCTTAAGTCCACCACGCTGCTCCACTGCGGGTTGGGAACTGTAACGACCGCCAACTATTGACAGCGTCCGGGACCGACTGCTTAACGTGCCCTCCGAAGCACGGTGTCAGTGATATTGTGTACTTAAGTCAGAAAAACTCATTGGTACACGCCCGGATTCGAACCATGGCCCGATGGGGCCAAATTTGAGACAGGCTCGTTGCGCTCTGGGCTATCACGACACGTTTTTTTTTCATAACAACATGTAATACATATCTACAATACTTTCTTACAATAACGTCAGAGAAATATGAGAACTTACGAGTTATAATATAATGTATATAAGAAAGAACAAAAAAAAAGAGAAATAAATCAACATTTAAAACATTATCTCCCTACCTAATTGTAAACTTATATGCCTATATCAAATTTAAAAACAATGTAACCCTATATGACTGAATTTTAATAAAAATTCATAGAAACGCCATCAATATATCATAACAAATACCATCGAAGATTTGATGACAGTATAATATCAACTAAAGAAAAGGACCGTGACATAAAACGCACTTGTGTCCGCGGGGTATACGTTTTATTAATAAAAAAGCGCTGGCAAATCACCCATAAATAGCCTTAACGGCGACTAGTGAGCCAGGCGATTTTTCCCGATACACATTGGGCATTTGTTTGACAAATCCTTCGGGAATAAGCGACGCTATCCCCTATATTATGCGGGAGCTTGAACGATGCGGGGTCATTCGCGAGGTGATGAAAGTAAGGCAAACGAAGAGCCCACGTTTAAATCATGCCTTACAAAGCTACGGCATTCGTACCTTGGTGTAATTTATTTTTTTGAAAGAAAGACGCCATTTTTGAGGTATTTTTTTTGTAAAGTCAAACTCTACAGTATCATTAATTACGAAAAAAATAAAAATATATTTACATTATATTTATATATATACAAGATTTTAATAAATCAATATACGAAGGAGAATATTATAGTCAAAAGATACGAAAGTATCTACCACAATATATTCATAGGTGAAGAGTGAATATAACCATAAGTTTTTATTAAATTTCGGAAGGGTCGTTATTGCGTTCCAATATTGCGGCACCGGACCGCTCCGGTCGTAGAACAAAATTGGATAAGAAAAACTTTTTTAACGGTACCTATATGAATAGTTTCGGCACGTACATTGCCGTGTTAATGATAAAATTGAACTTATAATATTTCAACATACTTTATAATTTTTTTCGGCTTCTGCTTAGTAATACTTCGAATAAAGGCCGTTACCATTTCAACGCAATAGTATTTTTTGAACGGAACGTTGCTACTGAACTTGCGTAATGTTTTTATCATGAGTACTTATTAAATATTTGATAAATTATCTTCAATGAATAGCATGAAATTGAAAATTGGAAAATCAGATATTTGTAAAGGGAATGTAATATGAAATAACAATATAAATAAAATGACTAAAAATATTCAAAACACTGAAGAGCTTTTAAGGAAAATTCGAATCGAAAACAAAAAAAATATATTTAATATTTTTTTTTCCAATATCGACAGTATATTTTTATTATACTGAAATTTAAAAATGTGAAGGTAATAATTTTAAATTTAGGCGTTATTATAACAAACAAAGAACTTTCACAAGTAGGGTATTGTTTACAGTATATTGAAAAAAAAAAAATTTAGATATTTTTATATAACCGTATTTTTTTTGTTTTTCATGTTATTTATCTACAGAACACACTAAGAAAGCAAACAATGAGAGTGTTCAGTATGCAAAACCAGCGTTGTGCATTAAGCCGATTCCGAGGAGGAAGCGTTAAAAGAAAATTTATTGCATTGAAAAGTCGTACGTAATTAATAAGACATTTGAAGTTGCGTGAAAATGTAATTTAGATTGTTTTCCCGTTTGCGAGGGTCGTCTCTAAGAAATAAGACTTCCGGTCTGCGTAAGAAAGAAGCAATGACAAAAGGAAGATTATTTGTATAGGTGCGTGTTGCTTTGTATTAGCATCTTTTATGGGAAAAATAACTTTCAACATTATTTACGTTAAATTATAACAAATTTATCCGCGTCTTTGACAAAAAACTATTGCGTCCATTTCAAACATTTACTGAAAAGATATTTAAATAAAATTTGACATTTGACTGACCGGTTGGCCCTAACTGCGGAGCCGAGGATCGCGGGTTCGATTCCCGCGTGGGACAAATATTTGCGTGCATGAACAATCTAATTGTTTCGAGTCTGGGTGTAAAAGTATCTATATATGTATATATTATATAAAAAAAGAATATTTATGTATATCAGTTGTCTAGTACCCCATAATACAAGCATAATACTTGCTTACTTTGTGACTAAATGGCGCTGTGTGGGAAGTCCCAGATATTATATTATATTTTTATAAATAAATTTATACCATAAAGTTAAAAAAGTTGTTAGTTACACAACTGGAGAATGAGGCGAAGAAGATCAGTTATTGAATAAAAATGTCACAATACTCCACACGTACAGGACTATGAATTAGATTATAGGTAAATTATAGTTGATTATTCTACTCCACTTCACACTACTCCAAAATGTCGTAATACATAACCTATCATATATTTATATAACTAGAGAACCTAATAAAAGTGAATCAGTGTCGATGTCTTAAGGATTCTTTTTGCACGCGGTGGCAAAATGGCGGTCGACACTCGAATAAATTATCCACCCCCTCGATCGAAGTCTTCGATTCTTTTGAAATGGTTTCTGTTTAAATGTGGGAGCCGCTTTATTAGTATAAGCCAGTAACGATTATCCTAAGCCGCCATTACATATTCAAATTGGAGGCATTTCGCTTTGTCGAAATTGACGCGAAATAAAACGAAGCCTTTTGAAAGCATTCTCTTAAAATTAAGATGGTGTGATGGGATTCTACTAAAGCGCACACGCTATTTCAGGGATTGTGAATTTTTAAACTAGTCACTGGCGAGATTTCATTGGTGTGGAATATGATTGTCCTGAAAACACTTGCTGTTAAATATTTTTCTCGCTACTTAGTATGTTTTATGCATCAACGTACTTGTCCTGTGCGTTCGCTTTTTGCGGAAAAAGTGTGGTACATTTTTTAGGAAAAATATAGTCTATTAAGTTGCAACATATTTCATAATAACACGTCACTCGTGCTTTCTGTTAAATACGTTCTTGTTGAAAAGAATGAAATAATTTTTCTAGCCATAAATAAAAAATATTAGTTCACACCAAAAACAGTTCTGCAACCTTTCTGTTACCTATAAGTTTTAAAAAATCAGTTTTTTTTTCAAAGTCTAAGTATGTTCATAGGTACTTCTAGTTGTTATACAAACAAAAATTTAGCAATAAAAACTTAATACCTTTTAGTAGCTTTTAGGAAATCTTTTAAACCCCTGTGTTTTATTGTGTTCTTGCACCGCTGCTGAAGCACCAAATATGGTTGACTGACTTTCTAGGCTTATGTAAATAACACTATAGAAAAAAAGATGAGGCTTTAAAAAACCGCTTTTCTCTTTCTATTTAATTTTTAATTATTCGCATGGGCATTGCGCCTTAACGCTTTGATATTTAGCTGACTGACCCCAAATACATTAATTAACTCTATAACTATTCTGATTTTAGAAACGCTTAATAATTTTTGATCACGGTCTCCCAGACTGTATCTTTGTCATGATTGTGAAGGTGATGATACTAAACTCTATCATTAGACAGTTTGTATATCTATACTTCATATTTGTTTATTTTAATACACATTAACCTTTTAACTAGTCATCAATAATTATCAATCAATTTTCTCTGATAATTAAATGGGTTGTGACCTTCAATCTCACCAGAAATGGTTAGTGAGTAGCGAGTGGGTTAACATTATACTCCGAGTAGTTACAACAAACCTTAGAGATATTTTCTAGTACAAAACAAAATTAAAAAGAAAAAGAATATTCGTTTTCTAATACAATAAAATTATACCTTTTAAATTAGCAGCGACACATTTCGTGTACCATTTTCAATTGTGAATCCAGTGTAAGCTAAAAGGTGTAATGAAGCTTGCTACGTTTCCGCTCCAGTGACTCGATGGTCCGAAAAACATAATTTTTGCGCGAGTGACCAAAGATTAACATTTAGATATACCGAAGGTATTGTCCTTTAGGGAGGGGCTGTGGTTAGACCGCTGCCGACAATGACAATGTAATTTATATATTCTCGTTTACGTATGTGTGCGTTTGTATTGTACGAAATTATTCACTCATACGATTGAACGCCGACGCCGATGGCAAAGTTGTAATTTAACATTCTATCAGTATAGCACACGTACGACAGGCATGTCAGTGCTGATTGAATTATGACCATTTTAAGAGATCGGAGAAATTATATTCTCAAAAGGACATTTCTTCCTCGAGAATTCACCCGTGAGTCAGTCAGTGCACCTAACATAAAATTTTAAATTATTGTTTTATTATTTTTTATTAAAAATACACTGTGTATATTATTGTAAACTACAGTTACAAAACGCATTAATTTTCTTAATAAATTTAAAACACTCCATGAAAACTCTGTGTTTCAGTGAAATAAACATAATTTTCAATATTAATAAGGATCGCTAATGAAACAGAATCCATTTAAATTTTAATACCACATCCGGATCTTTCCGCCGAAAGAAAGCAACTCAAGCAAATTGATATTTTGAATAATAAAAGGCGAGTGGAGAGCGGCACCCGTCGAATTATTATGAGCAAAACAAACATAAGTCAATAGCCTGCCGGGTGGTCAATATTGGATTAGCCGTCAAAAAGGAACCAAAAAGCAACGTATACAAAAACCTTTTACGTCGGTACGATGAACTTCACGGGAAATATTTATATGAGGGCTACATAAGGAAAGAGCTTATTTTTCTCGTCTATTCGTGGGAAGTACAACACTAAAGATTTTAGAGTCTTAGCCATTTTTTGACAAAATGCCATCGTTCATCTGGCTTCATTGGACATGAATCATTCACCAGGGTAAATGGCAATGCAGTACAACCATTAGCTGCTTGTAACCGAACAAAAATTTAAATAATGAGCATTCAAATGAATATACAAAAAATTGAATATGTATTCTTTTGTATGTGGTTTCAAAAACGATTAATTAAATCTTTAGAATTATTCCAGCATTATTTTTAAATTTTATAATAGTTATAGTGAAAATGATATTTTTTAACAAACAATAGTTCTCTTCCACAGTAAACCTACGTGATAATACTGGCAATAGTGCAGAAGGGTTGGAGTGAACCATTGTTTACACAAGCATAGAATAATATAATCAGAAGTGAAGAATTTGAAATCCGACGAAAAATCAACAGAGCCGGGCGAAAATTTGGTTAGGCCAGCGGAATAAGTGCGGCTAAACCCAGACAGACAAACGGATCCTCTTTTCGAAACTCTATTGAAATTTAAGCCTAAAGGGTTTTGATTACTTATCATTATCGATAGTTATGTATGGATAAAAACATTACAAAAACATTGAATCATATTTGACAATGATTACTTGAATAACAAAAAAAAAATTATATAAACACTGACGTTACAACGCTATTAAACCCAGATACTTCATCTTGCCCAAAAAAACATTATTCTTCTATTATTCACATTGATTTCAATATTGGATTTCTGATCCAGTCTTTTCAGAAGATTTCTTATTTCAGTCCCCAAGTAATCAGTGACTTCGGCTTTATAAGTAAGAGCAACAAACACTTCGAGTTGTATAAATGAGCAATTTGCTTTTTTCATTTCGGTCGTGACCAGCTGTCGTTGGACTTATTAAGACGCACCTGTCAATCTCTTGCGAGAGTTTTATTTTCTATCCCTCCGATTTCGACTTCAAGTGTCGGCGGTCCGTCATTTATGTAGGTACGTTTTTATTTTTAGCGCGTTTATTTAGGACCGAGGACGGCTCAAGGGCAAAATTAAATAGGTATGTAAAATTCAATGTCTGTTTTACGTTAATTTATTTACCTTAGTGTAATGTGTAGCCTTATATATGTATTCATAGAGTTATCATAGAGTACTATGTAAGTAGCAAGTAAGAAGACAGTAAGGAATAGTACATGAGAATTCAGTATTTGTTTGGTAATCCGATTCCACAGGACTGAGAGTGCGCGAGGATTGCGTATCGTAACAGTGATAACTGTGGGTTTTCAATAGAAATTATTTCTCGCGATACGGTCCTGGTTGCCATACCGTCATAACAGCTGACAGCTGCCGTTATGTCGACTGCGCCCGGTAAGTTTTACTTACAAAAATGTATTATTGAAAGCAGGCGTGAATTCAGAATTTCGTTCAGGGAGCAACTTTCATTTGTTTGTTGCCCAACACATTGCTCCCGTATCCACGCCTGAGTGGAAGGCACAAGCAAGCCTTTTTCGTGTGAAAGTAAACGAGTTCGTGATTCTATGAAAACAGGAAAAACCAATTCTTTTTTATCAAAATAGTAAAACAAAATATTGACTGATAGCTGTTTTATAGAATTTCATGTTTTCATAAAACTCAAGACTGATAGTAATGGTCACATCCATACAAAGTCAAAACTCATTCTGTTCGGTAAACACATAAACAAGTAGAAGACATACATATATAACGTGCTAAACGCAGGAGCTCCTTACTTATTTCAACTTGAATTTGATAGAGTCGCCAATGACCAAACCGTGTTCAAGCAGAACAGATAATAGACAGCGAATCCTAAACAAACACAATTCGAATTCGAACGATCCTCATCCCAGCGGGTGGCCACACTTCGATTTTCGCCACTACATTAAATCGGGTGTTCATTAAAAATGCCATCGAGTCGCGTTAACGAAGTGGCATGCAATTAAAGCAGCCTGGTGTCAGCCCCTCGTCTTCAGTCTTTGAACTTTAAGAGCGTCTTGAGACGGAACGTAAAAATTGCTATGTCTGTTAGAACAGGATTGCAGGGCATCCCTCTCTATGTGGAATCTGACCATCGAGAATAACGTTCTCACTAGACGTCGCCTCTTGCCATTCCGTTGGCTTCGCACCTAGTCAGCTGTTTCCAACTTTTATCTTACAATCATTATAATTATATTCTATTCGCATTCATGTCTGCTTTCTCTCGGTATCTACTTAACCATTTTAGAATAGTTGTATGTCTATCCGTCCATCCGTTCGTGCCCTAACGTGGTCTCATCGTTATGATAATAATAATAAAATAGTAATCGTAATATAACGTAACATAACATAATAAATATAATAATAACAATTAGAATGTTCCAAAATATAAAAGAAATACATTACTGATTAATTTTGTGGAAAATGAGACAAATATATGTGAATATTAGAACAATAAAAAAGTATAATATAATGTAATGTAACGTAATATGATACAATAGAATACAACATAATAGAATACAATACAATAAAATATCTGTGACATCTCATACAACGCCATCTAGTCCCAAAGTAAGCAAGTGTTATGCTTATATTATGGGGTACCTAATAACTGATATAAATACTTAAATATCCTTTGTAATATATAAATATATATACCTTTTATTTTATTATCTAACAGATTTCTGATGTGAAGCGTTACTCGACGCTTTCAGTGCTGCTCAGCATTTCTCAGTGTTATCAGCGTTGCTTAGCATTTCTCAGCCTCAATTAATGTTGTTCAGCGTTGGTCATCGTTGCTCAAGGTTCTTCAGCATTGCTAAGCTTTGATTAGCGTTGCTCAGCGTTGATCGATGTTGCTCGGCGTTGATCGGGGTTAAACGGGGTTTGTATGCATGGCCATTTTTATAAACGAGAAAACACACCGAAAGAAACACGTTTCTTGTATGGGGAATCGAATTTTATCTTAATTATATTATTTGTGGTTATAGCGACCATATTATAATACTCAACTCTGTAAAAATGTTTAATGTATGCTCATACGGTTCAAAAGATGCAGCTCTGTGACAGATGGAAGGACGGACGGACAATGAGGCCTTAGGAATAGGGTTCCCTTTAAGTATGAAACCCTAAGAAACTTGAAAATCACATCAAAATCCGTAATAAAAATATTTTAAAATTCGTACAATATTACATTAAACATGTACCGCGTTTATATTTCAATAACGTTAAAGTACTGCTCTAGTTTAACAAAAGCAGGAATCATCATCATCATCATCATCAGCCCGTGTCTCTCCACTGCAGGATATAGGCCTCTCCCAAGGCTCGCCACCACACACGGTCCTCCGCCTTTCGCATCCAACTACCCCCGGTATGGTGCTTCAGGTCATCTGTCCACCTGGCCGCGGGGCGTCCAACGCTTCGCTTTCCGGTACGTGGCCTCCATTCGAGAACTCGTCTACCCCATCGGTTATCCGTTCTACGGCAAATATGACCGGCCCATTGCCACTTCAGCTTGCTGATCGCTTCGGCTATGTCGATAACTTTAGTTCTTTGACGGATTTCAGTGTTTCTGATTTTATCCATCAAAGAAACACCGAGCATAGCCCGCTCCATAGCACGCTGAGCGACTTTGAATTTATGGATCAGTCCTGCCGTGAGAGTCCACGTTTCGGCACCGTACGTCATTGTAGGTAGGACGCATTGGTTGAAGACCTTGGTCTTCAGACATTGTGGTAGTGGCAGGAATGCTTTGTTCGTATTAACGCGCTCAATTGTATTTGCAATCGAATAAGTCTTTGTTACATTGAATGTGTCAAAATCTTATTAGGGTCGCCCGCATAAGGACATTAAGGGCTCGAGATAAAACAGACACCCATTAGCGAAACTTCGCAAAAAAAAAATTGTCGATTCTATCTCCCACCTTTTTGAGGTGGCAATCTAATTTTTATTCGGAAAGCCGTTAATCACGGAGGAAATGAGCCTAAAAACTGTCGCCAAAAAGCCTAAAGTTGATTGGCTTTACTAATCGTGTGTTTGTTTCTATAATACATTTGCTAATTTAAATTCATCGCTACACAGTAAGTATTAAAGTTTAATTTCGTTTGCAGACACTTGATAAGTTTCGTGACGATTTGTTGTGGCATCGAATCTTAATCTCCTCTCTTCACCTGACGTGACGAAGATTTATGTGTTTCTGAACCCACATCTTTGAATGTGAAACAATGAGTATACGCATTTAGATAACCTTCTTTTTCTTTATGATGTTAAAGTTTGATCTTTTAGTTAGGTTTCTAACGCTACGTAGTTAGCCTTAGAAATAACTTTTAAAATAATTTTAAAATGAAATAGATTATCGAGACATATTTTAATTATTAAATTTTTTAAATGTTAAAGGAAAATTATTTTATGAAATGGCGATGTAATTTTACGGATAATACGTATGAATTAAAAGCGGAATAAAACCTATAAAAAAAATGAAATTTAACTGTATTTTATAATCGAAACAAATTGCATTCGATTTACACGTGAGCCGCCGTCGATCACGGGGTGTCGCGAGGCGTCGGTCGTGGGGGCAATAGATTCCCGCGGAGGTGTCTCAATCAGCATAAAACAAAAGAAATCAATATCTGTCCCCCACGCGGCAAAGGACAAAGATTTCTTTTCACAATTAAGCACCCCTAGGTGTCGGTGACTGGGGACTGTGCGAGTGTTGCTTATCTCCGCCCTGGCGCAGTGATTGCTCTCAGTAGTTTCACTTATTTAACTTTAAGACTAAATGACGATTCTTAGATAACAAAATATGTGATTATCGTTTTTTTATCGCAAAAGCTGTTAAAAAAGTAGTAAATTGAAATAGCAAAGTAGCATGTACATGGGTCACTCAATAAATTTTGAGATGCTCAAAATGTTTATGTTAAAAAATGGAACGCATCAGTATTATACAACGTTTTTAGAAGGCAAATTTATTTCAAAATAGAAATCAGGAAGCCATTTGCCAAATTAAAAAAAAAAAGAAACATTTTGCTGCAACGATTCCCGCGCTTTTTATTTAAAACTATGAAGCAAAACTGCACACGTTTGCGCGCTATCTATTACGATTATATATTTGGTTCAACCAGACAATTGAGTTTACTGCATTTACAATTGGCATTAAGGAAAATTAGAAAATGTGTGGACTACTGAAGTTTTGGTATAAGAACATCCACGAATTACATACATGGACATCGAGAAGATCCTAAGCATTAATTCAGAGAGAGTTCATACCATACCACGTCAACATCTTGAAGTGAAGAAACTTTGTGATGGCTACCCAAGAAGTAGCGATTTCTGAAGTAGGCTGTCATATCAAGACTGGCAAAAGTATTTTCAAAGTTAGTTTAGACGAATAGAACTTTGTATTTAGAGCATGATGGAGAGTATTTTAAAAAGATGTAAAATAAATAGTACTAATATCTTGAATACTTTTTCTTCATCTCAAAACAATCACTGTAATGTTTTTTGTTTTCTTCAATGAAATCTCACAGTGTGGAATGCACAAAAAAACTTCACACAAATACATAAACCAAAATGGCATACGTCAAAACGGATTTTTCTATCTACACACTGGAAGGAAATCATATACGCCAATAATGTCAGATTTTGATTTGCGGAAACGTTCTTATAATTAATTTCTTGTAAACATTATATTGCAGGCGAATCAAATAAATTATGAGACACGTTCTATGAAAGACATTAAATGCGGGCTCAGGCCCCGCGTTTCCATTTAGTAATCCGCTAGTGTAAACAAGTGCAGATTTTTTTTCTATGAGATCTACTAATCCATCCATTGAGGACTGTTTGTTTAGGGATCAACTTCCCAACGAACCGCGTGCCACGGAATACAATGAAACAATAAATTTATATTTCATACTTTTGAGCGCCTTTTCAAACTTCAAATACCTACATTAATAAACTTTTTTTAACATAATTTTGTTTTGTTAGGAAAATTACAGTAAAATTAAATAATTACAAAAACAATTAAATCTGTTTCAAAGTAAAGTCCGCGTAAAACTGTGTCAGCGCATGTTAGTTTTGCGCGTGTGTTTGGTCATTGACACACTTATTGATATTAGTGTTTTTCATGGACTATTAATTCAGTAACGGATAGTCTCTTCAAACAAAGTACCGCGACTAGCAGCCTAGTAGCCCATCACCACAGTGTAGAGCAACTGAAAAATCTCTACACCCACGACATCGGAAAAAGAGCTAGTATCGACCCAAGAAATTCTAAAATGGCTTTCCTCCATTTCCACGACGACCGCTTAGCCTAGTGGGCAGCGACCCTGCCTGCGAAGCTGGAGGTCCTGGGTTCGAATCCCAGGTCGGGTCAGTATTTATGTGATGAATATTAATACTGGCACCGGGTCTTGGTTGTTATATGTATGTGGTGTCTTCGCTTGATACCCAAAATACAAGCTAATGCTTAGTTTGGGACCTAGACGTTGTTGTCATTGTGTGTGTTATTATTATTATTATTTAGCAATGCTTGTGAGCAATATATACAACATATCAAACGAGGAAACACTAAATACCGAGCAAAAGATGAAAATAAGCTACATCTACAAAAATGTAATGAGAGGTGTGTCGCAGCTGACTATGAAATATCGGTCAATCAATCAAAAATAAATTTCAGTCCAAACAAAAATTAAAAATTTTAACCAACCAAAAAGAAACCTATATCCAATTTATAGATCAGGGCAAAGATTTGAAAGAAAACATTCGCTCTCCCCAAAGATTCAACCACTGAGCTATATCGTTTGCAGACATCAGACATAGTGAGAAAAAGCAATGGGCCTATAATACGACCTTCAAGCACCGGTAGTATTGCTACTTACCGAGCAGGCAAAGATAAGTTAAGTGAAGAAACTAAAAAGCTTATTCAGACCGTCATTAAATGTGAAGTATTCAAACGCCATATCCGCGGGATGAAGAAGACCAAAGGTAGAAGCGTTATTATTAGCACTGCAGGAAAAAATGACCTTGTAAAGTTAAAGCAGTCAGAGCAGTTTAAAACCTCAGGGCTAATAGTTGAAGAGACTACAAAAGGTAGGCCTAAAGTTATTTTGTTAGGTATGCCCACCAATATTTCCAAGAAGGAAGTTTCCGAATGCCTCTATGAACAAAATATTTCGGGCAAGCACATGGAATACAAAAAAATTCTAAATTAAATCAGACTGAGCCACAAATCTGGTAAAAGAAACATGTTTTACTATAATTTTATACTGGAACTACCTGCTGACCTCAAGAATACACTCATCATCAGCCTATTTTACCCCACTGCAGGGGCTTAGGGCTCCCCCAGTGTGTGGAGGGGGTTTGGAGCTTAAGTCCACCACGCTACTCCATTGCGGGTTGGCCATCTATTGACAGCGTCCGGGACCGACTGCTTATCGTACTCTCCGAGGCACGGAGTCAGTGATAAATAATGTACTTAAATCAGAAAAACACATTGGTACACGCCCAGATTCGAACCATGGTCTTATGGCCTTATAAATTTGAGACAGGTTCGTTGCGCTCTAGGCTATCACGACGCTCGGAATACACTCATTGAACTGAAAAAAAATTCTTGGCCAGTGCGAACCTACGCACTTATAACGAGGTGTTACATGTGACAACAATAAGAACACACGACGAAGTATTGAGGGACTAAATCTACTTGTGGGCACTACGGTGGCGTCGGCCACTCAATTAAATAATTCTCATAACTACAAGGAGCAGCAAATTGTGCTATGTGCCAGCGCACCAATAAATCTAGCTACCATAAAACCTATGTATTTAACTATGTATTTATATCAAATCATATCTATGTATTTACCCTAAAATTCCCTGAAAAAAAAAATACACACAAGTGTGACTGAAGAGGAAAACATATGCCGATAGAAACCTTAAAATTAGTATTCTCATAATTAAGCCCAAAGTAGAAATAATGCTAAAATAGTAGTACAATAAAAGTAGTCATAATTTCAAATTCATATTGCTACTTATTAATTATATTGGTCATTATCACTGTGTAAATGTTTTATTGTTGAATAAACGCTAACCTACTTTATAGGAAGAGATACCTAGGAAACTATTTTGCTTAGTTTAGATATTACACATACATATAGCTGTCAGTACTAAATATCCATCATACAAATAATTTACACCGGATCCATATGTGTGGGTGAGTGCTTAAAAAATGCTTTGTTTTTGGTATGCCTGTTTTATGTGGTGGTCGACCAGGTAACAGATTTAAGTCGATGTCCATCACCGTGGAAGCTGGGTGTTTACTAATCCCCAAGTAACGAGCTCCGGATGTAGGTAACATTGTTAGAAAAGTTTAAATGATACCACAGTATAATCTTGTTCCAAACACTGATTGCTAAGGGGATTAAACAGCTTTCTAAAAATGTTTCCGATAGGCAAAAGTGAAAATAATATTGTACCTTTAAAAGAAGGGTTTGGTATGTAAAGGTGATTTTTGTTTTTAGGGGTTTTTTATATTGTGAATCGGTGAATTCAACTAAATTAAAGAAGCAAAATTACAAGCCAAACATATTTAAAAAAAAAATAGTTTATTTTTAATTTTGATACCTAAGATATCTATGTATTAATTTTTTTTTTTTGACGTCATGAAAATAACATATCATTTGTGATTGTCCGTATTTTGTACAAATTTTATCCTTTCCCCATTAGAGGGGTCAAGCTTTGGGGACCGATTAGCTCTGTTGTAATTATTCGTCTATATAGATGATGTGAAACGACCTTTTGTTTGTCTTTCGTGCGACGGACGAACGCTCGATGCATATGGTCCCTTAATTAAATAAATTACTTCAAATCAAGTTATTATGAGCTGTTTACTAAATCATGATTGAGTAGCAAGTATCCAATGTTGTTTCAAGTTATGTTGTGTTTAAGGCTGAGACCGTTGTCAGGCCCTCGACTTTAAAAACTGCTAACTCCAAAGTATTTTAAAAAAAATCTGAAAAAAAAAATGTTGTTCTTTCATTCTTCCTGCAGTGAAATTAGTACTCTTGTTAAGAAAAACAAATATTAAAAAAAAAGTTTTTGCTGTCTTGCCATAACCCCTATAAATATTTTTCCTTTTTTTTTTCCTTAAAAAGATGTTATGATTTTGTAGTGAATTTAGTAGAATTAAATGGTTATATTCAAAATTAAAAAAGATTAAAATAGTGCCTCCGCAACCGAAATACGCTCGCAGCTCAGTTTCGCTCAGTGCACCCGAACCCGCAGCTCTCGGGCAGTTTGGACGTGGGATTTACGCCGAATTATTGTTTTCTTGATGATGTCTTAAAGTATAAAGTGAAAGACAACAGGTACGTTACGAAGGTAGATGCCATAATAGTTTATATGCGACCAATTTACAGCACTAAATAAATTTTATCGAGAATTTACTGCCGTTATTCTTATATATATAATAAACGAAAACCATAAAAACCGACCAATATTCGGTTTCGTTATTAAGCATTCTTCGTCCAAAGATGCTTTATTGTGACAAAAAAAAACTATAAGGTAAGTGGCTGAATTTTATACGGAATTACTTATTAGTTGCATGTTAATGAATAACATAAAATCTCACCAAATATTTGGTAGCGTTGCTGACTAACGCTAATCAAATTCAGCCACTTTATCGTTTTTTTTTTTTAATCATAAAAAAACATCTTTGAACGAGGATTGCTGATAAAAGCAACAGTATATTTAGTCAGTTTTTATGGTTTTCATTAACGTGCAAATAGTAATTTCTGTATAAAATTCAGTCACTTACCTTATAGTTTTTTTTTTCTTTTTTGGTCACACAATAAAGCATCTTTCAACAAGGATTGCTGAATAACGCAACCGAATATTTGATCAGATTTTATGTTATTCAATAACATGCAACTAGTACTAAATTTTGTATCAAATTCAGCCATTTTGCTTATCGTGTTCTTTTTTTGGTCACAATAACTAAGTTAACGCAATCACTCTGCGCAGGCAGACTGACATTTGGCATCATGTCCACCCAAACTAGGCCAGTTTGGATATTGTTGCCAGATCTGTCGTGACCTCCTAGACTGTAAGCTAGAAGCGGGTTCGCTGGGCTTAGGTTTTCACGACAATATTATTTTTTTTGGCGTTAATCGAATTTTAAGTACATTTTACGTTCCGTAATATCTTTGAAAAAAATTACTGAATTATCACTGGTTTGGAAGTATGTATTAGAACCAAAAAGACAAGTAAATGTTTGTAATCAAATTTTAATGATTCGGAATTCATATAAACAATTATTCTTTTCTTGGTATGAAACAATGATATCATTGAATTAATTATTTAATATTAGATATGTGTCGCCTTCAATTTACTATTAGGTCTATGAATCATGCAACGTCGCTCGCGAACCAGAAGCAAAGAAAGCGTTTAGCGATCCGAGCGCTCCCCTCTTACCCCCCGCCACATTGTCGTTTCTGATATTTTTCTGAGGCCCGCCTGACCCTTAAGTGAAAATCTTTAAAAAACATCTGAACACCTACTATAAGCATTGCTTCATACAATAAACATGAGCGCAGGTGAAACCAGCAACTAATCATTAGTTTCTGATAAAACCCACCAAAGGGTCAAGTTTGAAAATGCCGATCGAGTCGACAAAGTTGAAATCGTTCAGTGATTAGAGGCGCAGACAGAGGTCAGCAATAAAGTGACCGTCGTCAAGCCACGTCCGACCACGTCCGACCACGGAACGGCGTCCGGACACGAGCCAGTTTTATTGACTCCTGCGGTCTATGCGCTCCTAGTCACATTGCTGACGTCGGACTTAGTTTATTTAACTGACTTTAGAGCTCCCTGTTTCTTTAGTTAGTTGTTTTTAGAAAAAATGAGTCAAACCCGATTTGTATTCAAATTAATTAAATTCAACATTTGAGTAATTTGAACATTTGAGTTGAACATATTTAGTTCAACGAAATAAACATTACCCTTTTGCAATTTAATATTTGCTACAAATCGCACATGTCTTTGATAATTTTAGTTTATATCACACAATTCATTTAAAGCATTAAGGTCATTATTTTAAGGGACTTATGGCTGCGCAGCAGTGGTCGAGCGCCGAATTCTGCGGACCGATAACGGCCCCCGTCTGGGCATTATAAATATCCTTAATAATTCACAGTCTCCCACATCTGGACACAGGCTACAGGGCACGGATATGGACTTGATTAGAAACATTTAAACTTGTAAGTCATTTGAAAGACTTTTTCATATGCATAAACATCTAAAGCAAATATTTTCTAAGTGTTTCCTTAAAGAAATAAAATTCTAAGATTTAGTTAAATCGTTCTTTTGCATGCCTATGTGCCATTCCATCCCGAAATTTTCGGAAATAACGATTACCAAAGGATCTAAGAAAAGCCAGAATTAACAGGATGTGACGTTAGCACAATAAAAAGAATGCCTAGCCAGAGTTTCCCCCCCGCGATGGCCCATAAAACGCAAATTCGGCAATAAAAAGAATGCCTAACAAAACATCCTTCCTGGACACTGGCTCAATACAATGCCCGCCATTCGCAGCGGATTATTGTATTTTTCCAGTATTCGAAACGTCTAAGAAACGTATTAACGAATTGTCTATCGCGGGAAACAGGATTTTGATTCTACTTTGAAAGTAATAAGTACCATTTTCAGAAAAAAGAGAGAGCTAGAACACATTCAGACAATGAACAATGGATTATCGGTTTAAAGTGCATTGTAGATTTACCTAAATTATAATAGAACAACAAATGAACAAATGCATTGATGAAGGATGAATGACTGTGTGGTAATATCTGGTGATATCGTAGTTGTTATATTTGAAAACATCCATTTAAACAAAAAAAAAACAGTATTATAAATAAATTATAATACCCGCCTGCTTAAAAAAAATAATTGACTGAAAAGATAAAATAAGCGCTTTGATCTATAAAATGTGATTATAATAAACTCTCATATAAGTATGACTTAAATAACATAACAAAACATACGTATACATCACAATAACGTCTAGGCCCCAAACTAAGCGTTAGCTTGTGCTTTGGGTACCAAGCGTAGACACCACATACATAAGCCAACCAAGATCCGGTACCAGTATTAATATTCATCATATAAATACTGACCCTACCTGGGATTCGAACCCGGGACCTCCAGCTTCGTAGGCTGGGTTGCTACCCACTAGGCTACCAACTATTAACAAATGATAAGTATTGCAGACGGGGACAAACCATTTACCAAATTATATTTGATGGTGGTGTTTAAGTAAAATCTGTATAAATTTTTATTACAAATGTTTTGTATTTTTCTTTTGTATCCACACTATCCACCTACCCTTTTAGGTACAAGTATACTTAACATTCAAGCTATATTTTTAAGAAGTATTAAATTACATTTTATATATTATAGAGCTTGTTTTTATCTTTCCAGTTAATTATTGACTGATCGATGAGCTGAGTGGTTAAAGTATTAACTATAGAACCAAAAGTCCCAAGTTCGATTCCCGTGCGGAACATATATTTCTGTGTCTGTGCATGAACATGTAAATTTATTCCGTGTCTGGGTGTAAACTGTCTATAAATGTGGATATAAGTAATAAAAATATTTAAATATGTATATCAGTTGTCTAGTACCCATAATTAAAGCTCTGATAATTTTAACTAGTTAGATGGCGCCCCCTTGTGGGATATCCTAGGTTAATTCCTAAAATAAATATAATAAAATAATAATAATAATATAATTTATAATTTTTTACTCAATCGGATTTTTTAATTTACGTACATTATTTTTTTTTTTAAATTAAAACACTAAAGCTCTGTAGTATTTTTACACGTATATGATTTTTATTCGGCTTAGAGCTGTACAAGCGTGATTCTTTAAAAGATAGTGTGAACTGATAATGTCCACGACGGACCTTTAGAGTGTGTTACTTTGTTTAAATCTATTAAGTCGTTTAGATTATAGGGTGAGCCAAAAAATAGACATACATACATACGTACCTTAAAAAATTTTTCCCTCCGCAGTCTGGTAAAAAAACACACATTTATTTTTGTAACATCATAGTAATGTTTTTCTTTAACTTATATTTAAGCGAAAAAAGAACTTTCAACGTGAAAGAGCTGTTTTATGGTGAAAAGTATTATGTTTTTTTTTTTTTTATAACTTTCAACTGCGTTTAATGTTCTAGGTCTGTCACGCTCCCCATTTGTTTTAGTGAAATATTGGCGACACACATCTAAACAATACCTATCGTAATAATGTAACAACTATTTAGCAAGAATTCATGTAGAAAAGATTAGATGATCTTTAAAAGTCGGTAATGGATCCACAGAAAATCCAACTAATTTGTTTTATTTATTTTCTTTTTTTCTTAAATTTTAATATTTTCAAACATGTATGAAATATTTTGAATAAATGAATCGTGTGTCGTTGGCGTTAATCTAATATTAACGAATTATAGTAGACAACGGTACGCTAATTAGCTGTCGAGTTAGCTGCAACCCGGCCGTTGATCTGTCAGCGCGGCCGCCGGAGGAATTATTCACTAGCAGTCTCCAGCGTCTTTCTTCGTTTTGTGCATTGTCCTGCAAAATCCTGTGATTACGTATTCAGCTTTCAGTTTTTGTTGCATTTATTAGACTGTAGACACTGTTATATTATTTGTCATCCGGGTGTCAATTAACTGTAATTATTCTTAGAAAGAAAGCTTTATTGAAGCTTTATTGACTTTATCGCGATTGTTGCGGTTATATTGAGAAAGTCAGTACACAGCAGAAAAAAAAACTAAAAAAACATAATTCGACTTCCTCCCTAGTTGTGTGTATTTTTTTAACTATACTGATTACACTGAAATGTTATCACATTATATTACAATCTTAAAGAGTACAATGCTCAATCGCAGCATTACAGAATTCAATAAGACAGATGTGTAAGAAATATTTAGAGGAGATGATTACATTTGTATATAATGCCTATTTATTCTGTTTCCATTACAATATTAATTGAAGCTGGTAATGACCATATTTTATAATTATTAAATATTAATATCTAATATTAATATTTAATAATTAATTATATAATTAATATAATTAATATAAAATATAATATATAATATTAATATAAAATATTTATTATAATTAAATATTTTATTAAAGATATAATAAAATATTTAATCAATTAATTTTGACTTTCAATAAGTGTGTATAAGTATCTTATGTTGAATAAAAATTTTTTGCTTTGATGTAAAGAAAAAATTTAATAATATAATATGACTACTTGTTATACGGGTATGATAAAGTACATTTTGAGCGCATTTATAAAATATATTTAAATTGTGCATAAAAAGTAATATGTTATTTAGTCACTTTTTCATTTCCAGAGCTTCCATCGCTTTTTTGATGACGATCGGGTCTGAACCATTCTTGATTTCGATCCAAAACGTTAAACGAACAATTTATAGTAATTGATTCAGTTATGTGTTTGGCAGCATTTGCCCGCAAACTACGCAACGAGTTCGAAAACAATCGCCACCAAAGGGAAGCGATTTTGGGCGGCTGCCTAATTGGTATGAAATTTGCAAGTGGTACTAATTGCTTCGGATTTCGCAGATTCGAGACGATCACTCACGCCGCCATCAGGTTAATTAAACCATTTGTCTGCTAAGTTGGCGTGCTGATGTGTAAATTGTTGTTAAACGGAGATCGCACTGAAGCACGGAGTAACCCGCAAAACCATATAGAAGCGATATGTGCTCTTGATACTTCTTGGTATAAACATATTTATGCGAACAAGAATATTTTATATCCGTAATCACAGAGACAAGTAATATCCATATGCACCGGACAATTTTCACTTTATCAATGTATGAATTGTTCGCACAGGGCGCATTGTAACGTTTAAAAATATTGGTTAAATTTCTAGGAGTTCGCAGCATCACAGGCGAATTAAGATGTATGTAATTACTTCTAAGCAACCACAAGCTGCATCCACAAGATAAACTGCAAAACGTACAATATTTCACTTATTACATTATAAGCTTGCCAGAAATACAGTGTCGTGATAAGTGTCTTGATAGCCGAGTGGTGGCGAACTTGCTTCTTGTTTAGAAGATCGTGGTTCAAATCCCAGAAACCGGCATGTGCCGATGAGTTTTTTCTGACTTAAGTACATCACTAAAAATGGAGTCAGTGATACTGACTCCATGCCTCAGAAAGCACGTTTTAAGCCGTTGGTCTCGGTTGCCATTATCAGACGGCAGAAGTTAAAATTCATCAACCCACACTGGAGTAGCGTGGTAGATTAAATCCCAAGCACCCTCATCCCGAAGGGAGGCTTGCACCTCTCCAGTGGGGCATAATGGGCTGATATGGAGAAATATTTAAAAAAAAATGTTTGGTCTCCGGCGTTCAGACAACTTTTAAGATTATCCGACACCAATGAAAATCAACAGGTACACTTTTCACGTGACATTAGTTACGTTTCACAAAGTTTACCGGAAAAAAAATTGCATAAAAATAACCAGTTTTTTGATGCGCTTACAGAAAAATCGTGACTAGCTAACAAGATGTTATTAGTAAGAAAATGAAGTTCGATGAAATATCCAACCAGAACATTCAGTTTAAAAAAAAAGTATATTATATTATCAAGTAACTAAACATGAGTCATTTTTAAAGTTATTTAAATAGTTCAGCCAATTTACTGTTTTTACTGTTGAACGACCATACCTAAAACTAGTCTTAAACAGACCATAAACAAACACGTATATTTAATTGGAAACTTTGCGCAAATTTTATTTTTAATATTTTAGGGTTAAACTGTGACAAGTGTGAGCCCCGGGGTCATGCGAACACCCGGCGGGCCCCCTTCGGTAGTGGACTGTATGGATTGAAACAACTGGCTTCAGTATTTCACTGCACCGGCTTCACTTCACCGCGCCGCGCCACTGTCTGCTCTTCTGTCTTGCTGGTCCGCTGGTCTCCGTCGACTAAATGCTACGGCGCCTTGTCACCGTATTTATGCCCTCGTCGGCACCGTAGCGCAGCGGACCGATCGCGGCGTAAAATGCGCACTGTGTGAGGAGAGTGCCCATCTCTCCTCTCTTTCTTTGCAGACGCCAGTGGCGCGGGGGGAAATAAAAAACCGTTACAAGCTCGTTTATTTTAAAATCATTATGTACAATATTTGGCCCTTATATACAATAAAAACGAACTTATAAAAAACTTATATACACTCGCATAGTCAAAACACGCACTTCACAGATTTTACAGTTCAATGTTCGGTCCGTCGTTGACATTCTCCCCCCGGTCGTTCGTGCCTGGCTCGACGACATCATGCACCGGGAGACGGACCAACCTCCTGGCCGGTCGTCGCAGCAGTCCGCCGGTCGTGCGAACGTCAGCTACCCGCACGTGGCCGTCCTTGCCGGGTAGTACTCGCTCGATGACGCCCCGCGGCCAGACGTTGCGGGGAAGGGTCGGGTCAACGATGAAAACCAGGTCACCCACGCGAAGCTTTGGCTGGTAGTCGCTCGGCAGGCGGCGCGGCAGCAGCGTCGGCAGGTACTCCCGCAGCCACCTCTGCCAGAAGTGGTCGGCGAGGCGCTGCGCCGCGCGCCACGGTCGTCGCGTCGTTAAGTCGCCGTCGTCAAAGGCGCCCGGCGTGGGCGCGCCGGACGTACTGCCCAGCAAAAAGTGATTTGGCGTGAGCGCCTCGGGATCTCGCGGATCCACCGAGACGTGGGTGAGCGGGCGCGAGTTGATGGTCATCTCCGCCTCGGCGAGTAGCGTGCTCAGCACTTCGTCGGTCGGCGCGCGGGGACGTCGGCCATTCCTTTTCAGGTAGTGACAAAAAGGCGGGGCCGCGGAACCAGCGGTGTTCAGCGGTTAATACGGGCGGCGCTCGCGTCGCATCGTCAGCTACGTTGTCGGCAGTGGGCACCCATCTCCAGTCGGACACGTTCGTCAGCTCGTCGAGTTCGCCGAGACGGTGCGCGACGAATGGCTTGTAGGTTCTCGGGTCGCCGTGCAGCCACGCCAGGACGGTGCGTGAGTCGGTCCAATACGTGCACCGCGTCGGCCGCATCGTGTGTTCGTTGCGCACGGTGGCAGCGAGCCGGCCGCCGAGCAGGGCAGCTTGCAACTCGAGGCGGGGGATGGACACAGGCTTGAGCGGGGCGACTCGTGCTTTACTGCCAACCAGCGATACCTCGATGGCGCCACTCGGCATGACGAACCTGAAATAACAAACTGCCGCGTAAGCGTCTTCACTTGCGTCACAGAAGGTATGCAGTTCGATGATGGCTGTGCCCGCGTCAGGGCAATAGCAGCGGGGCACGCGGCACGCCCACGAGTCGCGCAGGCGCCGCAACCACTCTCTCCACTGCTCGGCGTGTTCACCGTCGATTTCGTCGTCCCAGGTGACCCCAGATCTCCACACCTTCTGTAGTAGCACCTTCGCTTGGATGATAATAGGTGCGAGCAGGCCCAGCGGATCGAAGACAGACATAGCGATGCTCAGCATTCGTCGTTTCGTGAGTCGCACAGCGCCATCTTCCGTCACGCGCTCGGAATTAACGTTAAAACCGAGGCTGTCGTCGGTGGTGTCCCAGCGCAGGCCTAGCGTTTTCTCAAGTTGAACCTGAAGCCCGAGATCACGTTCCTTTTTCAGTTGCTCTGGAGCGACGTGTCGTAGTACCTCGGTGCTGTTTGATGCCCAGCCGGTCAAATCAAAACCATCTTGTTTGTTGATGTATGCGACGTCACGGGCAAGTCGCGCCGCGTCGGCCTCGTCGTCAAAACTTTGGAGAAAATCGTCCATATAAAACGATCTTTTAATTGAGCGCACCGCGTCAGGAAACTGTTGCTCAAAATCTTCGGCGTTACGATTTTTGACGAAAATCGCGGTCGTCGGCGACGAGGCGGCGCCAAATATCAGTGATGACATTTCATATTCTGTGGGCGGTGCATGTCGGTCCCACCCGCGCCACAGGAAGCGTTGCGCCGGTCGGTCGCTCGGCGCCACTTTGATTCGCAGAAACATCTCTCGCACGTCGGCTGCTACGGCGACTCGTCCTTGTCGAAACCGAAAAAGGACGCCAAGTAGCGACTGCAGTAGGTCGGGCCCGGTCATTAATACGTCGTTGAGTGAGCGGCCGTCGACACGCGCCGCTGCGTCGAACACGATCCGTATTTTCCCGGGTTTATTCGGGTTCACTACGGCGAAATGCGGCAACACCCAGTGCATTTTGTCGGTCGTCGGTTCGGCGGGCGATGCGTAGCCAGCGTCGATCAATCGTTGCATTTGAGTGGCGTAGGCCTCCCCGAACGTCCTGTCCGCGTCCATTTTTCGCTCCAGCGTGCGCAGTCGTTTCATAGCGCTGCCGGTGCTCGGTGGCATCGCCTCGACCCCCTCGCGCCAGAGTAGGCCAGCTTGCCATCTGTTGTTGTCGTCGGTGCGGACGCAGGTCGACTCCAAAATTCGCAGCGCTCGCTCGTCGTCGGGGTTGCGCCGTTCCTTGATGGATACGCCGAGTGCTTCGAGACGGTAATGTTCTTTCACCAGCTCTTCGAGTGACGAGTCGGTGTCTGACGAGTGTCCAACGAAGTGCACGGCGCTGCGGCTCCCCCCGGTGCCGCCATGCAGTACCCAGCCGAGTACAGTATGCGAGGCAGCGGGCTCGTCACGATGGCCACGACGTACCTCGTCCGGTAGCAGCAGGTGCCAGTTGTCTTGGCCCACCAAAATTTCTGGAACCGCGTCGGTGTAGCGCTCGATCGGCAGGTCGGCCAGATGTGAAAAGCGGCTGATATCTGCGACAGTTTGAGACGTCAGCTGCATTTCGTTCATAGTACGAGCGTCACGTAGTTCGTGGCGGGGTCCAGATGGGCCTGACAATGTGAAGGTGACGCGCCGCGACTCCTTGACCTTGACTGATGACGTGATTCCGCTGACGGTGAACTGCTCGCGGGCTCCTGACAAGCCGACCTGGTCAGCGAGCTCAGTTTTTATCAGCGAAACCGTGCTCCCGTCGTCCAACAGCGCGAACGTCCGCGCGCTTCCAGCCGGTCCATGGACGGTGACAGGAACAATCTTCAATAATGCGCGGTCGCCACGTGCGTCCGCGCTCGCCACTACCTCTCGAGGCGTTTCGGTCGCGCCGGTCTCGGGTTCGCGCGATGATGAAGACGGCGGCAGGTGTAGCAGCGTATGATGACGTCGGCCGCAGGAAGTCACGGAGCAGTTTTTCTTCGAACGACAGACACCTAAGCGATGACCTCGCCTCAGACATCGGAAACATACCCCTGCACTGCGGACGAACTCCCATTTTGCATCATTGTTCATTTGCTTGAATCTGTTACACGCTTGCAGCTCATGATCAGCGGATTTGCACTGCGGACAGGTAGCAGTGTCGGTGGCGGTCGCGGTGGCAGCCATATGTACCGCTCACGCCGGCGCTGTCCTCTTAACCGTTGCGCTGCGTTCCCTCGACGTCGGTGCGGGGGCGCGTGTAGTCGGTGCCGGGCGATCTTGACGGTCGACACGCCAGGCTAAAGCATAGTTGTCAGCTTGCACATTTAAAAAGTCACTTAGTTTCACTAGCTCGGGCGTCCGGTCGTCGCGCCGCCGAGCTGCATATTTCGTCCAGTCATGCATTAATGGAACGATCTTACTTTTCACGGCCTTCACGATGTCGGTGCTTCTCAGTAGGTCCTCAGCGTCAAGGGCACGCAGCGCTGCAACGGTGTTCTTGATTTTACAGGCGAACACGTTGATTTGGCGGGGCACGTCGGTGAGCCGCGGCATGTCACGTAGCGACTGCAGCTCGTCGTCGGCGATATGCTCCGCACGTCCGAAGCGCTTTTCTAGTGCGGTCATAACTTCACTGGGATCACTTTTACCGATTAGCTGATACGAGACAGCTGTTCTGGCTTCACCGGTCAGGCATCGACGAAGACGAGACAGGTTCTCTGCCGGTGTGAATCGATGTTGTTGTTCGTCGTATGCGGCCTTGAAATACAGAAACTCGTTCGTGCCCCCACTATACTCCGGCAGCTTCGCAGCGTTGCGGTCAGGTCGTGTCGCCAGGGCGGTGATAGCTCGTGCCAGTTGAGCCATCTCCGTTCCGTCGCTGGAACCCGGATGGTGGTTGCTAGGTAGGTGGTCAGCGTGCGGCGGCAGTGCCGGTAGCGGCGGCAGCGTCGGTGGCTCACCGGCCGGCTTGCGCGGCTCCGTAGCGCTAACCCACTTCTCGGTACGGCGGGCGGCATCGTCAATAACGTCGGCTTGATCCACGTCAGAATCGTCACCATCTTCATCGATGTCGTCCAGCTGTGCTTGAAGTCGTTTCTGTATTATGTCCTTTTCTAACTCGGCCATTCGCAGTAGACGTTCACGTTCTATCTCGGCACATTTCTCCGTAGCAGCCAGCTCCGCTTCACGTTTACGTCGGGCCACAGTCGACTTGGTGGTAGTGGTCGAGCGTGTGGACCGTGCGCGCGTCGGGATGGGCGTGGCCTCCGCGCTAGTATATGGCGGTGCGTCGTGGAGGGGCGGTGGTACCTGAGTGGCGGCTGTATCTTCCGACGGTGAGGCTGGAGGGCCGAGAACAACTCGTGGTGGCGGCGCCGACATGATGCCAGAGTCTTGAGGTGTTTCGTCAGGTCTCGATTTGCCAGAACGTGTGCCGACCATCTTGAAAACGAACGTATGTTGCTTCGAACGATATGTCGAATCGAAGTGAAACTAAGAATTTCGTCGAATCGAAACTTAGAATGCGCTATTTATAGCGACTTGAAGTGTGCACTTAACGGTCTGTGCACGTACGCGGCGTTAGCGGTCTGCTAACAAAACACGTGCGCGATGCCACGTCGGCGTGGGCCGGGCGCGAGCAGTGGGGCGAGATCGTACGGACGATCACGATCGCCGCAGAACACGCGACACGAACTAACACGGCGGCGCGGCTGCGCACGCTCAACGCACGGGCGGCGCTCAACGGTCCCGACACGCGGTCGCACGCAAAGTCACGGGACTTGCGGCGCGCGGGCCCAGGCACACCGGTGAGGGCCTTAAAACGAACGCCGCTGCCTCGCGACGGGCAGGGGCAGCGGTCGCGATGTTGCACCACGCGGCGGCGTGCGGTGCAACAAAAACGATACCACGCCACGCTACGGCGATGGCGTGATATTCACACGTACTGGGCCGCGCGTCGGTTTGGCGGCCCAGGAGCCGACGAAGAAAACAGCGGACGGTACAGACAGGGCGGGCGGGCGTCTAAAAACGTCTTCTTTGCTTGAACGATGAAATATCTTGATTTGAAGCAGACCAAAATCTTGATTCGGCTCGAAGTCGACCAAAAATGTGAGCCCCGGGGTCATGCGAACACCCGGCGGGCCCCCTTCGGTAGTGGACTGTATGGATTGAAACAACTGGCTTCAGTATTTCACTGCACCGGCTTCACTTCACCGCGCCGCGCCACTGTCTGCTCTTCTGTCTTGCTGGTCCGCTGGTCTCCGTCGACTAAATCCTACGGCGCCTTGTCACCGTATTTATGCCCTCGTCGGCACCGTAGCGCAGCGGACCGATCGCGGCGTAAAATGCGCACTGTGTGAGGAGAGTGCCCATCTCTCCTCTCTTTCTTTGCAGACGCCAGTGGCGCGGGGGGAAATAAAAAACCGTTACAAGCTCGTTTATTTTAAAATCATTATGTACAATATTTGGCCCTTATATACAATAAAAACGAACTTATAAAAAACTTATATACACTCGCATAGTCAAAACACGCACTTCACAGATTTTACAGTTCAATGTTCGGTCCGTCGTTGACAACAAGTATCACAATTATTAAATCAGTTCACATTACACGCGGGCTGCGCCTCCACGAATTCGTGTAACTTTTTTGTAGGAAAAGGTTCATTTTCATTAACGGCATCGGCTCACATATTTGTCATAACCTGTCGCTGTGCCGCCCCGGGCTCTGTGACGTGATCCTTTTTCATGCATTTTTAATTTAGCCAGTTTCTGTTTTGTTCTTTCCTACAGTAGATTGCTCATAATCGCCAAGGGTGTTATGTCGGAATTCGTCGTATTTAATCGACGGGTTTCTGGTGGCGTTTTTTTTTCTATTTTCCAATGTTGCAGATTTTTATCAATTCGTATTATTTGAACAATAAGCAGCTCTAATTTTGTAGTTTTTGTATAATATTATGTACAATTCAAGAAAAATTAAATTGATGAAAAGAAAACAAGAACGCGAAAGTACATACAGTACTTAAGAGATATGGGCCAATAATTTATAACTAATCGTTAATATAATAAATGGCATTAATACAATACAATATAATAAATAAGCATTGAAATGTGCGTGTTTTTACTTTTGTTTTATCTGAAGTAAGTAAGTACTACGAATAACAAAATATATTTCTCACCCACTATCCTCTTTACATAATCAAATATTTGGCAGCTCGGCGAGCGAATTCCGTGTCTCAATGAAGATTCATAACGACTGGGTCTAGACTAAACTTTCACATTTATATGCATTTAGGTATCGATTTCTATTTTTGATCTCCTACTTCACATATATTTTATTATTAATACATTTTTATCATTTAATTTGCATAAACATGGATATTTACTTTGCTTCCTAGCCTTGCTTCAGTGTTTACTTAAAATAAAATCCTAAACAATTTAAGGCCTGGGTCTCGCTAAAATCCGCTGGAGAGACCTAACGCAGCGGCTTTCAAAGGAAGAAAGGGGCCAACACTGTAAAATATTTGTCACTTGTTTTTATGTATTTATAATAAGATTTTATAATTTATAATAAGGTTAATTTATAAAACGATACAAATAAAACTATAGGTTGTTAAACAATTTTGTTGCGCATATAATGGTGTTATTTATTTTTATGCGAATTAGTACTATGTGGAGATATTACAGTTAAAATAACAATTAAATTGTAAATTAAATTTTTATTTATAATTTTTATCCACATCTGAATTACTTTTTCTTAGTTTTAGCGTTTATTCGGCGTTTCTCTCTACGAACGCAAACTATCTGATACAAATACTGAGATTTGCGATTATTTGCAAACTATCTTTTACATTTTCAGGTCAATTTGTTCGCGCTGCATTAACGAAAGTTTTACGAGGCTGACTGGCTTCGGGAATTGTTTTCAACCGAGCATAAATATCTATTAGGCGGCGCGATGTGAGATTAATATTTTTCAATAGGAGCATTTATAAAACAGTCGAGGGATCGTCTGAGTACAAACACGGTTTCCTCGACAAACAAGGGCGTTCGAGACGAGCTAGTTAACGTAACAATGGGGGATGAATATATTAAACGTTTGGTCTCTCTTAATTTTCCTACTTTGATACAGACATTTAAACAGTTGTTTTCGTTACTTAAATTATGATTATTGATATGGTCAGCCTAACGTATTATATTATGTTAGGTTTTTTGTGTAAGTAGACTGTACTTTGAGTTAAGATAACCAAAGATTTGAGTGGGAGTAATATAAATTGAATTCGAACTGGAGTGCAGGTACGAGATAGGATAAAGCCAGTTATAACTGTTATAATGTACGTTTTAAATGTCTACACGGGCAAAACCGCTGTCTGAACCTAATACTGAAAAAAAACTAAAACTAAAAAAATGGATGGAATGGTGCTTTGCTATACCAAAGGAGTTATGTTTTCTCCACGTGTAGCAACCGCGCTATACTTTGAAAGTTGTAAGTGTCCTTCATAGGGATACCGTGTTGGGACAAAAAAATGTTAGCAACAATATGTACGCCATAAACCAAATATACACCAGCTGTGATGCTTTGAAATATTCGCTGTGAAGTAAAATTTTGTTAAACCTACATATAAAATTCGTACTCGAAAAAAAAAGATGATTCTGTAATTACATTCCTTGTGTAATTTAACAAAGTATTTGTTTAAAATTATGAAAATGACATATAGTCTATCTATAATCACTGAGTCCGATATTTCGCTCACGTTTTCGATTGTGTCGAAGTGTATGAAACGCTCCATCCTGATTATTATGCTATCTAAGGTTTCCTTATTAAGAATAACCTAAAAAAGTATGTAAAATTTAATGATGAAAATCTCATTACCCTTCTATTAGAAGTAAAGGGCTAACTAATACCGGCAATTAGACGACCCTTTTTAAATTTCATAACGCGTCGCCTTATGCTTTCCCGGTGTTTCCGTTCACGTCTGCGTCCCTCTTCGGGCCGTTAAGAGGGCGGGCGCGTGAGTGCGATAGGTGAGAGAAAATGATATAGCTTCGAAGGTCTAATGTCAGACAATAGGTAGAATTCATACGGCTCGTGCGTTTAGAATACAAATAACCTAATTATACTGTCGCCAAGATGGCGATTTTAGTTTTCCTCACGAAAATTTTTCTGTTTCATAAAGTTCGAGACTTTTAAAGTGTTTCGAAATGTACGTTCTCGGAAGGTTCGATTTTCTAGGCGGAGTAGAGTCTGAGGCCTACTTTATGTCTGTTGGTCACTATATCCGTTCTTGTTTGGTGAAATTTTTTATACAAGTTTTTATACAAGCTAAATTTAATTGACTGACTAAGATTGCCACAATGTTGTTCCATTAAATCGAATAATAACAAACGTGTTCAGAGATTATACAAATCTATTTAACTTTAGATAAACTTTGCCGTTTACTTGAACGTCCCCAATCAATAAATCGACGAGTAACATCTTTATCGCGAGGTGCGGTAAATACGCATTTCCTCTTTAAAGTTAAGCTTAAAGTTGTGAAGTTAAGGCGTTTCATTATATCGCGATAGGGCCTCGGAAGTGCGCGCGTCGGTTCCACCGGTGAGTTATGGTTATTTGAATTGTGCGAAACAAAATAAATTTAGTGAACGTGCGCTTTGCCGTTCTGCTCTTTGCATTTTTGAGTGCTTATTTCGGGTGGGATAAAACTTACCGTTATTTATTGCCGCAGTCTAAGATTTAATGTGAACTCAAACAGCGATAATGTGACTATTTTGAATAATTTTACTCGAATCTACGTTCCGCCGTCGTCGTCTAGGTGCAAAAAATATAATGCATCCTCAATTAAATCTGTAGTGCATTAAACCTTTAGTTATCAAATTACATTTTTTAACATAACTAATATAAGTTATATTGATTGATATATGATTTGAAAATGATTAATTTTAATTAAGTAAATGATTAAATTTTGATTAATGAAACGAAAGTATGAGTATAATCAATGATGTTTTAGTAAAGATGAAGTGCCTGAAGACAAAGTTAGGTAAGCGTATATATAGATTATAAAACTGAGCGTGACATATGATACGGAACATATGATACAGAAAGAGATAGCTATCTGTAATGAATTACGCTTCAAATACTCTTAGTCAATAGGGAAGACCAATGCGCTTAAATCAAATCACTATCATTCTAAGAACTTTATCTGATTACTTTGTAGGCGCTAGTGTGACTTACTTTCAGTACATGTAATAGCAGTTAGTATCGACGATAAATTAACAATTCGTTCAGTTCTTTAATTTTGTTATATGTACGTGCCCTAACTAATCAAACACAAAAATATACGGAACTATAAATACTTCATCTTCACTTCACTTCATCAGCCCATTTTTTACCCCACTGCAGGGGCTTAGGCCTCCCCACTAAAGTCGTGATAGCCCAGAGCGCAACGAACCTGTCTCAAACTATAAATACAAAAGACTAAAATATCGCCAACCGCAGGGTAGATAGAGTAGTCGAATTAATGTGTTCGGGCTGTCAATCCTACGTAACCGCGCGATAGGAGAAATGGTTCGCGTAATGTTGGGCGGGCGGGGTTAGGAAATAGTGACGTAGTAAGGCATAAAGGATATTAGGCTACTTATGGACGATAAAGCAATGTTACACGACCGTTCCCACAGGGAAATGAGCCCTGTTATTTGATTGTGTCTGTACTATAAACTAGAATCTACTAAAACAGAAATTTATTATTTCCTTAAACGTTACATACACATCTGAATAAATAGTAAAATCTGCAACGTTTTGATGCTCTAAAAAGTTTTGGTTAGATATTTTATATTAGAGAGCAAATGTACATGTCGAGCTTATTGTATTTCTTCGACCAAACTAACGAAAGTGGATAATAAATGAAAGCGCTGTAAAATTATAAAGAAATACAAACTTAAAAAAATGTTTTCTATATATGAATCTCAAAATACACATAGCTCATCTAAATATTAATGATTAGAATAATTTAAAAAGATTATTATCTCCATGAATAAAAACAATAATATACTTGTTTTCAGTAACTATTCCGAATCACCGGAATAACAGCCATTAGTAAAAGTCATTATTCAAAAGCTCAGAAAGTTTGTTAATCGTTTTATCGAAGTAAGCCGGTATTGCCGAAAATTTTCGGATAATAACCTCCCTTGAACATGATATGTTACTGCCTGCGTGTGTGCGAAAAAGCCGGATTAGGCTGGCAGTAAAATTTGTTAAAGAGCCTGTCGGAGGCTGGATACAGGCTCGCGGCCTTACACGGCTGTGCGCGGAGGTTGTATGCTGTAGGTACAGTCGCTTCAATACTTATATAATATTAACTAACAGAGTAAGCCGGACATTTTGTGAAGTTTGTACTTATGTTAACTAAATACATGTTAGTCTTCGAGGAAATTTGAAAAATTATAAGTTAACAGGGAGGGCATCTAGTTCTCTTCCTCTCAGGAATTTTAATTTAAATAGAATTATAAAATTATAATGGTATATCAATTTCAAAACGATGTAGCTATGTGAGCATAATGGTTACTAGAAAACAATTACGTGCTTGCTACTGAATACTTTAAACTTAATCATTATTGATGTTAGTCATTCAATTCCAGGGCATTTCATAATCTTGTTACTTACTTGAGAATGTCTTCTAATAGAAATTTTGTTCTTGGTTCCATGGCATTTCCGTCATCATTGAATGCTACATTGTCACATTAGAGTGCCATATTTTTACTTCACAGTCTGAGAGTCTAGATTACTCTTAGTGGTTACCTAATGTAATTTAGGTTCCTAGGCAACTAGTTAGGTACCTGTCAAATCCTGTTATATTTTGTTTACGTCGCTATCTTGCTATGAATATTGTAAATATTATAATTACATTAGGTAACCACTAAGAGTAATCTAGACTCTCAGACTATGAAGTAAAATTATGGCACTCTAATGTGACAACATCATATAATGAAACTTTTTGTTTCAGAATTTCACATTTCCAGTATTGGAATACAACCCTTCCTCGTCATTAAGAGTTTGGACAATAAGCTCACCATACTGGCCAGTCGTCATCGTAGGTCGTAGACCACTGTCACAGAAGTGACTATGTCAGGGAAGCTTGCGACACTATTTTACATGGAGAAATTTTAAAGTTTTTTTTTCACGCTGACGTATAATATTCAATTATACAAATAAATTATTATGACTATAAATAAAATAATTAATTGGTCAACACGCCTATTGCGGAGATCAAAAGCCCGACTTTTGTATCAAAGACGGCACGCTTGGCCACTCGGTCACCACAGATGAAGTCGAGACTAATGCTAAACAATAACGACATAATTAGCGCAAATTCACAACGCTCTTAGTCGTTATCACGTAAAAATACTTATGGCCGTGTAGATGAGTTAGCACACACCAATTTTTGTCCTCATATACGTGTCTTTGCGGATGAAGTTCCACAAATTATGTAATATCGTGGCGTTTACTTGTGTAGAGTTCACCAAACTGAACAAAAAGTTTCGAGTGAGTAGATGGCTTAAACCAACGGTTTCGAAAAAAACATGTTTAAAGTTTACCTTCTTTATCCTATTTAATGAGTATTTTCTTAGTTATCCACAGTTTTCCATAATTTTGGTTCGTTTGTTGAGCTTGAAAATTATGAACTCAGGAAAAAGCTACTAGTAAAATATATCTGTATAAATAGTACAGATCCAAATACGACAGTTACTTGCAAACGCAAACGGACATTAATTGTATAGTGCTTGTAGTATTCTCTTATTCTTGTAGTGCACTGGCACTACAAATGACATTCGTGACGTTTTATTTAATCTGTGCTGGCACGGTGCCGTATTTTTTGAGTTTGTATTGTATTGCATTGTATTAAATATTGTTATATTATACTTCAAGTATTGTTTAAAGTGATTGGCGATCTTAACATGTTGAGTTATGTTAATAAATCATATACTGTAACTAGTACATTTTTATGAAAACAAGACAAAAAAATAAATTATGCGTTATATTGATGCTCAAGTAACTGTTTGGTCGAGTGTACGCGAGGTGGCCGGCAACTATCTCCCAGTCGCAGACACGAACACTATAATCCCCGATAAAGCCCGCACATTTACATTCAATTCTAATTCCAGTCGACCCACTCTACCCCGATTGCCGTCTTGTTCAGACGCTTGATTAAAATTTAGAAACGAGGCTCGCGACGACGTTTGAAATACGTTAGCCGGTAAGTGATAGTTCAAGTCGCGTTAGAATGATACCGCGAGGTATTAAATATGTTTATTAAGAAACTGTGGCGGAGTGAATTTCAAAATTGTTGAAATATTATTATTCGTAGTCTTGTTCGACACTGAATATTATATTGTTTTTATTTAATTTATTTTTTCAATTATATGCTTATAAACTACAAATTTTATTACTTTAAAATATCAAAATCATGCGATATATTCAAATACCACTAGTAGGTAGATGTTAGTTGGAGTGACGTCACAGATCATGGTTTAAGGTGTAGCGTACGTCTTTTGCGACGATCTGAAACTTAAGATAACAATCAAATAGGTTATGATACAATATAATCGCGGACACTGTTTTTTGATTTGATTGATTGATTGATTTTTTTGTGCTGTAGTAGAGTAACTTAATAGAATAATAAAATAAATACTAAAAGAAAAATCTTAAACATCAATTAAAACGGCAAATCTTAATTTTATTTTTTCTGTTTTTAACTGTATTGATTTTTATTTGAAAGCCTATAATTCAAGAACCACTATAAAGATTTTGATAAAACTTTCACAATAAATACATGAAATCCAGAGCAAGAAAAAAAAATAGGTGAAGCAAGATTTCACAAAATATCTTCAGTTGTTGAAACACTGTAATTTAGAATGCTAAGAGTGAAAACCATTATAAAATGTGGTTAATATTGAATAATATAACATTGGTAATAATCAATAGTAACTTGGTAAGATAACTTTACCAATGGATTTTTTTAAATATTATAACAAAAATAGCAAGCATTTAACAAACATACAATGTTTTATAAAGCTTGATAAATGAAAAATTTCTTAAAAGTTCACAAAATTATACTTACAAGAAAAACGTGCGAACATTAAATTAAATATTTCAAGAACAAACGGCACTTAATTGAGTTTGTTCAGGACAAAACAAAGAAGAAAAAAACTTTTAAATTGAGTGTCCGTAGAAGTGTTGCGAACATGTTGATCTTTTACAGGCGCTGGGTCGGCGTTGGCCGCTCTTCGAAGTTAATGTTTTTCTTAGAGAAACCTTTTGTAACGTGTTTGTTTTGCTGCTAACTCAGGTATTTTAGGCACATTCCAAATCGTTTTTACTTTGACAAGTTTCCAAATCTTATAACTAACCGCTCACATCGAACAAGTAGTTTAAATTTTGTAACACGTAGTTGTTATTATTATTTATTTGAAGTTCTCAGAGTCAGTTTGATACACTTTTGCTTCGTTCATCGCGGTCACTCAAAAGAATGTGTGAGTAATCGAAAAACTTATTTGTTAAAACCGACGAGTTACATATATAGAGCATGGGCGAAATTTTGGCATTGGATAACCAGCAGCAATGTAAACTATTAAATTCACGACCATTTCTCTCTCGTAAGCATTGTGCGAGAGGAGTGCTGCACAATCTCACCGCTGCTGCGTTGGACAGAAAGGTTGTCGCGTGGATTGGTGCCGATTTATGACAGACAAATTCATTCGACGCTACTAAGAAAAAAAACGTTTATTATACTGACTGGTGACAATACATGGCTATATTAACTATGAGTCCGAAAGTAATCCAGTTGACGATATGGTGCTATAAAAGAGAGTCAAATCCAACGAAATGTAGCCGTGCACTAAGCACACAGAAACAAATGATCGCCTAATTTTTTCGCAAGACGGGTCATGTTGCTACTGCGGTGCTAGAGGATCGAAGAACGGTTAACTCAGAATGGTATGACAATTTGTGTCCCAAAAGTATTATCAGCTTGGTATGACAAGCGACCGAAGTCTAGAATCCGGCATCTACTCTGACACCATGACAATGCCTTGTCGCAAACGCCTGTGCGAACACTCAACTTTTGCTATTCAATAAATGTGCCTATATTACCTCACTCGCCATATTCCCCTGACTTAACACCGTGTGATTTTTACCTATTCGCCAAAAATTAAAGGAAAATTGAAAGCCATCATCATTATTATCATCATCATCATCAGCCCATTTTTTAGCCCACTGCAGGGCCTTAGGCCTCCCCCAGGGTGAGGAGGGCTTGGAGCTTAAATCCACCACGCTGCTCCACTGCGGGTTGGGGACTGTAACGACCGCCATCGATTGACAGCGTCCGGGACTGACTGCTTAACGTGCCCTCCGAAGCACAGTGTCAGTGATATTGTGTACTTAAGTCAGAAAAATTCATTGGTACACGCCCGGATTCGAACCATGGGCCTATGAGGCCTTATAAGTTAGAGACAGGTTCGTTGCGCTTTGGGCTATCACGACACACGAAAGCCAAGATGTTTAAAAGCAAAGAAAATGCGCTGGTTGCTTATATTTTAGATATATCTGAAGTGTCTAAAGAAGAGTGTTCAGAGATATTTTCCAAGTGGTTTAGCCGTATGAAAAAGTGTATACTTACTCAGGATGAACATTTTGAAAAGATCGATCCCCGTAATAAAGAAAATATAGTAGATATAAATTTTGAGTACCAATCTAATTTCTTTTGGCATGAACTGCGTATATTTCATTTTACTTACATCATTTCCGTTATATTATATTTAAGATTACTAATAGTAAATAATATCTAAAGTAGTTATTGCGTATTTGTCATTGTTTACTAAAATCAATAGCTAAAATCTGTGTTCCAACCGAGACGTGAATTGTCGAACATATTAAAACATAAATTTTAAAATATTAATCGTCAATGCAAATGAAGTATTTTTTAAGTAGTCACTCGAGATTACTCGACACGTTCAGTAAAAAACATGAGTTTCTACGAAACCCTTATATTTTTACTGCGCAAGAGTCACTTATAAATCACTCAAATATTAAAGTTACATCCACCATATGATTTTTTTTTACAAATACGTATAACTTTTTATACATATTTAAAATTATTTATTTTTATTTATTTATTTTCTTTATTGGAGATAATACAAAAACAATAAATTTATAATTAGAGATAAGAACATTGATAAGAAGTTACACATATTTGTGGATAAAATTTATTTGGCTGAGGCGAGGTTCTCGAGTCGTCACGACGAACCGGATGCCGTGGCGTAGGATTGGCCCAAGACCGTGAGTGATAGAGATCTAGGGGGAGGTCTACATCGAACAATAAACGTGCGACAGCTGCCTGAAATTATGTTGATAACGATCTAAAATTTTGAGATAAAATTATTGAAATGCTATATAATATAAAACAATTTCTGAGTGAATCCACATAGACGATTCACCCCTTTTTATATTCATCGAAAGCGACCCGCATAGAAAGGTAAAAGTTTCCAGCGGGCGTATACAGTTTTTACTATCGGTTGATTTTTCTATAACACGTATGATGGAATGTTACGAGCGACGCGACGGCGCCGGAACTGCGATACACGGGGTTGAGATCCATTTTGATTTTATTTTATTTACAAAGTTCGGTAATGGAGGTGTTTCAGTTACAAACACGATAGTAATCAGATAGATAGATCGTTGTTGGTTAGTTTCATAAAAAAATTTATGCGTAATAAAAATAAATTGATATTTAGGAAATCTTACTATTATATTATTGGATGTTTGTTGCCAAACGAAATCGAATACTTCTCTGTTTAAATATTTTATATAACTTTTAAATTATTTGTAAGTATGCCTAAATAATTTGAAGTACTATCGTTCTGTTGGGTCTGATAGTGTGAAAGTTCGAAAGATAGTCCTATCTGACTGTCTTTGAAAAAACAGAATTATTAAAAAAAAAATAAGACAAATGTTTCTAAGTCACTCTTGACTTATATACCTAACACGAAAAGAAAATCTAAAAGGTTTTCTTGATTAATTGATTAAACTTCTGTAGGTACTTCGAAACAAAACAAGCCTCGACAAACGCTAAATCTAAGTAGGAAGGATTTATTTTACTTTCCTTGGCAATTAACGTTGAAAGTGAAAAATCTTTCAAAAGTTCCGCAAACATTTCGTTACCAGTTTGTACCCTTTCGTTAAATTGGCAAATTTTTCTTGTGAAACTTTTCGATTCACCCTTTTCTTTGGCAATCGGGATCCTTTCGCGCCCGCTGACACAGAGCACTCGAAATGCTATTATAATTTCGATTGATACCGACTCTAAGTAGAATGCAATATATTTTTACGTGATTATATATACTTGTGTACAATTATAGAGAGATAATTATTTATATAACAGTTTCCTATAGTGGTTCTGCCTTAAATTTTTTAGGTAATTACAAAACACAAGAGAAAAAAATTAAATAAAATGTATTGATGAAGGTATAGTAGATTGTTTTAAAAATATATTTGATTTCAAATTATGAAATCGATCACTATAATATTAATATAAAATGTATTATGATTAACTATAGAAAATAAATTAATTTAATTTAATAGTCAATATACACTCTGTGCACCTGGATCGTTCTGAGGCACAATAGTAATGGGCGCGGCGGCAAACACAATTAGGTTAATTAATGAATTAAGAACTGGCGGGTTTCTTTATCTTGTTATTAATTTGTCTAAGACAAGGAACGTTTCGAGAACTTGGCTGCGCCGCAACTGTTTGCATAGAACAGACCAATTTATTTAATCCATCTTACTTGTGCAGTGTAAGTTAAATCCTTGTTGAAATCTCTTAATCCATCTAACTGAGTGATACGCATTTCAATCATGGAGAAATCTTCAAATCCAGCAAAGGTCAAAAGAATGCAATGGGATCTGGTAGATGATATTTGCATAGTATAGTAAATAAATTTGACAGCAGCTTTTGGTTTTAATAATAGAGTCAGAAATGTCATTTCACAGTATCGAAACTGTCAAACGCTATTTCGCGGGGGTGAAGGCTAGCGCGCGGGGACCTCATGCATTGAAAGCAGACTGAAAGTTGCCAAAGAGACACCTAGAAGAAGAGTGGTTAGACGGTAAGCGCAGAAGAGTTCTTCTGATCAAATCGTACTTTTGTGGATATTAGACATTCTCGCTGTAGGGTTAGTTTACTTCCGAATGGTTGACATATATTATAAAAAATAAATGTTTTTGACTTCTAAATAAATATATGCGTTTCCTTTAGAATTTAGCCAGAAAATTACTTGTAAAATTAATTAGCTAGGACCTTAGCTTGCAATTTTATCAATTAATTAATTAAAATAATATCAATAAATGATCGTTTTTATGCAGATAATATAGAGTATTTCTTAAGATAAACAAATAAGCGTCGAGGAAACAGCATCAATCAACACCCGGAACAACGATTTGAATATAAAACGTCCAAATGTTGAGTTCATGAGGTGCGCTGATGTGGGGCATGTGAGCCTACCATTACTCATAAGAGTTTGCCACTCCCTTCACACGTGACCTGCAAGCCGATGATGGCCGCAAGACGCTGCCAGCTTTTCTTAAAAGCTGTGGGGGTCGAAAGCACCAATACATTGTGCTTGCATAAAATTAGACATTAATTCTGTACTCTATAATAAAACTTCTATAATGTATAATAGTTAAAATTTACCTGTACATACTAATGTTTTTACAGAGACACTCTCGTTTACTATCGCATTGTTGTTGCATAGGTAGTGCAAATCCTAACCTAGGTGATATAATTATTTTTAAAAATTCACAAAAATTGACATTTCTAAGTTAGAACCGTGTTTTATTTTATTTAAAATAGGTATTTTTTCGATGCTTTGAGAGATGTCTTTAATCATTTGTCTCTAATTTAAGGCACTTTAAATACTCAATGGAATAATATTGTCTATTTGTGTACGTGAATGGTATATCAATTTAGTCTACATTTCTTTGACGTATTTCGTAGAAGATAATAAGCATATCATAAACTGTAACACGTAAGATCCGGTGATAGAAGTAGTCGATAAATAGTTACATAATAATATTGTTACATAATGTTACATAATGATAATTGTTACACAAGGGATGAAAGGGACGATCTTCCTCCCGAGGTTAACACTGTTTTTCATTTCGAATATGAGGAAAGTAAATAAAAACGGATTAAATCCATGGTGAAGTCATTTTATACAAATATCGGCATGTGATCTGCATACTTAAATAATTAGCACTCGACAAAACAACTGAAGATCAAATTGCCGCTTTCTCGCCTTTTTTGTGTTTCCTTTTCGGTGGCATTTCACGAGCCAGTAGGTATTTTTTATCATTTATGATTGTAAATGTTTAACTCAAATCTATGTAAATGAAACAAGAATTTAGTTAAAAGTAAATTACAAGTATAAAGTCATGTTACAAAATTGTTGAGAATTTTTAATTACAACTTTACGCTGCGATTTAACAGAGTGACTGTATAAAAAGTTGGGACCGAGCTTGTCTAGTTTTTAAATGTTTGGCAGCAACAAAAATTGTTTCCCAGGGACGAAAAGTATTGTTTTCATCCCTCTGATCAGATAACATCAAACGTACTTTCCGTGTATGAGAAATAAAAAAATTATAAATACTGGGAGTAACTGAATCATATCAGTCGCCCGGAGATGTTTCAATTTGTTAGCAGCGTGTCCGAGCCCAACCGAATTTAAATATACGACGTTTCCGCGCCGTCGGACACCGAAAACGAGTGTTATTTAGATGAGCATCAAATTTGTCGGGATTTTTGCGGATACTTTCTGTAGCACTCTCCCTAGGGAAAAGGGTCCATGAGTAATCCCAACCGAATAGTATGGAGTACCTTTAGACATTTAAAATGATACCAGGACTTTTAAATTGGATATTTTATAAAAAATTGATTCAGAGTTATTGTTTTCAAATATTGATATTGTTATTCACTTACGCACACTAACATAAACTAATAAATTTTTAAAAGCTTTGTAACTTGCTAATAATATTCATGATTGAGGGTTGCACACCAGGATTAAGGAATCTTCGTTTTCAACCTACATTGCATATTAAAAAAAAAAAAAAAATTTCAATTTTGTTCAGACTAATGTAGTTTTAAGTTGTGAATGTAGAACGCATTCCATTGTACACAACAATATTGAATCAAACACTAAATTAGATTTGCAGAAGTCAAAATATATGTACTTTAATATAATATAATAATAAGCTTGTAACATCCCACACAGCGCCATCTAGTCACAAAGTAAGCAAGCGTGATGCTTGTGTTATGAGTACTAAACGAATAATATACATATTTAAATATTCTTGATAATATATACATACATAGATATATTACACCCAGACACAAACAAATATTTGTCCCGGGCGGGAATCAAATACGTCACCATTGGCACTGCAGTAAAGGTCTCTCTCTAATAACCACTCGGCCAATCAGTCAGTTTTTAGTTTTAGTATTTTCGTCTTATCCACCATAATTCAAAACGCGGCACCGTATCCTTACGTACGTTTTAGCATTCCGCAGAAGGAGTGGAATCACTGCGGTGGTAAAAATCAAATTGAGTGGCCGATAAACACCCCGACTCGCCGCCTACTAGGGGGACGTCCCGCAAAATTTTGATTACAACGAAAAGTGTTACTTATTCTCGAATAAAAAATGCCTCAAGAATTTTTCCGCTGATGTCGATATTGTTATGGCGGGTTTATGTCGAAAATTGGGGGTACGGTTATTGCATATCATTAGGAATTATGGGCTCCCGAGGTAAGGCCGAGATAAATTGCTACAGAAGAGGTGCCGCCACAATTTTTCACCGATAATATAATTATTGGAAATTTATGCCGCACTCCCTTGATTTCGTGACGCATCAACATTCAGTATTTAGAGACTAGGCTGTTCTTACTTTAACTAACTAAAATACTAACTTTTCAAACAAAAATTTGTTGTTGCGGGAGGAATGTTAGAAAAGTAGTATTGGAAATAAACATTTTAAGATGAAACGAAAGTGAAATCAATTATGAGCATTAACTAGGCTAGACATATTTTCGTACGACGATTGCTTAGCCTAGTGGATAGCGACCCTGCCTACGAAGCTAGAGGTCCCGGGTTCGAATCCCGGGTTGGGTCATTATTTATATGATGAATATTGATATTGGTACCGGGTCTAGGTTGTTATATGTAAGTGGTGTCTTCGCTTGGTACCCAAATCACAATGCTTAGTGCTAATGTTAATGCTAATGCTTAGTTTGGGGCTTAGACGTTGTTGTATACGTTATTATTATTATTATATGGATTTCATACAAATATCGCACTCATGAAAATTTTTCATACCAAAATGTCAGGCGTTCCACAGTCATATTTATGTGAATAGCTAGTAGTAATATGACATCGCACTATGTATTGTGTAGTCTATAAAGAAGCCTTATAATTATAATGGGATATGAAGATTGTTTTTATAAAAAACAGTAGAAATAAATACATAGAACAAAAATTATCGTTCTACGTTAGTGAAATTACTATACACGTCGTCAGTGAAAAGTATCGAATATTATTTATGTATTCTCGACAAACAAGTGAAAAAAAATTATGCGTGCTACGTGCCTGGCATCTCATAAAACGGCAACGGGACTTATTTCATATAGTTACGAGACGATAAAGCATAAACGCATTCAAATGTGATGTTATTTTGCCGCCAACACGGGGTAATTTATTTTCGGGCCGTTCATAATTTTCTTTTATTCACTTTATGTTGATTTTTCCTTCGAGAATAAGTACTCGGTAACGATAATATTATTTCAACGGCCCCATGCATCACGTGTGCTTAGGCCCGCGCGTTTCGTTCTTTGTTATTATTGTGCGTCGTGCTTTGTCTTCTCTTACCCTTCGTAATTTCATTTAGAAGTGAAATACTTCGGGGCGTTATAACGAATTAAAAGGTTTTTGTTATTAATAATACAGTACGCCTGTGTATTTTTTAACATTGCTATGTTTTATCTTGGTGGTTATCAATCAATGACAATCAAATTCGTACAAATTTCATTTTCATTTGAATAATAATACCAGAGATAATAATGTCACAGAATACCAGATGGGCGTGGTAACTTTATTTATACAAACACAAATGATACTGTTTTTTAAGACAGCAGCGGAAGGGCGAGATGGTGTCAAATATGAAGTACCGAGGTCACCGGAGTTCAAATTGTAACATAGGTATTGAAATGTTAACTTCAATTCATTTGTCGGTACTACCATTATCAATTATCATACCAATATTACGTCGCCCTTTTTAGTAGAAAAAATCTACCGAAGGTTGTTACCACATCTATATATTCTCACATCGGTGCACGGAGACGTCATTTATTTCGTAATAGCAATTCGTAGGGTACAGTAGAAATGCTCAACGCGTTAAGCCGAATATTATGAGTCGATGGCCGCCACAGGTGCCGCTAAACATCGAACTTGCAAATCTGCATCTCTCCCCCCGCTTCCCGTTCACGTCAAATGCGTGTTTGGCTTCCGTCTTATAGCCGACCTGAACGTCTGTAGTTTGAACACGTACTGCATGTTTCAGTATGCCCCGTCCAAAACTTAAACTTGTATGGGAATATGAAAAGTTGTAAGTTTTAAGATTATTCCGATGTAATTTAGCTTTTATTTTAATATATATTTTGAACAAATAACCGGCTGTGCACGTACCTGCTAGATGTTCCATGCCTTTCATTCCACCAGCCCATTATGCCCCACCGCAGGGGCTTAGGCCTCTCTTCGGGGTGAGGGAGATTTGGAACTTAATCCACCAAGCTGCTTCAGTGCAGGTTGGTGGATTTTAACGACGACTGTTCATGACAACCGGGACCGACAGCTTAACGTCTCTCCGAGGCACGGAGTCAGTTATGTGCTTAAGTCAGAAAAACTCATTGGGACACGCTTGGATTCGAACCACGGCTTCCATGCCTTAATGATGTATCAATCAGACCTCAATAATTGAGCTGACAGATATACAGGATGTAATGTAAGATCGGCCATTTATTGAATATTAATTCTAAACTTTGAAAATTCTAAATAAAGTATTTTTTTTTTCTAAATGTGTATGTGTAGCACAATACCACAAAAATATAAATATAAAATAGTTCAATATATTTTAACCCAAAATGCAGTAAATTTTTTTCCGAAATAAGTTACTGGAGCGAAAGAAAGAAGTAATACCTACCTGATTTTATCGTTTTACTTATCAAAAAGCTATATTGAATTTCAAATTTTTTATAGTTACTAATTTCTCTAAAAGTAATAATACATCGATAACTCAGTAAACATACAATATGGAGTATTCACGAATATTTTTATTTACCTCAGTGCATTACTATCTCAAAAAAAATACATAATCTTAAATCACATCCCTTAAATCAAATAGATAATTGTTATTAAAAAGCGAAAAATTGGCCCTCGTAAATTACACTATATTCATGGAGATGTTCCTAGACCTCAATCGCAGTGCGATCAACATATTGCTAACTTGGCGAAAAGGCTCGGTTGTGCAGCTTACGTTGCCGCTGTAAAAAGGATTCAAAACCCTTCAGACATAGAAAACGCGATATTGACATATCTCAGCGGGTCCATAGTTTTATAACATTCTGCTGTAGGGACATGAAGCTAAATGTATTCGTACAATTTATAAACTAGGCCCTAAAGTATCATTTGGGGATTTTGAATGTCAATAAAGCTAAAGCTTCTTACAAAAGCTCATTGTCTATTGCAAGACTATTTAAATGCAAGAAATAAATGTGTAGACCGCTCGCTTATCAATTCGTTTCAACAGTTTCAATATTCAAGTACTTTTCGTTAAACAGTTTTGTTTTTGTAGCTATAATTTATTAAATTAATTTAAAAAAGCGTCCAGTTTCTTGCGTACGCTTTTGAGGGAACCAGCACTTTTATGAATGCGCCTTTGTGGGGACGTTTTTGCGTCCACAAATTTTAAATGATTTAAATACACTTGTGACGTATCCAATATCATTTTACATAACTACGATACAAAGATATCTGATTTTGACTTTGTTCATTTTTGAAGAATCAGCATGATTTCGCCTGTCTCCACTGCATCTATAGAGTGTATCGCGACCCCGTAACTTTTCAGCAAATATTTACAATTCTCTATGGTCACTAAAGGTCATAGTTCAGTATAAATAAATAAATTATAAAACCCTTCTTTCTTCATTAATATTCACCTCAGAGCGCAATTTTTCAAGAGTAGGCGTTACCGTAATTGTTTCCATTTCAGCTTCGGCTACTGCCCAGTGCCCACTACCATTTTAATTACATATGATTCCTTTGTAACGCCCTACAAATCGCTTAACATCATAGGAAATTTGGAGTTTATCTAAAAATTTGTATTCGAGATTGCAACAATCGAAGCGTGGACAACAGAACCAACCGTGTACAAAGATGATTATCTTCTGTAAAGGACGGAATGTTTGTTGATCTGATTTCGCTCCAGCCGTATTCAGTTGACCGTTATAATTTTGTGTTGGGAAGGTAGTGGTGTATAAAGCGTTCGGCGGAGCATGAAATACACCGCCATTTGGCGACTGCCAACTGGGTATGAACAACTTGGGCATCGCGAGTCATTGCTTTTCACAGCTGTGGAAACTTAAACTTGTATGGGAATACAAGTAATAATATTAATATATAATAAAAAAAACGAAATCTGGTGTAGAATATTTGCATTTGATTTAATCTTGAACAAAAATTTAAAATTCGAAAATTGTTACGACGGCCATAGAGCCAAAGTACAGCGACACATATACTAGACTTTATTGTTTAAAGTCTTTCGTGATTGTGATATAAAGAAGGATAATTAAATGTTTGAAATTTGTATTGATATACATATAAGGACGGTAATTAAAAACACGCCACCTTGTCAGTCCGCTATTGCTATCTCATGTGCCTCGCCGGAAGAAATATGGGTGGGTTGAAAGAACAATAAGTTTGAAAGAATTTAGACACCCAGAAAAAAATGCTTAGGACGAAACTAACACATATTTCAAAAATACCAATATGATTCTAAATCTCCTTTACACTTGGAAACTTGTATTCAATCAAGATACTCTGTATATTCATATTACTTTATGAAAATATCCGATTATATTTGAACGCTAAATTAGCTGTGACCGACGAAGTTTTTGATTTAAAAATTAATTAACGGAAACGAGCAATGTTGTCGCTATGTGCGAATGTCGAGCAACGAATTACGAGTAACGAAACGTTTACACGCCATCGTACAATTCGGCAAGTAACTTGAAAATCTGCGTTGCCTTTTATAAAGCGAATTAATGATAAGACAAATTTTTGATTAATCAAACAATTAAATACGATTCTATTAAAAAAAAATTAAAAATGTGAGATTGAATAAAAAGTTATTTACATTTTTTTCTTATCTTAATCTCCGGCATCGCTGGGCAAAATTCCTCGGGTACTTCTGGAAACGTTGTAAATACAAAGTGAAATTTTAGCAACCATCCAACTTTTAATATAATGAATGATCTTTGATAAAAAACCGATGGTTGTCTTGTTTTCTTTTAGTATCCTTCAATAGAAAATATTGAGATATGACTACACAAACCTTTCCCGAAAAACCAATAACTCTAGTCTCTATTCACGGCCGCTGCACGCTCCGCCCCGTTTCGGTCTCAAGATCTCGGACGCGTCGTGAAAAAGAAGGTTACCAAAAGTTATAAAATAACACTGTTGATAAAATAATTTATTATTAAAATGTAACCTATATTTATTATTTACGTAATGAGGTCTATTGGTGATATCTAACAACTACAGAATTTTTGGATGGTTTGTTTCATCCGGTATATGTATATAATATGTGTAGGTACGTACATACACTCGAAAAACTTTGCCATAGTAGGATAAAAACAATTATGATACTGATATTTACTAATTTTTAATTTCTAATAAGCATAGATAAGTATACTTTAGTTCAATACATCGTCATCGACACCAACAGTCAAGAGCGAACAGGGGAAGTTGTAAGTGGGTAATTTCTTAATGAACTTTGAGTCCATACAACAAAAAAGTTGCAATCTTATAAAGTTGTTTTAATGTCCATCGGGACATTATAATTCCAAAAAGTGTATGTACTACAAAAAGCTAAAATATCTTATCATAAAATTTACGTTTGTTACAGCAACCACGCGGTGACTTCGAATAAAATCCTACTAAACGTCATTTCACCTTTAATGGCCACCGGTCATCCGATAGTTTAGCCATGTCGACGTGGCAGCAACGCTATCTAGCAAGTTTTCCGATACACTGGCCGCCCCGGTCCACCAATTATCTAAATAGCCATCTACATTTCTTACCCCTTACATTTTATTATTACCGGTCAATTTATCCGATAGCACGATGCGAAGCCAGCGTTTCTTCGAACAGCCGAAGACTTGTGTTTGTCTAACAGATCCGACTGATAAACTGGACGCAGCCAGAGAAATAAAATGAGGGATTTCAGAATGTTCATTCTGTGTGGGGGTTGTATTTATTTATTGAGGTGCATTTAGTAGAGAGTTATATAATACCTACAAGCGTTTTCCCGAGCCTTCGCTCGCATGGTACCTATAGGCGATAATAGTGTGGATTTTATCGTTATGTTAGGTTAGCTACTTCTGTTGCATGTATTAGTAATATCGGTGGTGGAAAAATGGTAAATATGCAAAGGTAAATTTAGCTTTGGGTTAATTAAAATAACTCGTAACTTAAAGAGAAGTCAACCCTTTAATACCCGTTTTTATACATTAAAGATAGAATTAAAAAAAAAAATAGTAAAACACGTTATAAGCATTGGTTTAATAAAGTTGGTTTAAAATTTCAAGTTGATATACAATTCACTTAGAACTTATGATTTTTCCAGTTTCTAGACTTAGCAGTTTGAGCCTGTGTGATCACATATTGGTGTTTTTGTCTGTGTCTTTAACCCAGTTAGTAACCACTTTTGATTTCGCTCGCGTGGTTTTTGTATATAATTGTATTTTAGAAATATTAATACCCGTTTTAGGCTTATTATTCATTTAGTAGATTATTTGTGTTAGATCTTATTTGGTTATGCGCGCTATTTCTAGTTTTTTCATAATTTTTTTAGTGGTTTAGCAATTTTGTACTCTTATATGGCGCGCCCCCGTTCGGTCTTCGGAACGGTATTCAAAACAAATTTCCCACCCGACCGTACCTCTGAGATAATTCATGGACAAAATTCCCTACCCGCTTTAATTAATTATATTTCTGTATGGAACGTGTTTTTTGACTCCCGAATTTCCTAACATCGCCCAACCAGGTAGGTACTTTATAAGAACCCTATAAAAACACAAATAAAATTAATCATACTACACAATACATATTATAATAAATGTATAATAATTTATCCACTGTATAAGATTCAAATATTGTACAATCGATAATCTACTATGTAGAAGTTTTTAAGATATAAACACTAATAGACAGACGAACAGATAAAAATCTTGAAAACGGTGGGCATTTCGCCGGGTCCGGTAACGGGTCCGTGGAGTATTTTTTTCCGTAGTTCCATTAGCTAGTGATCGAATTAAAATCATATTTTTATTACCTACATCGTAGCTAATTAATTTAATTACTTCGGATAGAGTAAATAATAGATATAATTTTTACTGATTGGCTTTAAATTCATAATGTCGTCCTTTTTGATAATCTTGTTTTGTATTTTAAGTTTTTAAAATTGATCATTTTTGGGGGATACCGTAGTTGAATGATTTTGTTTAATACCTAGAAATTTTTGAACTTTTTGTAAAGAGATGTAAGAATAGTATTTCGATGACTAGTAATTTTCCTTGATGTACGACTAACTCACGATTTACTTCCAATTTAACACAGAGCTCATAAATGAAAATCATTCAACAACTGAATTAACCAATCTATTTCGGATGTACAAAGAGAACGTTACCGTCATTCAGCTAAGACGCATCTAGGACACAATGGAATTCGGTTTTAAATAAAGGGAAGTCCCTCGATTGACAAACTGCCCCGCCCCGCCCGACTGGACTTAATGTGCCGGACATTCAGACGTTTGTTCACTGCTTCAAGTTGTTCGAAATGTACAGAGGTGGCATTGTAGAAAATATATTATGAAAAATAGCATGTCGGACTGTTATTATTTCTTAAGTAGCAACATTTATCGATTCTTATCATTGTTTACTCATAGCTGCGAATTTTAATAGACTGATAACAAAGGAGTTATAAAAAAATGAAGTTTATAAAAACTGATACCTCAACCTGATAAGAAATCGTCTCCTTGTTGTAATGGATTCGATTATTTTGTACAGTTTGGAATTAACGCATTAAGTAATCGAATGCGTCCATGCGAGTGGAATAGAAAGGATAATAGAAAAATATTTATTTATAGATTTATATTAAGGGCGCTGTAACAGAATCACCTTTCATTTCGGTACAGTTTCAGATTGAACCGTAAATTTCTCAATTACAATCAGTATAGAAGTGACAAAAAGGTATGGTTTTTGTAATCCTTATAGTTGAAGACAATTTAGAAAGAAAGAAAGAAACACATTTAATAAGTGCCACAGATACATAATACACAGCAGACAAATACAAATGACAAAACACAAATAGAAGTTCTCCGCAACCATGATAGGAGCTGACTCAGCACACGCTGCAGGTGTATGACCACGCCCACAACGCTGATGTTCAGTCAGCCCCTATGCGAGTCCGCCGCACACACCACAAGCACAGCAACCCAACCGTACAATTATATTACAAGTATTACACTAGCAATGAGATGAGCTACACAAATTATGTACAATGTTCAAAAGATATAAAAATAAAATAAACAATTTCACTATCAAACGGAATCCACTAAAGCGTGATGAGGCTTTGTCAGAAGTATTCTTTGAAAATATTAGTACAAATATAGATTAGGTCACAAATCGTCATGTCTGGGGATCACCATCTCTATGTTAAATGACGGCAATGCTGACGCGCTGCCGCAGGCGGACATTGTCTCGCGTCACAAGGGACAGTGGAGACAAAAGAAATACATCACTCTTGTGTCGAACGTCTCGGGACAAAATGATGAGATGGCATATATTTCAAATCGACCTTTCGTAAGATAAGCTGAAGTGATAAGCTCGTATTTTCTCATTTTTATTTACAAAAAACCCCAATTTTTATTTGACATGTGAGAATCACATCGACCATGTTTTAGCTGTACAAAATAAACACATTCTGTTTCTTCAGAAATCGACGGTTGATGAATTTACACCGAGCACCGAGCTAAGAAACGTACGAAGGTTTATATTAATAGAGCAAGCACAAGCGTCGTTTACAGAGAAATTAATCTTCATTATAGTTTTTGTAATGCGGCGATGAGACATCGTCCCGCCTACTTCGAACTATAAAAATTTAGTTAGCTTATCACATGCCCACTCTATCGAGATTATATTTGTAGGAATTGAAATCGAATACAAAATCCGTAAATTATTCATCATAATTCTAAATAAGTAGATTAATTTATGGTAACGACAATAGGCCCCGAGGGACGTTTAATGCCCCTCTTAGCACTTTAATAGTGCATCTCATTCCTTGGGGAGCGGTCAAGCAGCGTGGACGGCGAGAAGGCGGGTCGGAGACATTAGAGCCACTCGAGACCCGCCCCTTGTTTGTAGGCCCAAAATTACCCGCAACGCTGATTGCGATACCCAATTTTCTTACTATTGCGCCTCAACCTAAACTAAGCTTTGAACGAATGTACCTACGAAAATTATTTCGGTGCAGGGATATTAGAGTCAGTTGAGATACGTTGAGAGTTGAGAAAACTCGAAAATTTTACAATAACATGAATAATACCCATATGAACATATTGAATATCAAGCACGCTTCTATCGTTATGTTTTATAAAAAGATCCTTTTTCTCTTTTAGATGCAGTAATGGCAGTTACAAGCAGGTGTTGCAGAGTAACGATCAAAAGGATCAACTAACACCTCCTTCTCTTATTTAAAGCATTATATAAAATTATTACTTATTCCCAAGATTTCGTCACAATGAAAACTACATTATTGTAGTGTCTGTATCCATCCGTCCATTCATTTGTCCGTTAGTTGTTTCGATTTAACGTAAAAAATCAGAAAATAATTTATGAGGTCAAAATAAGAAACCAAAATGAACACAGAAATTCTTCGAGCCTAATTCTTAGATGCCTAATGGAGTTCAATAGAAACTACAAAGTTTAAAATGACAGTCTCGCGCGCTCCTGTGGCTCGTATGCAGAAGAATTATAAACTCTGTAGCTTATTTTCTGACACACCTTTATTGCGTTTACGTTGAATCGCTATCAGTGGTCGCACTCTAAATAGACGTGATTTCAAATATCTTAAACTCTGATGAAATTGTGACCATCTGCCACTGACTGTGGCCTCGACTAAACGAATCTTTTCCCCCACCACCCCATTCAAAATATTAATACAGCGGGCTAGGGGGTGAATACTAAATTAACATACGCGTACACCTTCGCCAAACATCGCCAAGACACCGGGCTAATACAATGTTTGCCTCATGTAAGGGCCTTTCGATGAATGTTAATCTGGCTGAGTCAGGTTACCCTCAGCCCGCATGTATAACTTAATCGGAGGCCCTCTTGAGCCTTCTAATTGTTTGCTCTCGATATTGTTATCGTTCTTCGTTTGTGTATTGTAAGGCCCTTAACGTTCTAATAATGGCTTCAGTAATTATAAATGTTAACCTATAGGAAGAGATTGAAAATAAATATATCATTCGTGTTAATATAGAATCCTAAATTTAAAAAAAAAATTGCTACTTGACAGCCTCGACAGGTATCGTAGAATGAATTCCGAAAGAAATATTTGAAAGATCGACAGGAATTTCTTTTCTTTTTTTATTTTTAGATACTGTTTGGATATCTCAAATCACGACTCTTAAAAACTATTTACTTAAGCCGCTACATACGGACACAAGATGGATACGAAATTTGGCAAAAGCAGGTAGTACATTACAGTTTTTTTTTTAATAATTGCATAAAAACTCGATTGCAATAATGACGTTTTCTCAAGTGGGTAATAACCATTTCTGCTGATAAGAGTGTTTGTATTCACTGATTTATATTTTCTGGTATATTCATTGTCATCATTGTCACATAAGTCCAGCCACCATTAGACAGGCAAATTTTGCCTAGTGTGGGAGTTGGGACCATAAGCACCGTAAATGACACCGTCTAATTTTATAGTGTTCGTTTTTAGTTTTTTAAAGTATTTACTTTGTGCAACATGTATACAATTTCAAAATAAAATTTCATTTCATTAATACATTTCAAGTAAAACAAATAATAAATCAATGAAATCCCTTAAACTTACATATTTATAAGACACCTACGTATCTACGCGCAGATGTATAATACCCTTACCTTTCTAATTATTTTAAGATCCTCCACGTTTCATACACCCGAGAGAACGTACAGGGTCATAAAATGTCACAAACAAACGTCTAATAACGCGTGCGAGTAACGAGAAATTTTGCGCCCAAATTAAAGGCAGATTTCGTGTCGTGTTTTTATTGGTAGCGGGGGTACCTCCTTAACACGGGGCCACGCGCTCAATCGTCGTAACGAACGACTTTGTAAAGTTAACTCCTTGCGAACTCACATTGGGTTACGTAGAAGGAACTTATACCCATATTAATGTGTATAAGTTTCATCTGAATCACTAATAGCATTTCGAATGAATGGAATATTTTTCAGAACGATAATTAACAATCACTATACTGATTTTAAAAGAAAATATCAAATACCTGCTGGTAGTATACAGTATGCTATTCGTAACTATTTATTGAAAAACATGTATGTAAGATCCAGAATGATGAATTCATCATTCTGGATGATGAAAGATGAATTGATTGAACTGAATTTCTTTATTTCTTGCGATAATTTTACCAAAGAGCATACACCATCAAGACAAGTCAAGAAAATAATTTTAATATCATATGATATACACACAAAAGAATTCACTCCCAAAAGGCTATTAACGCGAAGAGTCCATGGGCAATTACAAAAATGGGCGCCATAACAGCTATCGTTGGTGGAGAATAAACACAGAACGTGTTCCGCATGTTTCTCTTTAATTAGCATACCGCCATAGTCTTGCTTTCCGTTCGTTACGTCATTTCCATATGGAAAAATACGATTTTCCTTCCCCGCCTTGTTACACACAATATGTGCGTGGTGGGAGGTGTCGCAAGAAACTCCCTGAACGTGAAAATTATACGGTCGAGGATCGCATTAATTTGCTATATTAATTTGGCTGTAAAACTGTGTTCGCGACAAACCGACGGGAAATTTTCCAAGTTTCACGTCCCATGCGGCCGCCCTGTTCACACAAATGCGTGTAGAGCCTATAAAACCCCCCCGCTTTTGTAGGAACATCTATGGGTTGTGCTCAGTTATTACAGTGTTGTGTCATATATTGTTTCACGTGCTGAATGAGACTTCGATTTATGGTTCTAATTAATTCATTATTGCATTACATGTATGAAATTTTTCTAGTTGTTCGCTGTAACGGCAAGAAACAAAGCTAAATAGGCTAAAATTTCGCAAAAACTAAATCATGTTAGTTATAATACTTAGCAGTCTGCTTATTTATACTGCATTAATACAAAAAGTAAAATCATATATCTTTCTTTACCTTACGAAATTGCAAGTAATACAAGTAAAGCTATCTATTCACAAATGCAATGGAAACTCATGTAAGGTGCAGCGGTGTAAGTGATAGGGTCTGACAGTTCGAGTCGGAGCTCATTTTTAACGCCTTTGTTGGACTGTCAATTGGCATCCAGATATAGCACCGTCCCGAACCGCCCCGAATTCCCCTACGGTCTTGACCACTTAATCGAACCCTGATTTATGATGGTCAAGCATGGAATAGGCACTCACGGTTTCATTTGCTTTAGTATTATTAATTTATAAATTTTGATTAGTTCGAGATATGTTTTTCATACTTTTGGTTTCAATTAAGTTTTTCATTTATCAGTATTAAAGTTTACTTAAAAATTACTATACTATATTAGCTACAATTCTTTTTAAATGCAAGAAAAAATTATGAATATCTTATTAAAATAGGAAAGTGTAATGAAGATAACAATCTTCTAATACACTTTCCTTGATGGACAGAAGTCATTATTCGCATAGTAATCAGTTTTTCTTTTTAAATTTTTATTTAAGTTAGAAGCAGATAGACAAGCGTTGATATCTGACTTATGTTTTTATAATATGAAGGAGCGTCGTAGATTTGACAACTTAGCAATCCTAAACCAAAACCAATCACCGTGCTCAAATTTACATTAATCTTGGCACAGTTGCCCGTAAATGAGTGATTTAATCAAAACTAACAAAACCAACAATCACTATACGGATTCATATTCAATACATAAAATCAGTGGGTACATTACAAATAATTAATACATTACAAATATAATATCTGTTAATTTAAACATTATTAGCAAATATAGTCCTGTCAATATTTGCTTACGTTGTTTAAATTACGCATTCATTATTTGTAATGTACTTACACTATTCGACTGGCCGCTCGGAGTCGATAACTTTCTAGCAGTTGTATGTCGTTTTAAATGTATAAAAATTACTTACATGTTTGTTTGTTAATCGACCATTTTTGATAGAAAAAGCGTGGAAAAAGCGCACATATTACAAGTTCTTTCCTGGTCATTTAAATTTGTTTTTTAATTAAATGAAATCGAAAGTGAATAAATTATGTTATTATTATGTAGGTATATTTCAAAGTAAATGTTCGTTGTTTAAGATATATTTTTACCCTTATAGATCGTTTACAATAACCTCTCACGTATCAATATGTAGTTTACATCTCAGCCGCTTTTCTCCGATAAGCATTTTCTCATGACTTGCATATTCGCGAGGTGGCGCGAGGGGCCGTCACCCGAAAGATCGACATGTTTATCGCCTTAATATAAAATAAAGGGAATAGGGTTAAAGCTTTTCGATAAGAAAAATTCGACACGTGGAAAAACAGGAAATTGTACTTTTCGGTCTCCATTTTGATGTAAGCCGAATTTTTTTAAAGTTTTTCAATAGATAAATACAATTTTTCATATCAAATCAAATTAATTTATTTGTTATTTTTGGTATAACAAAAATAACAAATAAATTAATTTACGTTAAAAGTGTTTCTGCTTCCTAGTTTTGTTTTTGCGTTTTTCTAATCCTTAAGATTAAAAACGGGAATTACTGGAGTTCGCCCAACAAAGGGTTGGACGCTGATGGACACGTTTAAGAGCTCATTTCACGCGAAATATTTCCTTAAATAAGAAAGTCCTTAAAAATCTTCATTAAGTTTTCAAATATCCCTTCAACGACATGCCACACGATAGGGTACGCAAAAAAATCATCTCTTTGTTCAATGTATGGAGAGCGAATTGAATGATGTAAATTGAACTTTTCTTTGTAGAACTATTTAGTGATTCATATAAAACATCTGCATGTGAAATTTCTTGAAAATCAGTACAAAAATGCTGAAGATATGAGCTTGTAATATACGGACCGACATAACAAAATTTTAAGGATTTAGTTTTTGCAATTCGATAAAAACATAATCGCTTTGTATTAAAATTTTAGATGCATCGTTGAGATTCTTAGATATGGTAACGAAAAACGTATTCGCATCATACAATGACATATATTCAAATACAGGCAGTGAATAATTTTATTTGTTTATAATTTTAATAACTCCCCGCTGGCGCTGCCACCCATATATCACCACGCTCGGTCGCGTAGGGGTGTGCATATTTTTGCGCCGCCCGAATACAATAAGGAATATTGTCACTTTAGAATTTGCGAGGTGGGGAACACTTCCTCCGGTAATATTTATAGATTATCCCGGATTTTCTCCTTGAAATATTCGATGTAAGCGCATGACAATATTTTTATGATGACACTTAAACTATGCGGAGAATTTTTATATACGTATTTAATTGTTTTGTATAATACTAGAATAATATAGTAAAATGTTTGTAAACTTTAGCCTATATACAAAAATAATTAGGACGATAGCGAAATACGTGCACCACAATTTCAATATACGTATATTAATGCTTGAGTATTTTCAAAATTACGAAATTTGAATCTAAAATATTTATTTTATTGTCTTTAAAGAGAGATCGCTTGCTTTTCGTCCAGGGTGTGAATACATAAAGCAAAATAAGTGATTTTGAATAGAGAATGTTATTAGTTTAGCACTACAATTTAAATAAGTTAGGTTAGACTTTGTAAACTTTAAGATGTGTTTCAAATTATATTCGACATTTTAGTAAATTGCCAAATATTCCTCAAGTGCCGTATTAAAATCGTAGAACTGTGTCATTGTTAAAGTGATTAGGTGTAGTCTGCGCTCGCGTTGCGATTTTTCAGCATGGATGTGTGAATAAATAAAGTATTTAGCGCGTGTTTAAATTTTTTAATTATTTTTTGTATAGAGATTAAATTAATAAAATACTTAGCAACACAAAAACCGTGCGTACCTTCCTATTATGCTCGAGCTCAATTTTTTTTAACTAACGATTCGATTTCATTATTTACTATGGAGAGAGAATTTCCTTACAGTCACACATAATTTTAATATCTCTCCCCTGTAGACCGGGGTCGTATTTTAAAAGCTCGATATTTTTTCGGAGCTTCATCGCCGTGTGAAGTAGAAGTCAACTTTCGCGATTTGAATTCCAAATCGTGGCGGTTCGTTCCGATTCACCTTTCTGTTTTTCTTCATATTGTTTATCTACGTTTTTTTTATTTTGTTATCGTGTGCCTTCGGGGTGCGATTGTTTGTTTATGCATATAGCCTTCGCCGAATTCGAGTATCGAACCTTTAGAAGAAGTTGATGACTTTGGTCGAAAAAGGTACTATGAAATCTTTATATATAAAAACACGTTGTTTGTCCGCGATAGACTCCTAAACTACTGAACCGATTTTAAATTTGATTTGCACACCGTGTGCAATTTGATCCAACTTAAAAGATAAGATAGCTTACATCTCAATTTATAGTCGCAATATTATTTTATTGCAAATTATTTGTCTATTATTTGACAGTCACAATTATCTGTTAGCTCCAAACTATTCTAACACATGGCGATATCTGTTGACTGGATTGAGTAAATGTTTAATAGATGGCGCTATATTAAAAATACAAACGTTTTATATAAGCTAAAATTTAATAGCATAACCACCACGTGTTGTATAGATATAAAAAGCATAACCTGTGCTTACTATTCCTGTGCACATACCTGACTTCGTTACGGCGGTATAGTGTTTTGAAGTAAGAGTGAAGATGCTAAAAACACTACCTGTCTTAGAATAATAGTCGACATGAATTCTATGACTAGCTAAAAACCTACAAACCATACTTATTTAGAAAAAAATACCTACCTATACTAACTTTTATTGTTCTCGAAATGTCTTTGTCAAAATAAACACGCAGCTATCCCAACAATGTTATCGATCTCAAAATCTAAACCCTAAATGTAAAATTTACTCTGGGCCTTTCTCAATGACAGTTAAAATCATCACCACATATTATAAAATAAAGTCCTCCGCCGCGTCTGTCTGTCTGTCTGAACGCGATAAACTCAAAAACTACCGAGCGGATTGGCATATTATTGACACCAATGAATGGACAGAGTAATTCAATAGAAAGGTTTACGTGTACAATTTATTAATGGTTTGTGGAAATTTGTTGCATTTGACGATTATTGTTGAAAAAGTCGGAAAAAATCAAGCCGGCTGGGAGCTTTCATCTAAACGCTGCCTAAGCCTTTTGAAATATAACATAATAATGTATGGAGTGTCACTTTTATAGGACTAAAGAAAATAAAGAAAAGTCCGCGATGGAATATGTCTATCTTTTATGGACAGCTTACTATACCTATTTTTAGGTTTTAAAAAATGGTGTAATATGATGTGATCATTGGAAAGTAATTTATACGGATACAGTATTAATCCTTATCAAATTAAATACGTTACTTACCTTCAGCGATTCATACCCTTTATATTATACAATTTAAATTAATATCTTAGGAGCTATTGCGAAATATAAATATCGCGCGATAAGTAGCTGTGCGACACGCGTGGTTAAGCTGAATTTATTAATGTTGTATACAAAGAAATATTGTTGTTTGTTTTTATGTATTTATTCTTTACTTTTTCAAACATTTTTACAATTGAAAATAAAATACGTTAAAAATACTCCAAGTAGGATGAACGTACGTTACATTTGAATCTACTAAAATCCAATCTACGTGTTCGACGCAACGAACTGATGGACACTACGCAGAAAAAACCACTACGGCTTAAATGATCTGCTACCCGTGCAAATCCGGGGCGGGTCGCTAGTTTACTATATTGTAATAAATCGAGACATGTAAATTAGCTTGTTTTTTTCTATATTCAATTAAGTGCTCCAGTTTGACTCAGTTATCACAAAATAATGTGTCTACTGATAAACCGATACAGCATATTAATTACTTTGTTATTCATAAAGTTGACAGTTGATCCATATTATACATTACATCTAAATATTTCTAGTTTATTTACGGATCAATTACTCTGAACCAGGACAATTCTAACTTTATAAAGCCGATAAATTGAAAGTCGATTTTTTTTAAATTAAATCGGGCATTCTTTACTATGAGTATTATTCTACTAAAGTAGTCCTTTGATAAGTTTAATGTGCTTACATCCATACTTTTATAAATGTTACCTTTTTCGTTGTCTCCCTACCTTTACTTCTGTGATACATAAGATCCGATTTTTTCAAATATTAAAAAAAAAAACTGCTTTAGAAACTCACTATATGTATGTGCACGAAACCCAGGAAAAGTGATTTTGATGAAATACGCTAACACAATAAATTGTAATAAACTAAGGTCATTTACATATTACGTCTATAATAATTAAGTTACAGAATATTCATCAAGTGATAGGTATACGGATGTAAATGATTGTTTAGTTAGTACCGGGCAACGGGTGTATTATTTCCATTTAATTACCATCAATACGTTATACTCACAATAGCAGAAAATCCTCTGTAAACATAGATATCTCGAATTGTCTTAGTCACCCAAAACATATAGACAATTACCATATATATTCTAATTAGACATAATTTAGTTAGACGTTATTAGATTAGTCTCTAATTTCTTGTGAATTCTAGTGAAAGAGTTTCTCAAAAAAGTTTTCTTTTATTTTTTTCCGTGTAAATAGATCTATTTAGAGCTCATTTTAAATACAATATTAAAAAATATATTAATGACAAAAATGCTAGAATTAAATTGCTCTAATCCACTTAGTTTTTAAGCAAATGGATCTTTAGCACCGTCAATAAAAAAAAAACTAAGTATTTTGAGTTTCTTGCAGTGTTCTTTTCAGAGTGGCCGCGTGTGAACTTGCGTAAAATTAGCTATATGACGTTCAAAAGTGACAGCACAGTCTTACTAGAAACTAAATGGATTTGTTATAAATGTATGCAACATTGAAATCATTTTTCTCCTATATAGGGAGCAAAAGTGCATTTTAGTCCCGCACATCGGGGCCACTTTTTCGAGTAGGTTGTATTGTATGGTTGGTTCTCCATAGTTCCTCTGCATTTTTTACCTAACTATTCTATATATTTTTTTTATAATAATTTTCATAGTTTAATAGCAGAAAAACAGCGAAATAACAAAATTATCAAATAAGGGAAGACAATTAATAAGGGGAGGACAAAAAAGTGATACCTATAACAGTTTGTATACTTAAAAGTGGATGGTAAGAAATTGAATCGGCCTCTTGCCAATAACGGCTTACCAAGTAGCCATTGATTTAGATAACTTAACCATTTTAAAAGTGTCAAAAAAAATCGTCTTAATTTTTATTTGGAGTTCTTGAGGTCGTCATTTTGAAACGATTTGCCTATATCCGTGTCATAACTCTCTATACTTACCCTTCTGCAAAATTAGTTCCAACTTTACGCGATAAACACAACATTAAATAGTTACTTGTACAACTTTTTTGACTTTTCCACTTTTCTTCCCGTCTGCAATGACCTTTTCCAGACGGACTGACGCACTTGTCAAATTAAAAGGTTCCTTTTTTTGCACTGAGAGAACTCCTTCGTACAGACGTATATACGTACATACGTTGACTGTATATTTCAGAAATATACAGTCAACGTATACTTTAGCCTTAAATACAGTATAACATTAATACGGATACATCAAAAGTACGACGACAGACTTGTTCTGCAGCTGCATGGGGTAATATACTGTGGTACGCTAAATCAAGTAATACCACGGTTTAAGTATACAACATCCTTTTTTCATGTTGAAATTTTTCTCAGTGTATCCCTTTTTGAGATCACATTTCCGCGCACCTGAGAGAGCTGGGTGCGATAAAATGCATGTAGGTCAAGTGAAGTATCCTTCAAAAGATTTTTTAATATATTGTAGTTGTTTTGCTGTCTCAAACGCAAATATAGACAGAGCTTTGTAGATGTTTTACCCATTAGCACAGCCGTACGTTAAAAGGAAAGTTTTCAAGTTGTATGCGTTTGAAAATTATTCTAATTGTCGAAATGTCTGACGATGAGTGGCACCAATAGGTACTTGTGCTTCCATATTAAGAGCTATTGTAAAAGCTTCTCTAGATACTCGAAAACATTAGGTGCACATAAGTCAGGGCGGCCACCCTCGTGTTGTCTTAGTAAGCACTAAGCTTAGGTCAAGTAAACACGGTCCATAATGGATTCTACCCGTGACGTTGAATTATCATCTTGCCGGATATTGAATATATTAGAGTAATATTGCCATTCGGTGTCCCGAAAGCTTTGGGATAGTAGGTACAGTATATATTAATGTAATTGTTCATGTAAATCTCAGTTTATATGGGTGTTATCCTGGGATTCTATGTATAAAAATTTGATTAGTATTTCGCAATACATATCTATTAATTTATTATCAATTCACGTACATCTGGATTTCGTAAAAGCTCGGATTTCATCTAAAATTTTTAGAAATTTATTTCTTATTTTAATTCGAATTATAGATGATTGGAGAAAAGCAATTAGTTGAACAGAATCACATCGTCTCGTCCAGGCAATAACGGAGGAGATGAACCAGACCGCGCCCAGCCTTGAATATTAATCGACTTCGTGCGATGGATTAAAAATTCCGCGTCCCAACAACTGCGGTCCCATCACGATCTCTTGTGTTTTTAAACAACTTTTTTTAGACATTTCTCATTCATTTGCATATTTTTTCCGTTTTTTCCCTTGTGAATAACTTAATGAATCTTAAGAAATAACGTTTGGGTTTGGGAACGAAATAATTCGGTTTCCTTTTTGTATCTATGAATATTTTTAAAGGAATTGTTATTTTAAGACACACAAAGAATCTTAGAAAAAATATTAAAAGCGATTACATTTCCGATTACAGCAGTATTCAGAAATGTAATAATAATAATATACTTCAAGCTCTACATGTAGAGCTTAACTTCACTCGGCTAAGTTATATGTTGATAACATATTCTTAACGATAATAAAATTGCTTACTACTATTTTCTATCTATGTGCAAAATCAAAAATTTTAAGTGTAATAATTCTACGACTAGACCCATAAATTCATAAAGACTTTTAAAGGTATTACGCTCGATATAACGAAATTTAACGGATATTAAAAAGTTTAACTCGTCACAGAGTTAATATTGACGGGCGTAGCAGATGGTGAAAAAGGGTTTCCTCAAAAGAATTCGCAACATTGACAAAAAGGCGCAAAGAATCACTGGCGGGAAGAAAAGGGGCGAACTAACTTATGCGGCGATGAGAGAGCCGAAGAATTAACAAAAATAAAAGGTGACGGCCGCGGCGTGTTTACGGGCGAGAGGGGGTCGCCGCCTTAATTAAAGGCTTTAACACGCTTTACGTTAAACTTTTCGCGATGCAATTTGCTTAAAAGACAAGAATTATTTTTATTGAAGTCATCACTAATTTCGGCCGCCGCCATCGAAAGTCGGGGGTGGCGATGCGACAGTTCTTTTGTCGCAGACAAATGGCGTTGTAATTGCGCGGTTTTTAGTCCGATATAATTACAGGCCCTGTGGCACAAAGTCGAATAATGAATGTACGACAAAATAATTTTTCGTGTTAATTTCATGTAAATAAATTATATTAAATGTCATGGGAATTTTTTAAATTCTGATTATTTAATAATAAACAAATCTAATTAACCAAAAAAGAAATAATATAGTTCGTGAATTTTTTCTGTTTAATACTAATTATAGTAGACAATATTTAAATGTCATCGGAATTTTTAAAATTCTGATTATTTAATATTATTTATTTATGTTAAATTTAAATTAACACAAAGATTATACTATAATTAGTAGATAATATTTAACAGAAAAAAAAACCACGAACTTATGATATTATTTCCTTTTTGGTTAATTAGATTTCTTATTATTACAAAATCGGAATTTTAAAAATTCTGATAACACATAATTTTTTTTGACTCTTATAATTTTACTTATATTTATTGAAATAATATAATTATAAACCTCTCACGTTGAAGTTTACGCTGACGCAGCTAATGCTATATAAATCGAGCGATTGTTAAACGCTGTTTATGAAAAATGCCCTCTCTAATTAAGTTTCAAAGTAGCTAAACAAAATTTAAGTAGTATTAATTATCTTTCCCGTTGATTAATAAAAGTCTGCCCTGGCTGAAAAAATCAAGTGGAGACAGTTGTGCAAATCCGACAGCGGGGGTGGACTCGCGGAGGGTACAAATTAAAATCATAAGAAAATAATTAAAGTCCGTAAGGGGATTTATTGGACAGAGGCGACGTGATTAATTGGTTTTTGGGAATAAGTTTGGGACCGAGCAATAAGTGTCAATTTTAAAACATTCCTTACTTTATTGGAAAAATTAAAATGAATATTAATTAATCTTGTTTTTTTTTTCCTTTCGCCATTTGCTTTGATTTGAGAAAAATTATACACTAAAGAATGAAGTACGAAATATACTCCACTAGAAAAATATTAGAAATAATAATAATAATGTTTATTCCGGAAACATTAATACCATGAAGTTATGAAGGAATGAAAAAAAATGAACCAAGAAAAAAATGAAGTGCTCCAAATAAGTACACGCGCAGATTTTCTTTAATCATACATAACTACTTACATCATAGACGCTAGGTCCATGCCTTTACTAGAGCCTTTATGATACACTGAAAAAAGTGGATAACAAAACTAGTTGTGTTACCATAAAAATAGCAAAACTTTGATAATTTTTAAACAAAGTTAGTTAAAATGCAAGCTATTGGTGGGTAAGTTGATACAAATGAGTTTGCCTGCTTATAGCAGTAGTTATGTTGCCACTATTTTCAAGTAACTATTAACAAATTTTTTGTTACTCATAACAAAAAAAATTTTTCCGTGTAATTATATTAACATTGATATTTTTACCGGCACATCCGCCGTGCTTTTGCTACAGAGTAAAATAGTGAGTTGCCTATGGACAAAATTTCAAATGAGATATATTTAATTATTCCAAATATCAAGTAAAAAGACACGTAATGTAACTATACAAACTTACAATGAAATTAATAGACGACCGCTTAGCCTAGTGGGCAGCGACCCTGCCTGCGAAGCTGGAGGTCCCGGGTTCGAATCCCAGGTCGGGTCAGTATTTATATGATGAATATTAATACTGGCACCGGGTCTTGGTTGTTATATATATGTGGTGTCTTCGCTTGGTACCCAAAATACAAGCTAATGCTTAGTTTGGGGCCAAAACGTTGTTGTGATTGTGTGTGTTATTATTATTATCATTATTATTAACAATAGGAAAAGCAGATGGGTGAAATTTAGAAATAGTGTCTAGAGGCAAAATTGTGTGAACAAGTCACATTAACATATATTTTCAAAATTTCTCTTTCACATAGAACAAGTTAAACTTACTATTTTAAGTTATCTTTTACAATTATATTCTATAAAATTAGTTACGATTCTAATTGCGGAAACAAATGACTGGGATTTTAATAATTCAGTTATGCAATCAGTTTCAATTCCGGGCACGCCAGTGGGGTTCAACTTGACCATTAATAAATGGCAATGATACTTCAAAGTTAACCCTCTCGCGGACGCCTTTCCTCTCCGTGAATAATGAGCGATATTGAGCACTTGCGGTGCCCTTGCTTGTACACCAATGAGTTACCTAATTTAGAGCTTTTAGATAATTGAAAATAATGTATTTTGGAACAAAACACGGCAATCATTTTGTTACTATGTTTTTGAATTATTATGTATTCTGATAGAGCATGCTATTGTTTATATAAGAATTGTAATTCGATCAGCAAAACAGATTTGATGTTAACTAAAAATTGCAAGTCAACTACTCTTCAGAGGTGGTTTCAAATAAAAATGTGTTTACTGATTAGGTACCATTTCAGTGGAATATGTACATGAAGCATAAATTGTTAAACCATTTTTTCTTAATCTGATTTGGTAGCAAATCGTAAGCACACGGTTCATAATTTAATTATCGTGGTAGAGCTATTTTATTACTATTGAAATAAAATGAAAACAACTACAATTCTAGGCTTCATCTGTGAAAGTGAGTAAAAATGGAATACCTATTCAATAAAAAGACCAATTGATTTAAAAAGAAAATACGAATTGACTAGAAGCCCTCTACTGCGTCTAACCATTCATACTCTAGCTAGGTGGTGTAAGATGGCGAGTTTCAGTCCGAGAACTCCCCGCGTGCCGGTCTTCACCCCCGCGAAATCTCGTGCGTCGGTCTTCACTCCAGCAAAATTGCGGTTGACATTTTCGATACTGTGAAGCGACATTTATGACTCTCTTACAACCAAACGCTGCCGTCAAATTTATTTACCCTATGAGGCATACACATAGATATATAAATTATTTTTTCACAACAAATGGCCATACGAAAAATCTGACTTTAAAAAAAAATTGTCTTCTTCCTTTAATTTTAAATGTAACTATTTCAATGGTCCATTTATTCAAAATAACAGATAAAAATAATAGTTACGAAATAAAAATAAACGAAGGTGTAGTTTACACTGTCTCTCTTGATCTCTCCTCTGGAGTCCGACTTTTTGCTTAATTAGGTTCAACTCTTAGGTTTAAAAAAATTAAGTAGTGTTTACATAAATCTTTTACAAAAGTATTTCTTAGATTTTGAATATTAAGAACAGTATATGTGCTTAAAGGAGCTTCACCAAAAAAATTGTATAGCCTGTATGATCTTATCCAACACTGTTAAGATTTTTAGAACAGAACAAAATTTCTTTAATTTTCACGTCACTGATAGCTTTCACTACGTATACCTATACTGAGAATGAAAATATTATCACGGCCTTATATACATTTCCGAGTGGTTAAAAATTGTAACAATTGTAAAACAAATTAGTGATGAAAATGAGACACGGAAATCATCTCGAGTGTTAATTTTCAATTATGAATTTAAAAAAAAAAAAAGCTTTTAATTCAACGAAAGAAATTTGCAATGTAAAGTCATCAAACACGTCGAGAGGTGAGAGCAGAGTGGCTGGCAAGACTCATTACGGCCGAGCCCTGGAGGTGCTCACAGTGAAAGGTCTTTAAAAACACACTTTTCTGGCGACAAAACGCCGATAAATTAAATCGTTCATTGTCTTCCCGGCGACCCCATTTAACTTTTTATCTTCCCAAGATTCGTTGGGGTCCTCGATTGTTTATGCTCTTTGAAGTAAGCTTTTTTTAAATGCCGGAATGAAGGAATATCAAAAATTTGGTACACATTTTGGGTTTTTATTACCAAAGCCATGTATGTAGTTTTTACCCATTCGGTGGAATCACCTAGTTATGTTCGTAAGTTACTATTTGAGTACAAAAATGTATCTTCAGAATCAATATTTTTTGACTTTTGTAGGTCAATATTTAATTTTATGGGATCAATCCTTATTGTGTCTTGTTTTATTAATACTTGACTGTACATAGATCTAGTATAGCTAATACTAATGTTCAATTACCTATTATTTGAAATACGTTATTATATTTTTGAGTGGAACAGATTAACATTACGGTTATGCAGTTTATATGAGTCCATGATTTCTTTATAAATTATTCACAAATTCATAACGTAATGAAATGGGCGTTACCGCATCTAGACACTTAAAATCGCATAAAAACTCCCGTTGCGATGTCCTTTAATGGCGCAGGCTCACCCTCTGTGAAAACAAAGAAAACCTAAAAAGGCTGTATAGGATGTGGTGTAATACTCGCGATATTTATTATTATAAGAATATCTGGGGAGAGTAGCGCTAGCGGGCGATTACGAGGAGGTCCGCGGCCGGCGAATTTATGGTCAAACTTCGCAGCGGAGGCGACGGCGCGACTTTTTATTATGATCAGAGCAGTGGACCGTGAAAGCAAGTTGCCGCGGGGAGACGTCATTTCCATATCTCATGTCTGCGTCTGTCGCCCTGGTGCTTTCTTAATAAACTCAGCTGTAACATTTTTTTATTTAAAAAAACTTATTACAACGGTAGATGCTATATATAATTTTTAACAAGCTGCGGTCCATTGCTTTCCATGTATGAAACTAGATTGAAATTAAACAAAATTACTTCGTCCAGGTATTTGTATAATAAATACATCACTGTAAATTTCAGAAATATTTTAATTTTCAGCAGCGTATACAGTAGAGAGTGCATTGTTGCGAGAGAGTGCAATTTTAAGTATAGGACGAGAACAATTGAAAATTATTTGTCGACTTAATTCTACGAGAGTAGCGATCCCATATGGTAGACGTTTGCCGGAGTTTGTAGGCATTTTTGATTCTGGTTAGGCATCCGGTGGGCATTAGGTACTCTAATTCAGGCATTTTAAATATTGACGCCTCGCATACCATGTCATCCACGCTGCCGGTGGGTGGGGTGATAGCAAGCGCGGCATGAAGACGCAATTTTAAAAAATGTGAAAGTTTTTATTCTCACTATTGGCACATAACACTGATATTGAGAGGATATTCTCATTAATTAATACGCAACGGAGTAAAGAACGTAACAAACAATAGCGTCAATTAAAGCTATTATATTTACTCAAGCAAATTTCAAAGCGAGCGGCGAAGATTTTTATTCCTAAACATATCATCATGATCATCAACCCATTTTTACCCCACTGCAGGAGCTTAGGCCTCCCCCAAGGTGAGGAGGGGGGCTTGGAACTTAAGTCCACCACGCTGCTCCACTGCGGGTTGGGAACTGTAACGACCGCCATCTATTGACAGCGTCCGGGACCGACTGCTTAACGTGCCCTCCAAAGCATGGTGTTAGTGATATTGTGTACTTAAGTCAGAAAAACTCATTGGTACACGCCCGGATTCGAACCATATGTTAAATAAAAAAGATTTACTCAAAAAAATAACATCTTCAGAAAAGTACCGAAATTGAGAATTGAAGATTTGGACGGCGTTATATAAAAATGAATTAAGCGAAGCGAAGCAAAGCGACTCAAATTAATATTTTGTATTAAATAAATAACTGATACAAATCTTTCATTTTCACCTTTAAGTATAAGCAATTTTTTTTCTGGGTACCTACTCTATGTGTACAGGCATTTTTTCCAAAAATAAGACATTTTTAATGTCAAATTCAGGCATTCACCATTTTTCATATGGGGTTCCTATACAGGAGTGAAGTTGGGCGCGCAGCCGCAGGGATAATGAGATGGTTCTAGTGCTAGCTAGCCTCAGAGTCGTCTCCTATTTCGCCCACGCCTGCCACTACAAACATGAAAAATCACGTGTTTTAAAGTGATTGGACTGAATGACGAATATGATGCCTCTGTCAAACTCTGTGATGCACACACATGAATTGTTCTAGTTGTTTATATAAATAATATTGTGACGTACGTCGTAAGAAGCACGTCGATGATTTAGAAAAAGTACTGGAATGATCATGCGGCTTCACAAACATATCGACCGAATACAGAAAAACTAGGAATTCGAGATTAAAATAAATTCAAAATATTTTTTTATTATTTTAAAGGCACAAAGCGATTGCTGCCGCTCGAAATTATATTTTTAAGGCGGTGCTGTGATGCGGTCAAAGACAGCGCCGATCCGTTAATCATTTCTATAATAAATTACCTTTAGAATTTCAAAATTGATGCCGCGACTCTACTAGCCGCCGTGTTCCTGTGCCCCCTCCCCCCGCCCCCCCCAACATCCTATACGGTGTATGTCCACATTTTAAGAATAATTGTAGCCGACAGGTTGAAAAAATAATGAAAAATATAAGTTCGATTTTTTTTAAGGTAATGTGTTCTATTCACGTTAATGAATCATATAAAAAATGATGTACAGTGATAAAAAAAAAAACTCTGTTTAAGGAGTCGCCAGGACCAGCAAGTATTTCTGGAAGAGTCAACGAACGAACATTTTTGCAAACAAGTGCGACAACAGTTTGCGATTTTGTTAAGAATTAAAATATAAAAAACGAATTAATTCGGTGTTTTTCTACATCCAAAAACATCTGGACCGCTAGCGCGCGCGTAACATGTACCTACACAGAGATAAAAAGAAGTCGTTATGCTTTAGTTCATCGTTAATTCTGGTTTTAATACATCGACTTTCATATTTCCAAAACATTAAAATCTTTAACATAATTACACATAAATTATTCGTACTAGAATACCAAATTAAGCTGATTTGTGGAATAAATTCTAGTTTTAAAACTATGAAAAATCGGGCGAACGTGTTTTTTTCATCAAAGGTACGAAGATACGTCAACTACGGATCTTTAAGTCAAATCAATAGATGAATAGCTTTTCATCTATTCATTAAAACTTAATTAAAAAATCAAAAAGAATATTTAAGCTCCAAAAAAAGAGACTGATTAAATGCTTTCTAAGCTAAACTAATGGCAGAAAAAAGCGTGTCATTTAGGAATCGGCTTGATCAAAGTTTGAGCAACAATATACATTTTTATTTGAAACTGAACTGCTTCTAATGCTGTAACTAGAACTATTTATTGAACTGTAACTATTTATTGTAACTGTAACTATTTATTGAAAAATATGTTATTTTGCCTGTCAGACCTTTAAAAGTCCTACATAATTTTTTTATGTAGGCACAAGAGCAAGAGTATGAACTAATAGAACATTGTTTAACGGCTTTATGCTAAACAAGTCCGACGAGCAAAAATCATTTCTGAAAGCAAAAGAAAAGAAAGCAAAATAAACAAAACCGTTTTAACTTCGTCTCTTCAATTCTTGATTTAGGGGGAAAACTTTGAGTAAAATATGAAAAATGTGAATGTAAGAAAGAAATAATTTTCCGCGCGAGTTGCCTGTGCAAATGAGCTGAATGAGAGAGCTACTCAGGCGAATGATTGAGTGCTGATGAAACAAAATCCAAATAAGCAGACAGCTTACTAAGCTAAGAGAAATTCTGTCTATATGCATGTCGATAAGATTTCGTTTTGACTAAAAAAATCTATATTATTATGACTGACCGGTCGGCGGAGTGGTTAGAGACCCTAACTACGGAGCCGAGGGTTCGATTCCCGTCCTAGAAAAATATTTATGTGCATGAATATGTCTATTCGTTCTTTGTCTGGGTGTAAAAGTATCTGTGTAAAAAAAAGAATATTTACGTATATCAGTTGTCTGGTACCCATAACACAAGCATAATACTTGCTTAATTTGGGACTAGATGGCGCTGTGCGGGATTTCCATAATATTATTATTATATATATTTCATACAATAACTTGTTCCCCAGCCTATCTAAAATAGCCTAATAGCTAATAGCAATAGCATAAAGGTTTGACTTTGTTTAAAATTTTGTCGGATAGTAAATAAACTGGTTTAAAATATTTTCAGAGAAACAGATCATAAAATAAAAGAAAATTTATTTTGACGGGTGAGGTTTTACTTTAATGGGATTTTATTCTAAAATTGTAATCAATTATTTTAAATAATAGACGGCGAAACCGTGATTAAAAATATTCAAAATGAATTAAATAAAAAGCATATATGATTCAGTGGAGATTTTTGTTCTACTTTAACTATTTCTGATTCTAAAGGCTGCAGGAACTGTATCACATCATCAAAGGAGATTTATATACAACTATCAATTTTTTTATCAGCTTTTTGTGTCGAATATGTGGATTACATTTAATTTAATGATCAAAGTAACTTACCTGTAAGTGTCCTTCGATCAAAATTATATTCGTTAACGCCTTGTCTGTGTTTAAACTATGTAGTCGTATGTTGATGTACCAACTATTCACAAATTTGTTCTAATAAGAAATATCCCAAAAAACAAGCAGCTATTTATGGCAACCCAGTCACAGCGCTGGCAACTCCACACTCATCTGGCATTGTAAGTTAAAAGTAATAAGAAATTATACATGAGTAGTTAATAATATAATAGGGTGAGGGTAAATCTGGTCAAATTCATATATAAAATTTAAATATGGTTGGGTTGTACACAGACAAGGCGTTAACTTCATATAATTTTGATTGAAGGACACTTTCAGGGTAAGTTACTTTGATCAATAAATTATATTTGTTAACGCCTCGTCTGTGTTTTAACTATGTAGATGTTTAAAGAATATTAATGCGATCGTATAATTTTAATAGTATTTATTTATTCTAATTAAAATTACAATTATAATAATATAAATCAACAATCATTTTGAGGCACTGCTTAGAATACAATAGGCAAACATATTTTTATTAGTGATAGGTTTATTATAAAATTTGGCAAAGCTATTAGAAGATTGTGTCCAGCCAGCAGTCTTTTTAATATAATCAATATTGACTCCACTTTTATGTGCATGGGATGTTGCAGCATGTCATGTGCTATAGGCAGAAAATTTTGATGTATCTATGCCTGATTCTAGTAAAAACTCCTTTTTATCCACCTGGCTAAGGTTTAAGTTGAGGCAGGGGAATAAGGCTTTTTGCAAATGAAAAATAAATGTTGGTGGTGTGTATGCAATTTTTTGTAACGTCTAGGTAACCAATTAATGTTTTTCCTGGACATATTTTTTTCATTTTCTGTAAAAAATGGTAATTTTAATAATGGCTGACTTTTATTCAAGTTAGAGGTCTTGATTAGATCTGGAATTTTAATGGTGACTTCTTCATCTATGAAGCTTATATTTTCTAATTTAATGAGGGTCATTGCTTGTAACCTGTGAGCAGATGTTAATGTTAATAAAATAATAATTTTTTTTAAAGGTTTAATAAATCTAATTGTGTGTTGGGGTATAGTATAGAGACATGCTGTAACACCTTAGCGGGGTCCCAGGTATCATCATATTTAGGTTATTAGGTCTGACTTTATATACACCTTTCAAAATCCTTGGATATCTTTGTGTGTTCCTAGATCTTTATTTAACAACAGCGATAGAGCAGACCGTGTTGAGTTTAGAGTACCATAGGCAACTCCGTCATTAAATCTATTAGTTAGAAATTTTGAAATGTTTTGTACAGATGATAAAATAGGATGTAACTTATTAATTTGACAAAAAATCCACCATTGTCTCATACCTGAATCATATTGTTTAATAGTGTTTTTTATCAGGGAACTAATTAAAATATATACTGTATCTTCAGGGTAGCTTTTTTTCAGGTACACTTCTTTGATAAAACTGCTGCAACCAGGGTAAAGTTTTGATGGAGAGGATGATAAGTTCTGAAAGAAGAGATCAGAGATTTATTTGGTTCAAAATATGAAATAATTCAGATTTTATCATAGATTTAAAATATGGGAACCAAGCTTGAGACAGCCAGTATGGGACTACTATTATACCTTCTGCTTTATCATTTTCTATTTTTCTTTTAATATTCGTGAAAATGATGGATGGAAGGCATAAAAATTTTAATTTGTACAAGAGATTGTAAAAGCATCTACAGCCCAACAATTTAGCTCCTTATGCAATGATACAAATGTTGTACATTTAGAATTTCTTCGTATGGCGAAGAGGTCAATATGTGGTTTACCAAATTTTGATACAATATTATTATAAGCATGCCTGTTGAGTTCCCATTCTGTTTCTGTGTTTATTATTCTAGATTGGTTGACCGCTAAATAGTTTTCTTTAGATGAGACATATGATACAAAAACAAGAATGCCTCTAGTCTCACAGAACTGCCATATTTTGCATGTTAAAGAATTCAAATGAGGATGTTGTATGCCACCCATTCTGTCCATGTAACATATAGCGGTGGTATTACCGCAACGCAATAAGATTCCACAATTGTGTATGTCTTTTGCAAAACATTCCAATGCAAATTGCTCAGCTAAAAGCTCTAAATTATTTATATGGTGCTTTAGATCTTTGTGCTTCCAGAAAACATGCAATTTCTGATCATCGCAAACAGCACCCCAGCCTGTTCTGGAAGCATCGGAGAAGATTTCAATCACATATTTTCCCGTTCATATTGTATTAACAGATGTCGTTATATGCTCATTCCAACAGTTAGTCATATATAATATCCTCATTCATTACTACTTTGGCTTCAAAGTTATTATTATTTTTGGCAAGTGCCAGAAATTTACAGCATTCTATATATTTAGTATAAACCATTCCATATGGAATGGCCGGGCATGTTGAAACTAATGTTCCTATTAAGGAGGCAAAGTGTCTGAAGAGCATGATTTTCTTTCAATAAAAAACTATAATAATAATAATAACATATACATTACAACAACGTCTTGGTCCCAAACTAAGCATTAGCTTGTGTTTTGAGTACCACACCACATACATATAACAACCAAGACCCGGTACCAGTATCAATATTCATCATATAAATACTGACCCGGCCTGGGATTTGAACTCAGGACCTCCAGCTCCATAGGCAGGATCAGTACCCACTAGGCTAAGCGGTAACTTTATTAACGGTTAACTTTATTAATTTAAGTATATTTTGTATTTTATTTTCTGGTAACCCTACAGTAAATTCTTTGCAATTTAAAAGAAAACCCAAAAATTTGCATATGCTATTAGGCACAGGTTGAATTTTTTCTTTGTTTATTATAAAACCTAAGGATTCTAAGATTTTACAAGTAGTTTTGACATTCTTTAGGCAATCTTTATATGAATTAGCAATACATAAAAAATCATTCAGATAATTGACTGAGATAAATCCTTGATTTCAATGGTATTTTGTGATAGGTTTTGTTAATTTTGTATACACAAATGGCCCAGAAGACAGGCCAAAGGCCAGTACATGGAATTCATTTATAGTATTTTTAAATATAAACCTTAAGTACTTTCGACTTTTATATATGAATTGGCAAAAGAAAATATACATTCTTTTTCATTTAGATCTATGGTGCTTAAGAAAGATTCTCTGCCAATTAATTTTAAAACAGTTCTAAGCTTTTCCATTTTAAGGTCAAAAGTTTTAAAATGTGTATTAAAACATTTTAGATTTATAATAAATCTGGATGAACCATCTGGTTTTGGTATTAAAAATATTTTTGACAAGTATTGTCCCATGAGTAAACTTTTATAGACCCCATGTTTAGTAAATCCATGAATGATTTTTTTTAGATTCAAGAGAACTGAAGAGTTTTGTAAGGTATAGGTACCTATTTGCAAAGCTGCAGAATGTAAAGGTATTTTATAGCCAGATTTAAGTTATTTTAATACAGTTTTGTTTTTAGTTACTTTGAACCAATTATAATACAGGGATAATCTAACAGCTACCTTTAAGTTCTCCTCTTGTTCCACTTTTGATGTGGACGGTAGAAATCGAGCGGCCAAATGAAAATTTGTTGGACGTATCTATCTTGGACGCTGCTGCCGTGATTGTTGTGACTGATACTGAGGCTCTGTCGGCCCGCCCTGGTGTGACTGTCTCTTTGAGCTGGCCCCAGTAGTTTAAAGTTTGCTCGGATTGGTGAAAATTTTTATGTTAACTTTATTTCGTTTCATATCTTAAGAAGACTTTTCAATGTCTTTTGTTTCTTGTATGACTTCTAAAAGACTATTTCAGAACAACAAGCAATTGCTTTTGTTTTTTCCAAAGACAATTTTATATTTTTATTCAAGCCTGGTAGTATTACAGCTCTGTGTGTTTGTGATTCTATAAACTATAGGTCACATAACAGGCATATACTATTACTTATCTTTTCAATGTTTTCCTTATTGTTAATGTTCAATAATGATTTCAAAACATCATTTAAATTGGATATTACTTACCACACTGATTTGTTCCTGTTTCCAATAAATTTTTTACCTCTAGTTTGAGTAGAAGTTGACAAAGTGGCAAGGATTTCTTTGTTTAGCTCTGGAGTTGAGATATTGCACTTTTTAAGAGTTGGTATCTTTTTTATTTCATTTTTAGCCTCTGTTTTGATGCCATTTGAGGCAATATTCTCAGGTCGGCGTTCCATTGTTGCCTGATGAAAATTGTATTCATAAAAATGATCAATTTGAAATCTGCCTAAGATAGGTTGATGGTCTATCATTACAAAAATAGGTTAGGTTATGATTTGCTTGTGATAATGCGAGAAGCTAAGCGGAGCGGAGCGACGAGCCACTAAATAAGCATTATAATTTTTTTTCATTTCCTTAAAAAAATATTTCCTGTGTGAGGTTCCTACAACCCTCCCCCATAAGACTGATTAAATATTTTGTTACTTTTCAGCAGGCTACATTGGAAAGCACTACCACTACCATATTCTCCTATAGATTTCCAATATTTGGGTGTATTTCTAAAGCATTATCTACCTTAGGCATTTCTTCAAGTAATTCGAGAATATTTTGAGAGGGTTCATTTTTCTTTCTTCATCATCAATTTCTATAAAAACTTGTCTTCTCTTCAGGTCTTCGTCTCAGGTGGTGGTGTCCTATCATCAGTTGAATCACTCTCAATTTGGGAAGTATTGGCTGTAAAATATATATAAATATTTTTTTATCCAATTCGCTCAATAAATCAATGGAACATTAATTATGTTTTATTTACCCGCTTGTGGTACTTCAAAACTATGAAGGATTGTTGAAACAGGATTCTATCGTAAACCCACCAAATATTGACCAGTAAAATATAATTTTTAGTAAGTAGGTGCCTAACTCGTCAATTGTATGGAAGTTAGTATTGTGGAAGCTGAAGGTTCACTAGGGACTCATGGTAAGTATATATCACATGTTGTTATGTATCTAATAGATGCCCGTTCTATCGCAAACGACAAAATGATATATAATTGAAATATCTTCATAAGAATTGCCAAATGCTACAATGCTACGATCACCGGCTACGATTTACAAAAAATTTTCCGAATAGGTGACTACCGCACTACGCTGCCTATTCTTGTTTTTTATTATAAATACGAACAGAATACTCGACTCTGGCGAAATTGCTTTATGAGCTATGTTTATGAGCAGAGGACGCCAATATTTAAGAAGAAGAAGAAGACTATTGCGTAATTAATGTATTAATATTTACCTTGATTCTTCACATTGAGTAGATTAATTAAGACTTTTAATAGTTCTTTTTGTGAACTCATTGTTTACACTTTGATTTAAACTTAAAATCAAACTTAGATAAAAAAATAATAATATGTAAACTTCTCGTCCACATCACGTCACGAAAAAACACAATGTCAGATGAATGCGGACACAGATCACACAGAGCATGTTAGAGTGCGGAGTTGCCCTTGCCACAGTGCTGTGACTGTAGGCCAGTGGGCTGCCATAAATAGCTGCTTGTTTTATAGGATATTTTGTTGTTCAGAACAAATTCGTGAATATTTGGTACGTCAAGATACGACTATATAGTTTATGCACAGACGAGGCGTTAACGAATATAATTAAATTTAAATGCAACGTAAATTCACCTTATTTGGAGTATTTTAAAAGTATTTTATTTCCAATTCTGTAATATTTGAAAAAGTAAACAATAAATCCATAAAAACAAACTACAATATTTCTTTGTATACAACATTGATAACTTTAGCCTAACCACGCATGTCGCATCGTCCATGGTCGGCCAGCGCGACGCACTTTGCCCAGCTGTTTGTCGCGCGATATTTATATTTCGCGATAGCCCGAATCCTAAGATATTAATTAAAATTGTATGGTGTAAAGGACAATCATAACGTATTTGATTTGATAAGGATTAATACAGTAGCCGTATAAATTGCTTTCCAATTACCTCATCATATTACACCATTTTTTAAACATAAAAATAGGTATAGTAAGCTATCCACAAAAGAAAGACATATGCAATCGCAGACTTTTCTTTAGTCCTATAAAAGAGACTCAATTTCTCCATACATTATTTTGTTATATTTCAAGGCATTTTGTTATATCTATAGGCACCCTTAGATACTGATTGTACCCTTAGATATCGATTTTGAAAGCAATCGGTCCAGTAAATAAAAAGTTCGAAATGGACTTATTTCAAATTTTGATCACATTTGAATTAATTTTCTTGGAGATCAATCAGCAAAGATAACACAGTGTAGTTTTTTTTTTTACTTCTTGTCAAATAATTTGCATCATATACAGGTATATATTCTCTCATGTAACAAAAACTTTATCAAATACCTACTACCTTTAACGTGTGACAACCCCTACATAATCAAGACGACGGCCGCTTTTTCGCCAACATCAAAGGCGATGACTGACTGTATGGATTAATAGACTGTGGTACTACTACGTATCTTTGTCTACCACAAATAACGGCTAAAATTGTTACATGTGCTGAAACAATAAACAATTGAAAGCTAACGGAAACCTGAACATTTTACTAACCGTTTTAATGATAGTCATAAAAACCTCAAGATAGATTGAGTTGCGACATAAGTGTGTATAAATATACAATACACCTAATTTTGAATAAAAATGTTATAATTCGAATGAGTTAACAGTTTCCTAGATTTGGACTCAGAGTTTTGGTAGGGTACAAATTACAAAAATTAAATACCTAGTTTATTTTTGAAAATGTCATGGTACTCTCTCCTTGTTACGTTTTGGCATTGGGTTCTTCTGGAGGATGTACCTAGTCGATGCATATCAGGAAGACAAAATTAATTTTCAAATAACTCATATATTTTAATTATGTTTTATGACCACTGGCTCCAAATGGTCATTGTACTTTCTCTTTTTTTTTGTTTTAAAGGACGTAAATTACGAAAATATAAGTTTACTTTTCCAATAGCTCATAATTATGTTTTTAATTAATTTTTATTGCCACTGACCCCAAACGGTCATTGGACTCTTTCCTTTGTAGGTTTTGGAGGACGCAGATTACGAAAATAAAATTACTTTTCTAAGTACATACATACTTTTTTTTAAGTTTTCTATATTCTTACTTTTTTATAATTTCCTTTTCCATTTGGACTAATATTATATTATAACCTGTCAACCAACAATATAATTATTCATTCCTAATTCTAATTTTACTACTACCTATTACTGTAAATTTAAAACTAAAAATCCTTCCTAGGTCTACTTACAAAGACAACAATACCTATTTTTTTATTAATTTGTAATGCCACTGGCTCCAAATGGCCACTGTGATTTTTAGGTTCTGGAAGTTGCAGATTACGGATATAAGGGTATTTTTTTAATAATTTTATGATTTTATTGAGTTACGTTAGTAATTTTATTTTTAAATAAATTTTTATTACCTTTCGCCCCATCTGTAGATGACGAGTAAAACTATTTTCCAATGCACTTATGTCAAATTTCAATTAGTAATGGCGCTTGTATCGCCATAAGAATTCAAAATCTAAATAAGCGCCATCTAGTTTCCTGTCCTTGCAATAATTTAAAAAATGGCGCTGCTATGGAATTGTGATACCCTAGTAATTTGTGAAGCCGTGACTGTCACGTTCTACGTGACGCCTTTGACTGACATGATAAAACGACGACATGAAATTGTATTTCAATGACAAGAAAGAAAAATTGGAGGTTTACTTCAAGTGAAGACTAAACAATAAATTCACTTTTAGACATTGCTTCCATGAATCGACGATGTTATTAGGCAGGCAGCAGCATCTGATTCTGGTCAGCATTGCTGTTGTCATCAATGAATGTTGTTGTCAGCCATTGTTCTCAGATTAACATATAAATTGCAATTTTTGTCTTAAAATAGGTATTACAAATTAATTCTCAGAATAAAATCACTCTATGATTGCGAGAAAAATGTTATTAAACAGAGGTTTAAACTCGTACCTATTAAAACTTTTAGTTTATTTCATTGAAAACTTGGGCCTTGGCCCAAGGCCCGTTTTAACCAAGACTCTCTTGGGTCAGCTTGGGTCGTCCATTTTCTACACAGAATACAAGATGTCGCCGATGTGATAGTTGCACATGGCTTCTTTTTTACTAAGACAACATAATAAAATAAGAAGCTATTTTAAATCAAGAAAGCGCCATCTTAACACAGGCGTTATTTTTGCGGCACTGTTGTACCAAGAGTGCAGAAAATGGAAGAAATTGTTTAATAAACAAGTTTTATAGCAAACTGCAATGACTAACTGTCTGTCTTGGTTTGAGATAGCGAAGTTCTTTTGACATTTAGAACATAAAGACAATTAAGAAACAAAACGACATACATGAATATAATCCAAATTTTATTTATCACTTTATATTTTTAACAAATATAGAGTATATTGAAATAGTATGTATCATACTAGGATCAAAAAGGGCAAATATTTAACTTAACTTCGTATATACACAATCTATAAATTAAAACTAGAATTAAATTAATTTTAACTTTAAAAAAGTACATTTATGTGACATATTTACAAAAACTTTGATTACTCATACGTTTATAAAAATTACAGGTCAGTTTAAAATAATGGTGTTTGAGACAATTTTAAATATTCTTTGATCTAAAAATTAAATATATATTTACAAAATATGACAATTTAGGACGGAGTCAGATTAAGTTACACTGTATTGTCATTAAAATTATAGTAATACTTTATGTGACTAAACAAATATTTAACAACATTAAATAATACGTTATAAGGCACTGATTTTTCTAGACACTCAGTTAATAAGATGTTGAACTGCTATCTGGTCGTAGCTGTTTCGTTTGAACATCATCATAAGCTATAGTGAATATGCTTTTTTTCTCTGTGATCGGCAGTCTTTTGATTTGATTGCTCTGATGAACTAGAGTGCTCATTGCAATACCTGAATCGTTATCGTCTAATTTCGATGCTCTATGCGTATCTAAAATACTGGTATCACCACCTATATTAATTTTTGACACATGTACTTCTGTAGATTGTCTGGGTTCTTCACTGTATTTTGTAGATATTGATATACTATGAGTTAAAGCTTCTTCTGCAATACCTTGCTTTCTATCTTGGCTTTTCACATCGTCTTGATTAACATAAATCGGTTGTTGTTGCAATGACTGTCTTTGAGGTAAGGTTGGAACAGGTGCTTGTCCACCTAGGTATTGTGGTATATGCGTGGGTTTGATGTAATTCAGTGGGTTTTGATTTTCATACTGATGTTCATACCTGTGTTCTGAATGTTGAAGTAAAGGGTGTACGTCAGGCAAAGGCACTTCAGGGACAGGTGCTACTTTTTCTTCTTTCAATAATCTTGGATGTATGAATTCATCTATTGATTTGACGTTTTTTTTTAACTCTGAAGATTCAGTTGTAATATCTTTACTCATTATTTTTCCATACCGTGCTGGTTTTTCTTTTTCACATAAAGCTTTTTCATTTGTTTTTGATATTTTAGACGGTCGTTTTGGTTTACTTGGTACTATTTTATCGCTGATGGATGGTTTAGAGGCACCACTAGCATTCTTTTTGTTATACCATTGCATATATCGAGGTAAGCTCTTTTGCGTAGTTTTAATAGCGTCGCTCGATTTAGAATTTGAATCTGATATTTTATTCGAATCATTATTGCTTGATGTTCCAGCAACATGTTCTCCTATTTTAGTAATATATTGGTCTTCATTCAAACCACTATTTATTTTACTTTTGTCTTCTAATTCTCGAGCTTCAGTAGAAGATCCTTGACGTGAAAATACCAAGTTCCTTGTATCTTTTGAAACTGAACTAGCTCTGCCTTTGTTTTCTCTGTGCCTTTCAAGATTTTTTGGTGACTCGATAGCACCACTAACTTGCGTCTTTATCGTTTCTTCGTCGTCACTCTCCACCACAGAAGACTGTCTATGGAAATGACTTCGTTTTTCATCTATTGAATCTGAAATTTCCATCAGAATACCCTTCTGTATGCCTGATTTTCGATCATTTTCTTGGATTTTTATTTGAGTGGATGACATAGTCTCATTCTTAGATGTTCTAATTGTGCTTTTTTGTAAATCGCCATAACTTTTTATATGTTCCTCTCTTTCGTTGGTTTTACTGAACTTGATATGCTTTTCACTTTCTAAAGAAGGAGAAATTTCGCTTTCCTCAAGTATTGGAGTTTTGATTTTTCTTTTTAACTCATATATTCTTATACTTCTTCGAGGATCTCTGTACTTTAGTTTCTTTTTAGGTTTCTTTTTCTTCACCCAAGCAACGTTTTGTATTTCGTCTTCATTCATTATTTGGGATTCATCTTCACTGTAAGAATCATTATCACTTCTAGCTTTACGGCGCGTTGTTTTAAGAGGTTGTGGATCTGTTTGGGTACCTATGTGACACTCAGTTTGCGTTGCCATTACAGAATGCCCAGGAAGACTTTGTGTTTCTAGTTTGCTCTCAACTTGAGATGCAGTCTCATGACTCTGTAAAAGTCTGTCTCTTTCAGCTAAAATTTGATGTAGTAGTTCATTTTGTTTCCGCAGAGATGACTCTAGTAATTCTTGATGTAATGTAGATTTATTTCTCATTTCTAAAATAGCCGACTGAAGGTAATCACCTTTTTGTGGTACTGTCCCCGGAATTTCGGGAGGCATGTTTGAATATTCTTGATTAACATGAAAATGATTCTGCACGTCACTGCCCATATGGGACCTCTGCCCAAAACTTTTCACGTGTTCTTTTTCATCATCGAGATCAGTGACTTTTGCCATTCTCTCTCGGATATGGTTAGCTTCCTCTCCTTGTTCTCTAATAAATCTTTCCATGAGAAGATTTTTGCCACTGTCAACCACCACATATTGTGTATGAGGTATTAAAGTCACAGGTCTTTGTTGGTGTACAGGTAAGTTTACATATCTGTCTTCTTCGTTATTACCTCTTGTTACTAGTCTTAATATTTCTGTATTTCCTTCTTTAATAAAATATTGGTCTCGTTCATGAGACGATGGAGCTCTATGTTTATCATGAACTTCTTGATTTGTATGTTCTTTTCTATGCTCGCTTCTATCAACATCGGACTTGAGAAAGACTTCAGAGCCCCTATCCATTTCATGTCTACGAATAGAATCGTTATCTGCCTCTCGTCTATGAAAATGAAGAGTAGCGATTCTATCATATCCGTTCTCTAAATCGTCTATGTATTCTTTATGCTTGTTTGCAAAGGCATCTTGAAGTTGCATTTCCTTTGTGTATATAATATTTGGCCCTTCCCTGAAAAGTAGTTATAATAAAAGTTATTTTTATATACATAAGATATTTGATTTTTTTCTGTTTCTTGCATATCCTATTAACTTTTGTAAATAATGCTGGTGTTAATAATATTGATTTCGAATGGGAAACATAGAAAATTTAGCATATTAAGGAATTAGTACCGATTTTTAAATTTTACCTAATTGTATGTACTATCGTTTTCTAAATATTACAATAACCTTGCAACTGTGCAATTATTTTTTTATGGTAATAAGAATTGATATATTACACAAATCAATAATTAGGTTGAAGTAAAAAAAAATGATCACTACACTATCACTACATACTATAAAACAAAATCCCCCACCGTGTCTGTCTGTCTGCCTGAACGCGATAAACTCAAAAACTAGATACCGAATGAATTTTCATATAACGCTGTCTTATCCCTTTGAGAAATAACTATTTCATAGGTCTATAAAAAAAAAGCTAATGTTTAAAATAATTGTATTTACTCCATACAATTTAAATTAAGTTATCGCAAAATTAAAATGTCGTGATAGCTCGAGTGCAGCGAACCTGTTTCAAATCTGTAAGATTGTCGCCGTGGTTCGAATCCGGGCGTGTACCAATGAGTTTTTTCTGACTTAAATACATTAACTATCACTGACTCCGTGCCTCGGAGAGCACGTTTAGCAGTCGGTCTCGGTAGCTGTCAATAGATGGCGGTCGTTACAATCCGCCGACCTGCATTGGAGCAGCGCAGTGGATTTAAGCTCCAAGCCCCCTTATATTGAGGGGAGGCCTAGGCCCCTGCAGTGGGATATAATAAGGGCTGATGGATGGATGGAAAATTAAAATTCAACCGACGTCGCGACACGCGTAATGATAGGCAGAAGTTATCTCTATTTGTTGTTTACATCAATTTTATTATAATTCAATTAATTTATGAAAATTAAGGTCGTCTCATATCGTTCTGCTCTAACAATGTTGGCGGGTAATTATACCGGCCTCCCCGCCAGCACCAGCTTAACCAACGGGAACTTTGTTACTAAGGCTCTGCTGTCCGTCCGTTCGTCACAACATCTGTCACAGGGCCATATCATCTGGACCTTAATAGGTAGACATTTGAAGGTTTTATAGAATAAGTATGTATTATAGCTACTATAGCAAAAAATAAAATTAAGTTAAAAATTAAAGGAGGTTCCTACAAGAAATGTGCTTTTTTATTTTATTTTAATTGTACTGTGGTACGGAACTTGTCGTGTGCGACTCGCACTTGGCCGGTTTATGTATACAATTTAATTTTACAAATATATGCAGAATTGGAAATAAAATACATTAAAAATACTCCAAGTTGGATGAACATATGTTACATTTAAATGATATTAGATTATTAAATCTGATTCACATGCTCGACGCTACAAGCTGATATAGTTCGCCTCAAACTTTATGGCGGATCGGAATACAACGCTATAAGCCTGCTTGCGCAGGTACAGTCATGCTCCTCGCTCCACTGCGTCCCGCTACAATAAAACTGGTTACTGCGACGCGACTTGTGCCTATGTTCACATCCGCCATAAAGTTTGGTTGCAACTGTACCATGCTGATAGGTACCACACTGCGAAAGAAAAAAAATGTAGGCATATAATGCTCTGCTACCCGTGTGAAGCCGGGGCGGGTCGCTAGTAAATAATATTTCAAACCTAATTTTCCCAACAGACAATATTTCTAGTAATAATTATCCTTCTTTAAATCCATTTTATTATTTATTGGCAATGAGAGAGAAATTACGACAATTTTAGTAATTAAAATTAATATTGCACATGCAAGTCACAATAGTTAAATACAAGCGAATAATAACATGTATTCAATTTTGTTATTCGAAGTTTACTACAGAAACAAAATGGGTTTTAGAAACGGGTAAGATATGTTTTACTCTACCTTGTTCGGAAAGATTGTCTAGCATCATTATAGTCATTTGCCGCAGCGGGCAAGAAGTCTTGCCTCAAATCACCAGGTGTTGACGCAGGTTTGTTAGGTTCTTTCGATCTATAATTTCGTTTATTGAATTTCCATTGTGTGGGTTTTGTTCTCAAATCAGTCTGCTCCGCGCTCCATGCTTCCCTCTTCCTCCACTCATTAGATTGTATTGATTTATTTTGTACATTTTGAGTTGTCTTGTTTTCCCTTCCAACACCTTTCTCGCGTACCACTAAATGCACGTCGTCCTCTGTGGAGTTGACACGTATCACTCTTTTCCTAGAATTTATTAATAAATATCTATGTTGTACCTAGCTGTATGTCTATAAAACTAGCACATTGTATTCGTACTGAAGCTAAGCATAAGCAAGTCTAGTTACAAGCAATTGACGGAACTAAATAATTTATAGTGGATTTATTAGTGAGACTATTTAAAAAAAAAAAACTATTACAGGAAATTAGTGCTTGACGCAAAAAGCTAAGCCGTGTTTCAGTATTTGTTAATGTTAAAATAAAACATAATCATTAAATATAAAAATAAAAATACTAGGTTGTGTTTTTTACTATTTAAATATATTTTTTTTTATTTTTGTGTTTTACGATACAACCTTTGCTTAGTTTGGGACTAGATGGCGCTGTGTGGAATGTCTTAGGTATTATTATTTATAAAGTATAATATTAAACTCGAATCTTTAAATAATGTGGTAATATTTAAGAAATGCATAATGGGCGATTGTGTGAAGTCAAATTCGTTAGAGGTTAAAATTTTTGTTTAACATTAAATTATTGGTCTAGACGTCGGGGTTCCTGATTATGAAGCCTATATTATAAGTTATAATTTTGAGAATAGTTTGTTTCTACCCTAATGAAATAATTTACTCTAATAATCTACGGTAAAACTACGACAATTCCCTCGGGTGAATCACTTGATTACAAACATAATATTATCAATTTACAAACACCATAGAAAATATTCAAATAATTACTTTGTCTAGGCACACAAACATGAAAAGAGTGCAGCATGATTGTTTAATAAAATGATATTAATAAAAAAATAAAAGGAAAATTACCTAGGTGGCATATAAAGGGGACATCCTTCACAAATACAACAACAGATTAATAACAATAGAATTATAAGTACAATGATAGCGAGTAATATTAGCAGCCAGAATAACAGTCGACTCTCTGCTTTGTATATCCCCTGTAAACAGAAACAAGTAAATGTTAAAAAACAAAAGTTGAAGGATTGCACGTAGTACTCGTGTAGTACTACATTAAATACTGTATAATTTTGGTGCGATTGAAGCAGATTTATTAAAAAAAAATCAGTATGGAAATAATCACTTTAATGCTATTTTATTTGTACTGAATTAATTAGTCTATCTGCCTCTTAGTTAAAGTGAACTACTAAAAAAATTAATAATTTTTTCGGAAACTTTATTGGGTATATTGTATAATGCACTGAGATTCGAATTATATCAAATAAGGTGGGCTTATATCACAGAAATGTCATTGCATACACTGTTGTGTTCACATAGTGCTCCAAAACTTTTTGAAAATATTTAAGGGCGAACTTACAGAATCATTTGAATCAACCGTTGAACTAGAATCAATTTTTCCGGTTGACGTACTATATATTTGTTTATTCTTAGCTAACTGTTCTTGTAATTTGGCTACATTGATCGCATTGTTACCAGCCATTCGCACCACAGCTATCACTTCGCTTCTGTAATCATACGAACGTTTCTAATATTAAGATTAACCTGATACAATTGCAAAGTAACATTATCAAAATTTAAAATTATTTCGCTCTCGCCGTGTCAACAACTGTGACTCCAAGTGCCAGAATGCATGCAGCAACAGTACAGTAGTGCTATCAAAAGTTTGAAGTCGTTTATCTATTCGCTAGATACTGCGTATAATATTCGTGTGGAATTCTCCTACAAATCTTTCACGCTGTCGTTGGAGAGTATCGACACTTGAAGTCACTGGAAGCTCATAGTACCAGTGCTGAAGACTATATAAATATCGCCGTGGCTAATCTAGTCTTATTTCACATTAACCTCGCGTCGGCGGCGTTCAGTTCCCTGTGGTGTCAGAGAGCTCATGAAAGTGAGTCTTCTCTGTCTTCAGGCAATTGTTTACAGCTTGTGTACAGTATGTACATATCTTCGGCACAGCGTGATCGAAATAGTTTGATTACATATATTAAATTGGTATTCAAGCCAATAGTATCTACAAGCCCTGATTGGTTTAACAAGTAGTGCTTGCGGGTGGTGTGTGGATAGGTCTGTTAAGCTTGCTTAATTTTTCAACTAAGAGAATATGAGCTAACATAATAATAAAAAATCATAAACTAGTATATGTACATATTTTTTGTAAACTTGCCTTTGTTGACTAGCACCTGATCCATTTGTATCTACAGATCCCCCATTGTCACTGCCTTGGTATGGCTTAATTTCAACTATAGTTACTTTCCCTCCAGAAAGTGTACTGAGGACTTCTTCTAATTTAGTTCTATCAGGGTTCGCACCAGGCACTATGAATGACATAGTTCTAGTTTTGCTCTCTGGTGGATAAACTTTCACTATCGTCGATGAAGAAAATCTAGGTATGCCTAGATCGTATGCTCTAACTGTCAGCATATAAACTTCACTTTCTTGATCACTTTCGAATTGACGTTTTGATCTTGCACTGTTTTCCTTCTTAGATCTCTTTAGAGCTTCAAGAAGATACAGTTCTCCTGAAATAGTGAAATAAAACCATTTATTTATTAAAAAAAATCAGCTTACAAAACAAACATTGAAATAAGTACTACTATATATGTTATGAAAAATATGTTTTATATAATTAAAAAAATACCTGATTCCTCATTAACAGTGAATTTTCTTTCGCTGTTTCCCTGTATTATTTCGTATCGTACGACATTATTAGGCGGTTCAGAATCTTTATCTACCGCTTTAACGAACGCCGCTGAGGTGAAATTACTCAGACTCGGTGACAGCACAAACTCATACAACGATCGTTCGAATACTGGTGGGTTATCATTTACATCTAGTAACTTAATTATTAATGGCACTGTGACTCTTAAACCTACTCCATCGTTGTCTCTAGCCTCTACTAAAAAATGCAAATCTGGCATGGCTTCTCGATCAAAACCATGGTTATTTGTGGCCACATTTATGATTCCTGTCATTGGATCTAAATGTAGAGATGTATTTAAATATCCTAATATGGCAGTGTATTGGATCCTCCCAAAGGCGCCTGTGTCCACGTCGTCTGCTGCTACTTGTACAACCCTTGTTCCTGCCGTTACATTTTCTGGAAGTTCAACATCGTACGATTGGGCCAAGAATACCGGAGGGTTGTCATTGACGTCATTTAAATAGACGGTCACATTAGCTGCCACCGACAAATTAGTAACTGGACCGAGTTCTTGAGCTACAATCTGTAAAATTTTAATTTATTCGTTATTTGTATTGATTTTTCTATTGTCTTGATATTATACATACTATATTTAAGTCAGGTAAAGGAATATGTCGGAAATAAATAGATCAGCGTATAAAGCTAACGCTTATTAATCTATTCTTGCTGAGACAACTTGTATTGAATGGTTTGTATTAATGACACAATGTACCTGAAAGACCACAGATTTTCTCGCTTCATAATCCAGCATTGTATTATCACGAACTTTAATAATAAACTGGGCATGCCTCTCTGCAACTGTTGGTGATATTTCGAACGTCCCATTGTTACCAACTAGAGATAATGAAAATACACCATTCTTTCCAGCGTCGTTGTCGCTGACTTGTGGAATATAAGGATCATTGAATGTCAGTGCTGTCCCTTGTAGCGAGTTTTCATCTAAATATGTGATGTAACTGAAATGATAGCAATGAAAATAAATTAGAAATTAATTGAAATAAAATTAAAATGCGCCTTTGGTAGGCACAAGGCCTATGAGATTGAACTGGCGGACATGGCGACATATTTATTATAATTATTCATCCCCCCCCCCTGGACATTGGCAAGACGTGTTATGATGGAAAAATTGTCTTTACTTACTCACTACGCCCGAAAACGATGTTAATAAAATTAATGAATAAAATAAAAACCCATCCAATTTCCAGTAGGATTATTTCATGTCACTTTTGAACGTAAAAAGCAGTAAGCAGGACCATACTGTGACCATACTAAAAAAACACTGCAAAAAACTTACGGTAGGTAGGTATGGTACCGATTTTTTTAGTGACGGCGCTATAAACCATTGTCTTAAAAACTAAGTGGATTAGAGCAAGTATATCCCAAACTTTTTTATCATTTATGTGTTCTTTTAAATTGTAATACGCTTTAGACATAAGTTGTTGTTTAACATAATTCTTGAATTTATTTATTGATAAGTATATTATGCACCGTGTTCAGCTAAACGTAGTCCAATATAGAGCGTATAAAGCTTACCGAATTAAACAAAAAGTGGTAAGTGAGCAGATATCGCAAACTAACGATCACCAAGAAAAACATGTTTAAAGTCTCATTTTTTATCGGTTATCTTATTTTTTTCTATTGCAAACAATAAAAACCTTAATACCGAAGTACAATATGAAGTAATACACTTTTATTTAATAAGGTTTACTTGCAAACTCAATAAATTACCACAAGATGGTCTCGCGAATCTCATAATTGGAGAAAAACTACTCGTGAAATAGCTGACAAAGTCAATAATCGACTATTATGTGAAATGAAGTTAGTGTAATTTTTTGTTATGTAATCATTTCTAAATTGTCGGTTAACGGTAGACCAGCTGTCTCGGAATAGTATTAGCTATTTTAACACTAGGGTAACCTAACGTTCGGGATGTCCTTGTTGGATTTTTTTCTCGGTAACTGTTAGTTTGCGCCACCTGCTTACTATTAAGCTGTATGCGTTTTTTAAGTTTGGACTACTACGTTCAGCCAGACACTGTGTATACATTCATAGTATTTATATAAAAAATGATAAAATATTTAATGTATAATGTTTTTAGAAAAATTACTGTTTTATTGGGATAGGCAAAATTATAACATGAATGTAAAAAGGGGAATAATTTCTTATTATCTTTCGTCGCTACTCGCTTATTGTGATAAGTTAGGTATTGATTAAACTCATTAACATAGTTCTACTCCGGGACACTCTAAATTGGAGACATCACGGTGAATTGTAGAGCATTGGAATCAAAGTTTTTAGAATAACATTAATTTTAATACATCCGAAAGTACAATAGACTCACAATTGATTTTCAAAATAAGGTGGTGAATTTTCTCTCTCTGGCAGTATGAAAGCTAGCTGGACGGTCGTGGACATCGCCTCAGGTTCTTCTCGTGTTAAACGTACTTCCTCTGCGACCACAGTGAGTAAAATTGGAGCGCCTGCGTGTGAGATCGCAGCTATTTCTTCTATGGGCCTCTCTAAAGTAACTTCCCCTGAAATTCGTATTGATCCGTAAATATTCGTGTCCGTTACTTATTCAAATCATAAACATTTGCATAATATGAAAACCAGTTGTTAGTTTTAATTATTGATAAATCAATTAAAAATGCTACATTTTTATTAAATAAGTACACATCTACACGTACATATATAGCACGAATGTCCAAAAAAAAAAATCATAGTAATGCGATCCACATATTTATTTATACCTCTTCTCAAAGTAAATCATGCATGTGATTTGCTTCCAACCAAAGTTCATGAGGCAAAAAGGCTATACTGCTTCTCACTTTTGGTTTGGTGTTTTCAAAATCTTTGTTTTTTTTTTTTCGTTTTGATATGCGCGTTATTTGTAGTTTTTGAGTACTTTTAACACCCTTTTTTACCCCTAATTAATTTAATTACTTGTGATTTTGTTTTGTGCACACCCATTATTGTGTGGTCGTACGAATTGTATGACTACATTGACTAAAGTACGAGCCCTTTCCAATGGCTACCATAAACTTACTTCTTTACATCTCCATCTCTGATATTACTCGTGTACAAAAAACTTTTCTAGCTATAAAAGGTTCTAAAAATTCAACACGAAAACGGAAGATGGCGTCGTGAGACATGTTTACATCGTAATTTTATGCATCAATACCTAAAGCTAAAATGATAGCATTGGAAGGAACATACTGTTCCATGTCAATATATATTTCAAGTCTATTTTATGTAGACAACAAATAAATGATATTAAATATTTAATGTTATAGTAATTGTGAACAGTTATAGGTACTATTTACGTGCAATGTAACAATAATCAATCAAAATTAAAAAACCAAATAATATTCTGCAATAATGAATCATGACCGACTTCAAAATTAGGCTACATTCTATAAATCTATCAAGTATAAAGATTATTTAAGTTACCAAATAAAATAAACTATTCGTTTTAATAGTTCTGAGATTTGCATAAATAAATTTAATATTACAAATTCATTTGCGACCAGTCAATTGTGCAATTAGGTATTTAGGTGACATTACTTTTTTTAGATAGCCTCAAAGGTTAATCTTATAATCTCGTTTTTAATATCAAACTTATTTCAGTGTTGTAACATAGGCGTATATAAAAATATGGTAGGCAGCTGTCGTGTTCTTTCTTCCTTAGTCTTGCGACAACATTCAAATCAGCTCATTGCAGCACTGGTGCCGCATAAGTAGGCGATTTAAATATCCTAACGTCCCCTATCTATAAGCTATATGCTTCACTTTCATTATTCCAAGAAGGTGTTAGAGACGGAAAAAAAAACCGAAGTCGCAATTAGCATACAAAAGTATACCTCTCTTTACACTGGCCCGCGTCTGAAGTGCTCATTTGTTCGCGGTGCGGTGACGATGCTTAAATTACGGCCCTATTAATGATTCAACGTCTCCATTGTCATTGTAGTACGCCCTCGCCTCGCCGAGACCCTATAGCGATCATATCTACGAGTATTCATCACAGAAACTAATGAAGGATATTTCTAAAGATGTATATAGACGATGAACGTCCTATTATAATGTGAGATCGATAAAAATCTTAATATCGGGTCGTGTCTATTCGAAGCGAATATTTCAACTGGGTGAATTTTAAAGTAAAATCTCTTAGATACGATGAGGGCTACTGGACATTTTTTAAAATGTATTTGCAGTTCTGTTACTATACGGGGTGCCACTTGCAACTCACGTATCGCCAAATCCACACGATCGTTTCTTAATATAATAATTTTCCGCTTCTCAGGTCTTTTTTCGACTGTTTAATTTTTGTTAAAAAGTTTTTAATTTTTAAATTTTCTTATGGCTACGAACTACTAACTAGGTAGGTACCTACTTACTGAACAAAAAATTAATATAAAATATTTTTACGCTTATAACAGTTTCATATCTTGGTAAACTTAATCGCTATAATAATGGTTTAGGAGCTTAACATTCAAGACTAAAAAGATTTCGTTTTTCAGTTTTTTTTCATCTGTACAATTCGTCATTCGTGAACTTTGAGGTAACTCGATCTAATAAAAAAAGATTCATCCACATCTGACTACTCTACAAAAAAGTCCCCGACTTTCTACCTTTAGGATATATATATATTTTCAAATTTAAAAATAGATAACTTGGAAATATATCCTATCCAATATAAAAAAGATCATCCAAATCTGACTACACTGTGATAAGTTACGCCCGAAGACACGCATAAAATATATATAAATCTTCTCTATATATAAATACAGACTAATTGAGAACCTACTCTTTTTTTTCATCGTTTAAAAATAGCATTAAGGCATTGTTGGGGGATATGTGATGTAATGATAATAACGCTTTTAATTATGATAAAGTATGTTTGTATTATTTTGCTATCGACAACTGGTATTACTATTGATATTTGAGTAGCTAATTGTGCCATTCATGGCTGTCAAACCTTGGCTCCTAAGGCGCCATTAAGTGAAAGTTAAGTTAAAAGCCCTCATTTAAAAATAAAACTGCTATAGTAAATCAGAGGCATGTACTAGGTTATAGTTATCCACATTATGAAATTCATATGGCTGATGCCTGTCGGTTATGCGATGATCAAAGCTATAAACTAGGAACTATGCTAGATCTTTCAATACCCACAGAGGCTAAAGTTTTAACGGTTCTTTCGGAGTTCGAATCGCGTAAGAGGTAGGCGGAAGGCAAAGAGCAGCCATAGTTGGCGAACTGATAATGTCTGAACAACTGAGTGGTAGATCGTGAGCGAGTTAACGCGGGCGCAGTGCGAGAGGGACGAAGTTGTTCAAAGGAAATACTCCTTTATTATGAAGTAAGTCAGCAGCTTTGCAAACAATGCCCGTTGAAAGGACGGCAAAGAGGCAAAGGGTTTTTGGTCTAATGAGCCATTATGCGAGGAATTTCACTAGAAACGATCTAGCGGATCCGTATTTGTAAATGGACAAAGGTACGCTATCTGTAATATCGTAAACTTATATATTTTCGTGTACCTTAAAATAAAATTATTACGTTTTTTATTCAAAAGCGTATTTTTAGAAATCACAAGGAATCAGAAATGGTATATAATATTATAAAGTGATTGAACAATTGATTCTTTTTTAGAGATCGATTCATTTACGTCTTTATTTCGGTGCTTTAATTTAAAAAAAAAAAGTTAAGTAACATCAAAACCTGCACCGCATGAAAATCGAACTGCAAAAGCGAACAGAATAGAAAAACTAAAGGATAAAATACGACCGGGCAAAGCCATTGTGATTCTATAGTATTTATTACAGTCATGCAAAACCATATGAATTCATTTCCCTCTACACGTTCGCAAGTTACAAGTTCCACACAAATAGGTCGTTCGGGTTAAACCACTGAACGCGAAGTTTCGTTCAAAATTGCTTGAAATTAAATCTGATAATGGTGTTCAAATTTTATGGACCGAAGTGGGTCACGCAAAGCGGCGGCGTTGTGGGTCAGCCTTGTTCAGGGCCCATGATAACGAAATAGGATATCCGTACGGAAGCCCGACGGACGCCACACGGAACGCTCTGAGTGATGGTATCAAATTAAAAATTCCAACAACCGAACATTCAAACGCGCGTTTCTTAGAATAATAAAGCCGCTAGCGAAACGGTAAGGTAAAATTTAAAACATAAAATATGTTTGGGTTAAAAGCGCTTTAGTTATTTTTTCCGTAGCAGCATTTAAAATTACTTTTGAACTAATATAATATTGTTGTTTGGTTCATCTTACTAAATTTAATGATAGAGCATACATCGAAATTGTATTTTTACAAAAACATTCATATATTATTTAGCCATATGAGGTAATTTCATACTTTAAGACTTTTGGTAACAAATATTCCTGTCCGGGAGCGGCTGTTTCTAAGATGCGACCGGGCAAAGCCATTGTGACCCTATGGTATATAATACAGTCATGCAAAACTATATGAATTCATTCCTCGCTCCACGTTCCCAAGTTACAAGTTTTTAAAATATCTATTACAAATTTCGTACATAGCGCTCTCTAAATACGGATATGCTTGCGTGATATACATCGTATAATTCTGTCAATCATACATATTAAATACTTTATTTATTTTATAGGATCATTTTTACAGTAAGTCTGATGATTTGCTCAATCAATCAAACAGTCAAGCAAATAGCCCTCTTAAATTGCTGTGCTCTCACCGGGCGTCACATAGTGGTTAAGATGATTCTGGACATCCCACACAACGCCATCTAGTCCCAAAGTAAGCAAGTATTATGCTTGTATTATGGGGTACTAGACAACTGATATACATACTTAAATATTCTTTTTTTTTAATAATATATACATATATACATACTTTTACACCCAGACACGGAACAAATAGACATGTTCATGCACACCAATATTTGTCCCGGGCGGGAATCGAAGCCGCGACCCTCAGCTCCGCAGTTAGGGTCTCTAACCACTCGGCCAACCGGTCAGTCATGATCAATTGAATTGAATAGGTATCTTTATTTCGTAGTTATGTAACATAATCTTAAAATACGTCATAAGAGTAAATTCATTACAATTTATTACTTGGAAAAAGGTCATCACAAAGGCGCATTCAAAAAGTGCCGGTTCCTCTCAGAAGAATAAGCAAGAAACTGAGGGACGCTCTTTTTTTAACAATATTATGAACAATTTTTTAACAATAACTGCTCAAAATTAATATTATTGAAACAAATCGATAGGTGAGCGGTTTACACACATGGATTTTTATCATCTAAGTAGTCCGATACTTAATAATAATACTATTAATAATAACGTATACATGACAACAACGTCTAGGTCCTAAACTAAGCATTAGCTTGTATTTTGGGTACCAAGCAAAGACACCACATACATATAACAACCAAGACCCGGTAACAGTCTCAATATTCATCATATAAATACTGATCTTCGGGTCAGTATTTATATGATGAATATTGATGCTTTTGCATAAAGCTTTCGTTTTATTGTAGTTTTGACCTTGTTAAGAGATAGATCTTAAATGTCAAGTATATAAGAGTAAGTGTATAAAACTAATCGTGGGTAACTCCTATGATTTTAAGTACATGTGATTCTACCTCCACACGGATTTATGGTCGGAGTCATTACTTGCGTACGCCGCCGGATCAACAGGTCCAGCTCCAGGCATTGGATCTGGACCTGCGATGTAAACCCATGCGGATTTGCCCAAAGCTAGTATTCCCCCAAGGAAATCTCAGTATGTGAGTTGCTACAAACAACAACGAGGAGACGTCAGACGTAGTGGGTTGGGTCGCGTTAAGCGTGGTCGTTAGGCGGGCACTGATCATTTAGTTGTAATAATTACAACGAACCTTAATATTTATTATCGTACACAATTTTATAATCATTACAGGCATTTACGTGCTTTTTAACCGACTGTGGAGAGGAAAGTTTTTCATGTGTATGTATGTAGGCATATTTTTATTTCTTTAGCACACTCTGTAGCCTAAATGCTTTGATGGATGTTAACGAATGTGGTGTCGTTAGATACGTCGTAATTTTGGGAGTGACATAGGTTATATTATATATAAATAATTCTGTTGTTTGCGAATCAAAAAGAGAGGCGGAATATATTATATATAAAAATTGTTTATAAAAATAAACTAAATAAACTAATATACAAATAACTAGCGGTCCGTCCCGGCTTTGCACGGGTATTATTCGTTTCTCATGAGAATCACTTTTTTTTATCTCAGTCTTATCTCATTCCCGTTTTCGTTCCCATCGCAAAACACTTTATTGTTTCCGTTCTTGGCCCTGGTATCGTTTGTTTTCGTTTCCATTCTCATCAAGAATAACTTTTTTATCTCAGTTTGAACTCATTCCCGTTCTGCCCTTTCCCGTTTTCGTTCTCGCGACACAAATGCTTTGTCGTCTCAATTTCTGTCAGACCTAACTCAGTCCCGTTCTTCCACTTCCCGTTAATTAAAATTAATTAGGTAAATAAATTACACTTTCACGACGTACATATTTATATAATATAGCTGACCCGGCGAACTTCGCATCCTCTCAGAACTCAGAACAATTTAACACGTATATGTATGTATTATAGCGCCCCCGCCCCCCATCCTGGTAGCCCATAACTACAATCCATATCTAAGAAATTGCTTTTACGTGATATCTATGTAAAGCGAAAAACCACGTCAAAACCCTCGTAGTCATTTTGGAGAAACGTATTTAGTGGAGCGCCCTGGTGGCTTATAGCCACGCAATTCTTATCTAAGACTCTGCTCTTAGGTGATATCTATGTAACATTTAAAACGGCGTCAAGATCGTCCCAGTTTTGAAGATACATAGCTACTGCAGCGCCCACTGGTGGCCCATAATTGCATAACTTATTTAATTAGCTATTCGCAGGTGATACTCACGTAATGCAAAAAATCGAATCAAAATCAGTCCAGTCGTTTCGAAGATACACTTTTACTGCAGCGTCCCCTGGTGCTTTATAACCTTATAATCTGTTTTGGAATGTTATCTACCTAAATACAAAATTTCATATAAACCATTAGAGCCGATAAAAGAGTAAATAAATTGATTTTTGAACGCATTCTGTTTGACAGATACGAACAGTTTGTATGGGAAAATGAAGTTGTTTTTATTATATTATTGGTTTTTCTTGCAATTTCTTCATATTTTCTCACCTTTTAAACCTTCCTTGGACTTTCAGAAACATTTCGTTTTTGAGTTTAAGGTAGAGAACTCACGGCGAGGTTTTTCCCCGCGCCCGCGGCGGGCGCGGGCCCGCAAGCCGTACAGATACGTGCTACTGTATGAAATCGCAGTTTCAAAACTCACGACGCGACTTTCAACCGCCAATTCGCGCGGGCGCTGGCGGTCGCCGCAAACGGGAGCCGCGGGGGGCGGCGGGAGCAACCGCCGCCCGCGCGGCTCCCGCTCGTATTCGGCCGCAGTCAATTAGATTGGTAGGATGTTAGTTGTGATTTAAATGACAAAATATGAGTAACGTAAAAATAGATTTGTTAATTTCGTTAGTTCATGAGAGGCCTGTCCTCTGGGACAAAAGTCTCGAAGACTACAAATATAAAAATTTAACGCTGAAAGGATGGGAAGAGGTATATTCAAAATTGAACAACTTGGATGAGAAAGAAAAAAAAATATACGGTGAGACCAGAATCTTTTCGGCCTTTTTTTTTTTAATCTATGGTAAAACAAACTCAAGAGTAAAACTCGTTTGCGGTGTGCGTCCATCTTTTGACTACGCTGATGGCTAACTCCGTGATTAAGCCTGCAAATTTCTGCGGGCAGCGGTCACTGCTCGGCGCCCGCAGCCGCCGCGGTAGGCGGTTGACGCCCGCTCCGTGAGTTTTATCAAAAAATCGCTAGCCGTGGCGGGCCCGCGCCCGCCGCGGGCGCGGGAAAAAACCTCGCCGTGAGTTCTCTACCTTAGCGAGACATGTAAAAAGCTTCATTAGATTTTTATATAAAAGATTAAAGACTTTTATGATACCATTTCGACACAAACTACAGAACAAATTGCCACACTGGATTGATCTTTTGGGGATCCCACATCTTTAAAAGAATCAGGATGTGTAGTCCTACTAGTAAATTTTTTAGTAGGAAAAACATAATGAAAAAATTTAAAACCCCGAGTATGCATAGAAAATAATTAACTAAAAAGTGAAAAACAAGCTTTTAATCTATTTAATCTATAGAATGTGCATAAAATACACTAAGAATTTAATATGACTTGAATGTTTTAAAAACGGGGATAATCAAATTACAATACGTAGTTGTAAATAAAAATTAAAATAATTTTCGATTAAAGATCACTATTAAACATATTGTGGTAATTGATTTGTTCCCATCTGCAATTTCTTAACATATAGGTCTTATTTTTGTAATTTTTTTTTTAGATTTTATTCACATTCTATACTTTGGATTAAAAAACTTGTTTTTCTCTTATTAGTTAATTTTTTTTTAAATATTATACTGTTTCTTTAGTTAAATTTACCACTCGCAACGGTTTGCAAACTATTTCTGTGATATTACAACGTATTTTCAGACCACGAAACAAATTACTAATCGGTCATTACCACAGAAATATCGTTACGCAGCTGGGGACCCTTCCCGCCACGTAAATGAATCATTGCGAATAATTGCCTTTGCCTCTAGATGAGGGTGAAATGCAATTGGGTTTGCCTTGACGTTATTTGTGCCCACACTAGTCTCTCCCTCATCAGGTGAAAGGCCAGTCAAAATTTCTTATAGATTTAGCCTGTCAGATTCAGATCTAGCATCAGAAATTCCTTGGTTTGTAATTTCTCGACGTAGTGTAAAAATAACGAATGATGTGTAATTTACAATTAACGTTTTTTTTTAATTTTTTGTGCATTTGGATATAATTTCAAGTAAATGCTGATATTGTTTACATAACTCTCAGAGGTCATAGGAATTTGTAATAGCAGATTTTGAAAAAAGTGTTTACGCAGATATATATGTATTTAGTGTTAGTTGACCAACACTGAATTACAAGATCCTAATATAGAGTAAGATAACTATGATAAATTTTAATTTTCAGTTGTAAAAAGAGGTATCTGTTTGAGTGCTTGTATCTCTAATCGACTAATAATATCTACCTATACGTAAACAAAAATGTGTCTATTTGTTGTTCTTTAACAAAACAGTCGTTATCAACGTTTTTAAAGCAAAAGCTGAAAGCACAAATATGTCTCAGAAATCCTAACAGTTCAAATAATAAAAGTTCTATTATGCAGGAACATTCGATAAATTGGGCAATGCCGTCAGAGTCCAAACTCAATACTGATGAAACGGGGGTGCTTCTCTAGCTACTATTAGTAATTATTTTTTTACACTCACCAGATGTCTCGTTGATGTTGAAGAATGGTGTGAACGGGTTGCCTTCGGAGACGAGGCCATATCTTATTTGCCTTGGAGCGCCTTTATCACCGTCTTCAGCTTTAACTTTCACTAACACGTCTTTAGGGACCACTTGTTTGGGTAAATGAGTTATAGGAGGCGCGTTAGTGAAGACTGGAGGCATATCTTGGACATCTTGGACTACAACCACTACTTCCAAACCCGCTATATTCCTCGTGTCCTTACCGTGTTCCACATATGGATCCTGAAATTGAATAAATAGAGTTATTAATATTGAGTTATTAATTGTTTATTATTGAAAATTGATGACAGACGTAAAAATACCGGGTTTCCAGTTAAGAAATTTTCTAGCTAAAGGATTCAATACATTAAGTAGTTTTTGGAGAAATTTCTAACAAAAAAGTTCAAGGATGTTCAAAGTAGAACTATAGTATTAACGGGTAATCTTTTATGACTCAATCTTAGTCTAACATATCCCCAAAATAGTTTTGCATTTAAATACGTCTATATAGAAGTTTTTCTAGTAATAAATTTTAAAACATTTGGCATTAAGGTGTGTAAATAATACTCAAACTATTTTAATTAGTGTTACTGAAATAGGTAATAAACTGTAAATTGAGAAGTTGTTTATGACCTTAAACGAACCCAGCATTACATTTAAGAACATTTAGGGATTGTTTTACCAAACAAATAAATCACAATTCACGTTTACTAAGAATTTATTAACCTTTACTTGAAATATAGCAGTACTTAGAGCCAAATAACACTTTGATTGGTAGCAAGTCTAATATAAAAATAAAAAACTTTTATCCATGCCGAGCTTTCTATTAAATACGTTCGCTTGTAACGAGAGAAATAGCTAAACATGACAAGGAGTTAAGATGTGACCCACTGTGATTTACTTAACATCACCAGACAAAGACTTTTTTAAAGCTCTTATCCACGTGTAATTATAAAATGACTTTTATGTGTTCAAAAGATGGACACGATATGACATAAGAGGTAAGGAACAGAGAACAGTTAAAAGTTAATTTAATTCATTATGAAACCTTCAACCATAATAGTAGGTACATTATGATGCAAGTACGGTAAGCTGCGTATTATGGGCGAGGTGTTTATAGGCACGAGGCGAAGCCGAGTGCTTATGATAAACCAATGACTATAATATCCAGCTTATTGAGTACGAGCATCATACGACGTTTTTCAATACATTTGCGATTAAAATTAGGTCGATACTTCAAATGTAATAATGACCGGAGCTAAGGGCGCGAGCGAAGTTGTTTTGCGCGGTTTACGCATACGTCACAAACAGAATGTTCGTTTGTGATTGGTGTAAATTAAAAAGACCTAGTACAGTAAAATACAACATTACGGTACAAGTTTCGATGTCATAAGCCCCGTATTAATAGCAAATGTATTGAAAAATATAATTCTCGTATGCTCGCGACGACCATTAGCTTAAAGACTAAACCTCTAAGGCCAACGATTGTGTCTTTAATAAAGTTTTAAGAAATTACTAAAAAAGTCCTACTATCTATTACATTAATCACAATTATAATTATCTCGGCTGTCAAGCATAATGTGGGACTGTAGCGAATCAGATCTAACCATATTTAGTTTGCCATTACAGACACGACAGCCTACAGCCATCCTGCCCAATATAGCTTACTAACAAATGACTTGTCTTACCTATTGGATGGGGTTATAAACAATAGCATATGTTTCATTCAATTTCACTGTCGTATTACTTTTTAGATCGGTGGACGCGTATGTTGTGAAATTATAATTTATGATAACTGGAACCCACATCATTTGTAATTGTTCTGACACGATGTTTTTGAAATATAATTTCTGCATCGTAGTAAGGCAAGGCAAATAATTTTTCAAAGTGATCCCTTCTAAAGATTCTGATTAAAAAATTATTGGTGAAATAAATTTTTAAGGAAACGGATTTTTTTAAATATATCTCAAAATTTAAACATATTATGGCGCCATCTCTATATGTCACACGGTTTAATTCGAATGTTTGTTTTACAAATAAATACGTGGTTTTATACATATACATAATACTTACATGTTGTGTTTGAAAGCTTATAATTTTTGTTAAAAATTTAAAAATTAAGGTTTACTCAAAACAGTTCTACTGATAGCGCCATTTGTCGTTAAGAATAATAACTATAGTTGTCGATTCAATATACGCCATCTGTGGTAATCCGATTTCAGTTAATTTGCTGCGTCTATTGGGCGTTTCATCTTTTTTTGTTTCGTTCTACTGCATCGCAATTTCACTGTTTATTTTTTAGTCTTTATCAAACTCCGTTGATTAGATAATCATGAAATCAAATAGTCAATAGTGTAGGTCAATACTGAGCTTTGTACTTTATCTGTAACCGTCTTACACTTAAAGTGCTCTTCACCAAGATACTTCTTACAATGTTTCTAAAGTTGATATGTAGGCACTCGACGTTGGGGCCTATCGAGATCTATTGCGCTGGTATCCTGGTACCATCCTAACCGGTCGCATCAAATACACTGTCTATGAAGCGTATTATTTCACACCTTGAGGATAACGGCTCGGGATATATCGTTCATAGATGATTCCCGTTCTCAGAAGTTATCACATAATACAAACTAGTACGAACTTCAGTATGTGAGTACACATTCTGAAGTTCGATTACTTTGATCATCAATAAATAACATCAAAAGCGTCCGACCATAATACCGAATTATTTTCAGAATTTTTTTCGACTATAATTTATAGTACTCAGTTTCTTTTCTGAACTGTGAAGTTTAAAGAACTGTACGAGAAGTGTTTAAACATTCTAAACACGAATTATAGCAATCTACACTTCTTTATCACCAAGTACAGCAATTCGCGGTTACTTTTTCTAAATACCATACTATACCATCAGCCTATTAATACCCCACTTCCACAATCCACCACGCTGCTCCAATGCGGGTTGGTGTATTGTAATGAGTGCCATCTATTAACGGCAAACGGGACTGATGGCTTAATGCGCTTTCTGAGGCACATAGTCAGTGATAGTTATTTACATAAATTAGAAAAACTCATTGATACATGCCCTGGGATTCGAACCGTCGGCCGTCTTTTAAACTAGAAGCGGGCCAGCTACCACTAGGCTATTTTTCTAAATATTGCAGCGTTAATATTAACTATAATAAGGTCGTCGATGTCGCGACCTGTGTTTGATCGTTTAAAATTAAGTCCTTACTATGTTATTGATAAGATTAAGAAAAAAAATTGAAATCTAAAAATAGAAAAAAAAAAACATTTAGTTCCGGTGATACCAATTTCATTTGCATCTTAGGTAAGTATTTTAGCGGTTGGTACTTACCACAGCTAAAAGGGTCAAGTGGTACATAGACTGAGCTTCGAAGTCCAATGGCCCTACAAGGAAAATAGTACCCTCTGTGTTTTCAGTGGACACACGGCGTTGTCTTATTGCGAACAGCGGCGAGCCCTGAAAATACAAAACGTTTTTAATAAACGTTCGCCAGAAGGGCGACATTTTACACTGTGTTCTCACATATACACTCCTAAAAGTGAGTAGCTAGTTATTGTATTAGAACCTCAGTTTCGACGAAAGAAATGAAATTTAATAAAGATTTTATTTGTGTCTTATGGCACCGTTTTCGGCGATATCGATATTACGAAGAATAAACAAGAGCGGCATTTACATTATTCCGAATATTACACATTTTTATTTGCTTTCTGTTATAAGTCAGATATTGGATTTATGTTTATTGGAAAATGAAATGGGTATTATATCAAATTTTTGCCGAAAATACGACATCAATAAACTACGTACTTAGTAGGTACATACGCTGTTTGCACACCGCTACTGTGAACCGCGGTAACATAGCGGTAACGCGAACGACGCATGACAGTAGTGAGAAAAAAAATATACAGAAATGCATAGCTTATGTTGCGTTCCGTTTTCGCTTAGAGTGAGTTTCTATAATTGCGTCTCTATTTGCATTATATCGTCTCAAGGACGTTTTACGGTGGTACCTACTTACACACCGATGGCGATGCGACGCGACGCCGCGGTACTCGAAACCGGTAACGGCAACGGTAACTCGCGGTAACCGAAAAACATTGAATTATGAAATTACTTAAAAAAGTGTTATTTATTATCATATGTATATAACTAGGTTGTTGACAGCATCATTTTATATCGAAAATTTTAAAACGAACCTGTGCCATCAAATTCACAAATACTGTGGTTCATGGCATCGGTGTAGAAACATACCACTGTTGTCGCACTGTAATTTCGCTGCTAGTCCGAGCGCGCCGCAATAAAATGTGAAAGATGGTAAACTATTTTTTTTCTGTGAGTTGAAATTTTTTACTCGATGAGCAGAATCTATACTAATAAAAAAATTGAAGTATCTGTATATGATTTCGAAATAAATACTATTTCATATTCTCTATAAAAAATATCGACAAAACTTGTAATATCTCTAATCGAGGCCAGCGGTACTGAAACGTGTCTGTGGGAAACCAGTTTTCAAGTAAGGAGCGATACTATGCAAATAGAATAGAGACGCAATAATAAGACTCAGTGTAAGCTAGAATGAGACGCAACATAAGCGGTACCCTCCCATACGTTCCTATAGATTAATGCAATATCGCTACCGTTACCGCGGCTTGACTTGAGGCATGGCGGGCAGTGCGGGGTGGTACCGTAGTGTGCTGACCGCGTTACGTTTGAAATTAAATTGAAGTATATAGTCGAATAACCAATGTAATAATTATAATATTAATATATGGTTATAATCTTTGACCAAAATATATGTAATTGTTAAGTATATCTGTAGTGTTTCGCACGTATGTAATTTAAAAAAAATATATTATTACTTAAAAAATATAAAACAATGGATTAATTTGTTTTGTGTTTAATTAATATTTAAAATGATAATAGATAAGGGTCGAATCCTGTTCACTATTTCATTCAATCGATACAATTGTTTCGTGTAATATATTTAGAACTATAACTAGAAATAGACAATTCCAACTACTGCAAGAATTATAATAAGTAGTTGTACGTGAGCGTGCAGATATGAATTACAAGGTTAGACCAGGTTCCGATAAGCTCACGTCACGGGTGCCCGTCCATTTTCAACGCTCCGAGAGGAATTTAACACGGCACTGCTCCTTAATGCGTGGTAATTGTGCAACATCATCGTGCTACGGCGTTCAAGGCGTTTTAGCCGTTTTGTGCCGTTTAAGCGTCATTCCCGAGCACATAATGTGGTCTAAAAAAGCCTTCTCATGTCTTAATATACTAAGTCTGAATAACTTATTCATTTTACTCAATTTGAATTACGGCTTACGGATGAAATGCTGCATTGATACGTAAGAAAAAAAACCACTTGTCAATTCATTTTATTCCTAATAAGTAGTAGACTTCATCATTAATATCCGGAGCACGTAAGGAATGTGCATCCATAAATTTCCCCTTCAATTAATTATCACAAAGTTTAAGGCGTAATTTGTAGGCGATGCATAAAATTTTGTTCTGTCCGTGGCGCTGAGACGCTGACCGCATAAATTATAAAATGGTTTTCGCACGAAGCGGAGGCGTGTCGCGCGGAGAGCGGCAAACAAGCATTGCTGTGCGCGCAACGATGAAACTTTATTTTACGATCCTGAGGCTAGCGACGTGCGTTGATATTAATTACCCAACAGTTTACATAACACCAAATAAAATAATTCTCACCCAAAGTTCGAGCTCCAGAGGTTTTGGCGATAGTGGGTTCTTTCTAGCTATCACAATCTCCAAATCCGTGCCTCTCCTAGCATCCTGTAATTAAAGAACGTGTTAATTCATGTAACACTTTTCACATATTTCACACAGATTTTCAAATAGAACCGTAATCATTTTACAGAAGCAGGTAGGTGACATAGTCCGAGAGCCCGTGATCATGAATAGTACAACTTTATAAAAGCTGAAATTGCGATAAGTGATTAGTACTAAGTATTCATTCATAGACAACGGTCAGTAAACGTGATAGCTTTGGATGAGCTATGGCACGGCACACGAATGTGTAAAATTACAAAGAAAAATATCACATAGATATTATTTATTATTATTATAAATTGTTTAGGGGTCGCTCTCCATACATTAAACTAAGGAATGAAAAAAAAAATCGCACACTCCATTATGTGGACTATCATTAGACAGATCTTTAAAATTGGCGGTTTTTTTTGTGACTTCCTTATTTACAGATTTATTTTTCACAAGATGTGAGCTCCTTAAATTGTTAATAATGTGGTCCGTCTTCAACTTTTCAACTATGGTTTGGCAAATTCTGGAATAAGTTTAGTTGTACTTAAAAAATACTTTCAAAGATATTTTCATTTAAACTTGTTCGACGACTTGTACGACTTTGTTTGCGTGATATGAGTAAAAATAGTATACTTTTGATACCATACTCTTTTAGAGGGTGGATTTTAAAAATCCTTTCGTAGTGGATGCTTAGGCGGTATAAGCAATTTCTATAAAAAAATTCTAATATTCAGACTTAGCGGTTTTGGTTGTACGTTCATTTACCAAATTTAACATCCCGTTTTACCCCAATAGATATAAAATTTCAACACTTGTTTTATCATTTGTTTAACATATTATATACACAAAATATCTAGTTGGTACGTACTTTATTGTAATTTTTTTTCATACACATTTCATATTCATTTCATTTCATACACACCCCAAAGGTACTCAAGGAATATTTTCTTCAAATTTCAAATCTCTACGTCCACTAGTTCAGACTGTGCGTCATCCGTCAGTTAGTCACTGTGTCTCAGTACTATTTTATAGGTATAGATTAATAGCATTGCGTATATTACGCAGATATAATATATATCTTTTACGGGTAGAATATTTCACCTATAAAGAAATTCATCTTATCAATGACCAGTCTGACGCAAACATCACATCACCATTGGATTACTATCGTATAGATTTTATTACACTTGCCTATATTACAAACATTTACGCAGGGAAAAATTAAAAAAAAAATATGATTTGCCATAAACTGCCATAGCTATACCATTTTAGATTTCGTTGTCGCATATGTGGTCTTATCATAATATGTTAATAAAGTTGAAACAAATTTAATATAATGCATTGACTTCATTAATTGTGCTTGTTCAGTATAATATGTGTCATCATCCATCACCTTGTACGAGTATGAGGCCTCGTTGGAACTGACGAGAGAAATATTTGCATTCTTCCTTAAAATTTGTAATTACGATAAAATTTAAAGATATTTCCAAGTGTAACAAAAAAATTACATTAAAATTAAGATAAAATACAGACGTTCTATTCTCAATACATACATGGAAAGAAAATTAATATTAACATAACAAGAATTTTCAAATTCTTTAATTTATATCTTTTACTGTACAATGACTTAAGACTGAACTTGGTGACACACGACCAGCGACCAAACTGAGTTTCGTTTCACCAAATCCAATGCGAACCTAAAATCATATGTAAGTTTTCGCTTAAATCCTAAGCTCGGCATTAAGATCCGTGTTCGGCAAAGAAAACGTTTAATATCCAAGTTAAGCCAGATGGCGCAGCATCTGTTACAAGTAGAGCACCGCCATTAGTACGAGCGGTTCAATATCCCTTGATTGCTCATCAGAAATTGTGTATTCATCGAAATTAAATTGGAACATAAGCGTTCGATCGGGTAGTAGTATTATTTTTAACAAGCTTTTGATTGCGATTTTATTATGAATGGCAACTGACTTTGAGCGAGTATCTCTTCATGTTGCAACACGGATTAACTGTAGAAATAAAAACTTACCTCCGGTACAAGTACGATCCCAGGTTGGTGTGGAAAGATAGTGTCTCTGGGAGTAGTGGCATTGGTCCCTGTGATAGAACACGCTATACGCGATGACCTGCCTCGCGTGTTGCGTACGGACAGTCTGAAGTCGACGTAGCGGCCGGCCTCCAACCTCCGGAGTAATATCACGTTGGCTTGACACACCGAGTTGTACCGTGTGCATGGTAGAGTTTCGACGCCGATGTCTAGTCGACCCATTTGCCCTAAATGGAAACAAATGGATGGTATAAAATTATGTGTAGTGGTAGTCGTTGATAACATGAGCACAGGCATGAAGAAGTTGATGGAATACTTGCTTTGAAACAGGGCTGGCTGGATAACCACCCCAAGCAAGCCCGAACGAGCTTCGTAGCCAGCGACGAGAATCAGTTGTCAGCTTTGCCGCCGCTCGATATACTAAGTTTATGTTTACTAACATTGTTTAAATTAGTTGCTAATTGTATACTAATGAATTTGTGAAATAATATTAGTTTCGATTAAATTAATTATCTCAAATAACCGTATGCTAAATTCCCTTCTATTGATGATGGGTTTAGCCGTGGTTTAGCCTTAACTATAACTCTGTACAGGGATATGGACGTAAGTGAATTTTTAATAACTTTCTTTTAAGTTTATGTTCTGAGGATTGTGTCCGTCCGTGTGAATATATATCACAGTCCTAAAATAATGGTTTTTCGTTATATTTTCTACAGTAAGTACTACCTCTTTTTAAAGGGCCATATTGTTAACTTTATCAGTATATATCTTTAATGGAAAATGAAATTCCTTACTTCTGAAACTTCTATATTTTGAAATTTTATTTAGTTAAGTTGGACCATATTAAAACGTATACATAATAATATGTTTTAAACACAATTAATTCATTTTACCAATGTAAGAGATAAATATATTTTTTCTTCCTAGGTACTTTTCTCATAAAAATAGCAACGCGATGACAGAACCTGCTATGATACAATATTATCTATTTAAGGGTGGAGAGCTCCTCTGTTCCAGACATCGTATCGACGTTAGATGGAACCACTATAGATAAAATAATTTATATTTTTTTTAATGGAAACATTGCTATGTTTTCTTTAACAAAACATTAAGGGCGACCCTAAAACGTAGTCCTTTTAAAGGTCCTCAGACAATATTGTTAAAAGTTCAATTAGTTTTCCCGTATTTCTTCGAAAACTTTATAATTTGTATGTGTGCGTTTACTCATGCTGACTCATGCAAACATATTATGAATTCAAGTGGGATATAATTTCGATACAATTGTGTGTTATCGAAGTCGATAAAACATTTTTTTTCGTTTTTTTTTTGCCCTTCTAAAATAAATACTTCAAATAATTTTATAAATGACTTTTTAGAAATAATCGACAATTGATTAATTTCATATGTGATAACGTCACCACTACTAATTATAATGTTGATGTATTTATTTTGTTTGCATGGCTGTCGACCGCCGCGCCCGCGCCGCTTGTATTGTACCAATAACGAAATATGAATGCTTCTCATTCATAAAAGTACACAAAATTATTTTTATTCTTTTTACGTACCCCCGTAAGTAGCAAGGCGAAACCCGCGAAAAACTACCGAGTAATGACCGAGTAGCAGGCCTTCGCTAGTAATAGGTAGGTACTTCTCTTTTAAATTATCTACAGTAATATTTAGTTTAGTTTATTTCACTGTTCGTAATTCTGACAATATTTATTTATTTATTTCTCATAACTAAAAGACATAAAGTTATTGTTTAGATGTTTTGATAATTCATAGTTTTTATGCAGTAGACAGTAGATAAATAAATTATAAATAATAATCGCATTAATCAATTTATAAATAAAATCATTCTAGCTCGTATTGCTGGGATTCTCAATGAAATAACAAGTTCTCTTATTCTGGCAATGCAAATTCATATCAAAAATCTAAATCGAGCCAATAACTTCGAAAGTAATAAGCACGTAATAATGTCATCACCTGTGCTATAATACGTAAAAGTGGTAGACCTCTCTATTAAGTTTTTTATCGATAATTTTAGGTAAACTTTATTCTAAAGATGATTTCCAAGCTAGCACTCTATCAGTTCAGTTAGAGTAGGTATTTCATTTTCATGTTGACATATTGAAATTTATAATTATCAATACTTACCTATCAAAAATTAATTTGAGTAACTTTTGTTACACTCCACTTCACAAAACGAGAAATTGTTTCGATCACAGATTTTGACAATTCAATCAATGACACAGGTGTAAATCTGTGTATAAATGATAATAAACAAACACTGTCATCAATTCAGATTCTATTCTAACCTGACCTGAGATTCTAACCTGCGCTTTCGATGTGGCAACGTCGCGCGTGTTTATCATACTATCTCATTGCGGAGCCGTAGTGTGAGCGAGATATATAGATACTGCACTATTAGACAACACTGCGCACTGCACGTCTAGAGTGAGGAGGTAACATTTAACACACATACCACTGCCATCTATAGTTTACAAGCCATGCTACTGAAATCTGGCAACGGTGCGTGTAATCCGAGCCTTAGTATCAATCAGGTCATTAATTTGCGTTTTCTTCCATTTAAACGTTATGTAAACAGAGATATTGATTTAAAATAATAAATCAGTGTTAAAAATTACGTTTTGCATCGTGTTTATTCGTAATTAGTAAGGTAAGTAGATATTTTCACCATAATCGTTTTTCGTTTCACGTCACAATATTGACACGTTTGGGTGGAAATTACAGTAAATTTTTATCATTTTTCGAATAGGTTCGAGTATATGGAATCTGGAGGATCCCGGCGAACTATACTTATACCTTTCATGGTCACTTTAACCGCATGCTAGCCACCAGCAGGTCCGGCGAGGTTGATTACGTAGAACCCAGGAAGAGGTATTCCTCTGCAAGGGAACAGTACATTCCCGTAGAACATTATACAATAAAACTAGTTTTTAAGATATAGCCTGTGATAAACGCACAAAATCATAGTAACACTAACCGAAATGAGATATAATAACCATTATTTTTCTATTCTGTCCTATTCATAAAATCCACTTATGACACGCAAACGAAGTCGTGGGCGGGTGCTAATATAATTTAATAGATACTCCTATTTCTATTTTCTGTTAAATGCTATCGATAATTTCATATTTAGTTATTTAAATACCTTATTTTTAATTATTAAATCCTGACATCTTGTCAGCTGACGAAATAAATCAGACTACAAGTGACAGTTAATGCGACGTTGCCAAATCTAATAGCATGGCTTCTTGTAACTATAGAAGGCAGTGCACATACGTATTTTGTGTATTCCTCGTGTATTCAATAATCACCTAATGCTGTCACATGAGTAAGTAAAGCGACAGAGACAGAGGCAAAGCTTCCTAAGAGCGAGCAAAATGTATCTTTATTTTGGTGGGGTTGTCACAAAAAGTTAAGATTAATTAAACATTTGTTTATAAGATTTATTATTAGGTATGAAAGAATACTCAATTACAAATTATTTACTCTAATAATCTTCTTTTTGTAATTTTTGAATTTAATAATTTAATAATTCTTTTAATTGTGTGGTAAATATTGAGTTTAGCGGAAAAATTTTTGCTTTTATTATAAATTCTATTTGTATGTTTGTATGTAATGGAATGTTATCGGTATGTAATGATATCTTAATGTAATGATTTCGGGCTGAAATTTAGAAGACATATGTAACTTCGATGACAATATACTAAAATGGCAAACAAAACCCGATGTTGCAGCCAGGATTGTCTCCCCATGAAGACTCCGCAATGGTTCATAGCATGACCAAGAACCTTTGTATACACGTTGCATTTTGATAGTTAACCAAGATTTACACCACGAATTGATGCTGACGCCAAGATTGTCTCCTCATAAGGACACTTTTCAACGGCTAATAGCACGAAAACGAAATTTTGTAGATACGTTGAATTTTGAAAGTTAACCAAGATTTTCACCACGAACTGATGCTGAAGCCAAGATTGTCTCCTCATAAGGACACTCTTCAACGGCTAATAGCACGAACACAAAACTTTGTATATACTTACGTTGGATTTTGATAGTTTACCATGATTTTTACCTCGAACTGATGCTTGTAGTAGTGTAACCGTACCGTGCGGTTGTATGAATGAAGCTTTGTCTCGGTACGATGCAGAGCGGCTACATGTAGAGGTTATGCATACAAATTCGTACCAATTTAAATGTTTCTTGCAAATTTTAAAGATACCCAGTACTTATCTGAGATTGTGTTTTTGATGTCTATTACCACGCTCCTTACCAGCATATACTAAAGTGCTAAACTTATCTAAAATTCAGCCTTGGGATGATATCTACCTAGGTGTATAACATTACAAAACCGTTTCAAAATCTTCCAAGCTGCTTACAAAACGCATTTACTACAGGGTTCCCTGGTGGCTGATAACAGCGGAATTGTCTTGTTCTACGGTGATGTTTATATAACGCCGGAAACCGCATCAAAATAATTTTAGCCGTTTTAGAAAAACATATACTGCAGCGCTTTTTGGCGGCTTATAACCGTAAAATCTGTCTAGGACTACAATCTGAATTGATACCTAAGTAATGCAAAAATTACATAAAAATCTGTACTTACAAATGACTTACAGTCGTTTTAGAGAAACGCATCGACGTACCTTCTTCACGCGCACTTCACGCGGCATATTAAAAAAATGATTTTGTATTATCATGTCATGAAAACTTAAACATTTATTCCATTAAATACTTTTTTTAATTGTAAATGTTCACAACATTAAACAAATTACAGAATAGTAAATAGGTAACCAAAAAGTTAATGCGAACGACGACGTTGATAACTGTGAATTAAACCTATGTTGATAGCGTATTCTGTGGATAATCGTGACTTCGTGGTACACCATTACGAAAGAATCATTCATCGTTCCTGGTGTGATTTACAAAACCGAGGATTTTTGGTAAGTTTAATGAACATTATTTTGTGTGCGCGCGCTGCGGACGCGTCATTAATAGTAGTAGGTATGACGTAGTACGTAGCCGCCGTGTGCGGTGTTTACATGGTTTGCGTTACGTTACGCGTGCGCTGTACAGGGTTGACTTGGGGTTGACGAGACTGGGTATTACTTACTTTTTTCATGTGTGAAATTTTTCTTGGACTTGTTGTCTAAAGGTCAAGAAACAATCAGCACAACACGCTAAATTTGGGACACACATATGATGCTATCAATACTGTATACCTACGCCAAATAGTTTTTTATTTTAAATCATCACAAACACACACCCTTTATTTATATGGAACACATATTCAAAGGATACGAACATCTTAGCTAGTAAGTAAATAAATGAATACCTATATAGGCGTATCGACCAATGAGTGTGCAATTTATGAAAACTTCAGTTAAATAAATATCACAGCTTGCTAAACATCGTCACTTCTGTGACTGTAGCGTTCGACAGCCCTTAACTCGCACTGAACCACCCTGGTCCTTATGAGCCAAACTCATTGTTGAGGAAGGGTTGTACTCTAGTGGTAAAGACAAAAAGCACTCCCATGAAATACAAAACGATTCAAAATTTTAAATGAACGACAAGTAAATTTGTAGTTGGAAGTTTGAATAGTATCGTAGGAGTAAAACTTAAGATGTGAAATAGAAGAAGTTGTAGCGCTGCGAGAACAGAAAGACATAGAGTTATGGAGAAGGAAAGTCATGTAGGTATATCGTTGCAAAGTCAAAGTTAATTACCTATAAGCTCAAAGTGCAACGGGTAGTCAAAGTCAGGATCGCTGGCGCGCACTCTGTAGATGACGGAGCCAACAGGCGCATCCGCTGGCACCAGGACGAGCCGCATCAGCGTGGTGGGATCGAAGAGAGGGTCGGCGGCGCAGCAGCACCACGCCAGCCACCACACCACCCAGGACAGGCCCACCGTCATCCTGTAACCAATGAATTGGAGCATGGTTAAGATTCTAAGTATTTTGCCTTACTTCCACCTAACGAGCTAAGAACTTTAACTCAAGAGTTTACCCATTTAGTCTCCATAACAACACTTTCGCTCGCTTTCTGTCACAACTATTGTCAGGTGTCGAAGTAAGTTTTTTAATTTTCCCAAAATTTACTCATAAAAGCAGACTAATTGAACATCTAATAAGTAAACGACGCATCTTATCAAACTAAAGCTCAATCTCGCGTCATTTTATCTTTGGTGTATTGCTTTCTTATAATATAAAAAGACTCCGTCGACGTGGCTTCAAAGCGACACGATCGCTATGATTATGTGTCAGCATGCGTAAAATGACAAATACGTATATATGAAGCGACGCTTTAAGATAAGTTGTTATCCTTAATCTCTGACCCTTAAGACGATGCTGTATCTCATGAAAAGATTCCGTTCGGACGTAATCATCATGAAGTCGGTAGAGTCATAGATATGCAAATTAACCAATAATATTCATTCGTTAAAGAATAAAGTCGGAACAAGTATAGAATCCTTGTGCGTTCGTGTCGATTTGCCAAAGTCAGACTGAACGGCGAACTGAGGTGTTACACTCCCGTTCGTAACGCGAATAAAAGCATCTTTCAAACATGCACCTTTAGAGTAAAATTTATTCCCTTGGCTCGTTTCAGCACCAGAAGTTTCATGTTATTATTTTATTTTACGAAATACAAAGTTAAAGTCAAAATTTTTAAAAATAGTTTACATTGACAAAGAAACATTCTACTGGTGAAAGCAAGGACAACAATGCGTTTTCACTTTTCACAAATTTTTCGAAAACAAAAATCAATTAAGTAAATGAAAGCTTCAAAATTTTCTAATCCATTCAAAGTTACTTAAAAAAAAAGTTTTCCGTTTTTAGATTTATCGATAGTCTACTTGCCTGCCTAAGGCTTTTAAATTTTTCATTTATTTAAATAATTTCTTAGTTGCAAAATAATAATTCAAGCCACAACCTCAATACATTCGCCATTTATTTTGAGCATTTGTATTTATATATAATATATACTGCATTGTAAACTTAGTGATTATAATACCCATAAATAAAATAATTTACGATATGTTCTACAGTTCGCGGTAGATCGAAAAATTTACCACCTCTGATCTGTGTGAACCATTTAGTAAAATTTCATGGTGAACATTGCTTATCCTAAAATATATATTTCTTAGCATCTGTTAGAAGTTGGTATCACAGTACTAGTACTGTCATAATCGCGTTGGTTTATTCAAGGTTGAATGGCGACAGTTTCAATTTTGATTAAAAATTGTAAAGCTTAGTCAACTTCAGTTCATAGTACGCAATAGAGCGGCAGATTGGTTTTCGTGAAATACCTAAGTAAAATCGCTTTTTTTTTGTTATTATAAACTGCGGATTCTAATGAAATTTCTTAGATAAAGGTACTAATGCTGAGATATATTTTTTCATAAAGAAATAAAATACAAAATTCTGAATAATTTCATTTTCCGTTAAGATAGAGGGCAATATATATAAAACGTGACTTTACGCCTCGATACGACAATTTGTAATAACGCAGAACTTTACTTTGCAAAAAAGAAACAGAAAAGAATCTTTGATGGCTTATAGGTACATTATTTAGTTTCAATATTGTCTAGGGATACATAATATTTTCATATTAGTCTACCCTGTTCACCGTAGTTGGAGATGAAAAATAACAAAATTAGGGAATCAGAGCGTTTTGTCATTGAAAATGACTATCATATCCATTTCACGGGAAACGCATTTTTGGCCATAACTCCGAGGGTATGGGGTCTAGCCAAGATTTTAAGGTTTTAAAAGATTAAGAATTTAGTTGTGCATTGTATGACATCAAAATTTTGGAAATCGGTTACGTAGTTTTTGAAAAAAATTGGAAAATGTAAAAAAATCGGGTTTTTTTTCGGTTTTTTTTTTTACTAAATCCACAATATTTCAAGAACAGGGACCGATATCGAAAACCAAAAAAAACAGCATCTCGGCCATTAACGTAGCTACGATTTGAGACCATGTTTTTGGAAATCGGTTGGTAATTGTAAGAGAAATTATTTCCGAAAGATGAGATTTTTTGGTCGATCGCTTGTGTTTGTGGATATAAGTTACTATATTTCAGAGGGTATTCGTCGGATCGCTTCAAAGTGTTATACCAAAGGTTAGAAGGCGTCGGTAGCTACAGTTTAAGACCAAAATTTTGGAAATCGGTTGGAAATCGAACAAGAAATTTGACATCATATGTTAGATTTTATGGACGTTCGGGAACTTATTAACATTACGGTCAGCGCCTTTCGGCCTGTATTCGTTCGAATGCTTAATTATCGAGTTCAGAACGTTTAAGGATATCAGAGGCTGCAGTTTAAAACCTAAATGTTTCAAATATGTTTCAAGTATGTATGTTTGTCTGTTTGTCTGTCTGTCTGTTTGTCTGTTTGTCTGTGTGTCTGTCTGTCTGTCTGTCTGTCCGTCCGTCCGTCCGTCAAAAAAAAACAAACAGACAAACAGACGGACGGACGGACGGACGTCCGTCCGTCCGTCTGTTTGTCTGTTTGTCTTTTTTTTTCTGTTTGTCTGTTTGTCTTTTTTTTTTCTGTTTGTCTGTTTGTCTGTTTGTCTGTTTGTCTGTTTGTCTGTTTGTCTGTTTGTCTGTTTGTCTGTTTGTCTGTTTGTCTGTTTGTCTGTTTGTCTGTTTGTCTGTTTGTCTGTTTGTCTGTTTGTCTAAAACTACTAAATCTAGGAAGCCGAAATTTGGAACAGTGGTTTATTTTATAACGTGAATATAAATTTAAAAAAAAAGGAATATTTTGAAATTTCAAATTGAAGGAGGGAGGGATGGAGGGGCTTCGTATGAGAGTCTTTGTTCTTTAAAGTTAGAAACATGAAAATATTAACATAAATAAATAATGACGTCTTTCAAGGTTTTTGGATATCAAGGGTGGAAAACGGGATGTGAAAAGTATGGGAGTATCGATTTTCTTAAAGGAGTGGGGAGAATGAAGATTGAAAGTTTGAATGGGTGTCCCCAATATTAGTTTTAGCAAAAAGTACCTACGTATTAACCATTTCGAATGTTAATACTACCTAAAACAGGAATGTGTAATCTACGCAAGCGAAGCTGCGGGCGGTCGCCAGTAAAATAATATAATCTGTGAAAATCGGCTTTGGGTAGGTTCATTTTCAATGAAACCGATGGTTGCGGGGACTGCAAGATCTGTGGATTTTTTTAAGAAATATATACATTTTCCAAGCCCGTAGACAGTTTATGGTAATTTTCTAATAATATTTGTTAAATAATATAATAAAAATCGACTTGTATAATAATAAAATAGATAAAAAGTATGGAAACAAATTACTTTTATTTAATTTTCTCATTATTTTTGTGTTTCTGTCAACCTCGGATTAATACAGTATAAATTATTTAAATCAAAATATTACTCATTTGCCGAAGATAATGAAATATTTGGTCTGAGAAATATCACAGGAATTGTTGTCTATATTAGCTACTAGCGGTACTAGCGACCGCCCGCGGCTTCACCGGCGTGAAATACATGTTAGTGCGAGTACCTACATACCGTAATTACATTTAAACAATTCTTAATAGGGTAAAGAGGAGATTCGTTTCCTTTCGTTCTTTCTTAAGTTTATCATTTTTGTCTCAGCTCTCTCAGCTAGTCATTTCAAAACTGAAGGGAGAATCCCGCAGTAAATAAGCGTATGTTAAGGAAAAGCTCTTATTTTAAATCAGAGACAGACTTTTCTATTTATTCAATTGTATACGTAAGTATACAATAGATGAATATTGCTGGTATAAAATGTAGCCCAGATTACTTTCCGAAAATTCCTCTATCTATATCTATACGTATAATATTATAAAGCTGAAGAGTTTATTTGTTTCTTTGAACGCGCAAATCTCAAGAACTACGGTTCGAATTGTGAAATTCTTTTTGTGTTGGATAGTCCATTTATTGAGGTAAGCTTTAGGCTATATTTTTTGTTTGTTTGTTTGAACGCGCTAATCTCAGGAATTACCCATTCGAATCGAAATTTTTTTTGTGTTAGATAGTTCATTTATCGCGGAAGGCTGTAGGCTATTATTACATCACGTTACGGCCAATAGGAGCGGAGCATCAATGAAAAATGTTGCAAAAACGGGAAAAATTAATCCTTTTGAGAGCTTCCGTTACGGGCGCTGCATAAACGGTTGATGTTAAGCAAAAATCATGTACTACGGAATTGTTCCCCTTTAAAAGGTCTTACCAAAAGTCTGCGACAGCATATGTGTATCTATTAAGGTTAACTTATTATAACCTTTTTTTATGGCAATTAAATTTGTTGCTAGACGCGCCAGAGAATTTATTTGTTTGGATGATGACGATGATACCGTAGTGTTATGATACTATATGGTTCGACTAGCAACCCACCCCGACTTCGAACGGGTGCACCGTACTAATGCGTGGAACGGGAAGAGGAACGTTTTCGTAGCCCACCCGGGAGGAGCCGGGTACGACCGCTAGTCTGGCAATAACAGTCTCAACAAAATCGATTTAGCCGTTTCGAAGAACTAATCCCAGACTAACAGACGGACAAAAATTTTAATAACATGTGTTTGGGTTTTGGTTACATGCAAATGAACATCATATGACCATAAGAAAAGTATTTCTAAATCACAGAAGAACACTTCAATTTAATTTAAAAGTATACATAAAACTGCAGTAAGTACGAATCATAAACATATTATACAGTTACAGTGAAACTTTATGGCGGATCCGAAAGTAGGCACAAGGCGCGTCGCAATAACCAGTTTAAGGGGGCGGTGTATGCATGGTGTATGACTGTACCTGCGCAAGTCTTCATGAAGCGTTGTATTCAGATCCGCCATGAAGTTTGACGCGATCTGTACTCGTTGCATAATAGTAAATAAAATTAATCGTATTTGTATAATAAGGGAAGTTTATATTTTTAAAATGCAAATGCAGCCGAAACAATGGCAATTAGAACTTTCACAATTAAAACGTTTCAAACACGCTAAAACGTCATAACATGCAAACTTTACTATGACATGTAGATTAACGAACTGCAATCATTTATGAATTAATCTAATATTTGACGTCTACCAAAAAGTATGTTTTCCAAAAATGTTTACTTTTGTCCCTCGTTATTTGATTTTTACCATAGATAGTATTTTAAAATATAGAGATTAAGGTTCCATATGCGTACTTAGTTGCACTGAGAGAACTCCTTCGTACAGACGAACGTATATTTCAGAAATATACAGTCAACGTATACTTTAGACTTAAATACGTACAATATAACATTGATACGGATACATCAAAAGTACGACGACAGACTTGTCCTGCAGCTGCATGATGTAATATACAGTGCTACGCTAAATCAAGTAATACCACGATTTAAGTATACAATATCCTTTTTTCATGTTGAAATTTTTCTCAGTGTGCGAAGTAGTAATTGAAATATTTCATGATATGGATGTTTATCACCTATTTCAATTAAATCAAAATCAGAACTTATGGAATTTGATAGGCTTTCAGATAAGTATTTTTTTTTCGAACAACAAACAATACTTATATAAAAATTAATTTCACGGCGTGTCTCGCTCTTTTCAGATTAATTTCTTTATCAGGTTAAATAGTTCTTAATCGAATTAGGATTGTCTTCGAGAAAATCTCAAAAAACACATTTCGAAAATACAAGATTCTTAGGTACGTTAAAGTTATCTGACTTATAACAAAAATATATCCGTAACTAGAGTACTAGATTACCGACTCGTACGCTTTCTGAACAATTCCTAATAATTTGATCATTCTATCGTGATCGAATGAAATGAAAATCTCTGTATTTGTTGAGAGGCGCATGGGAATATTGAATTACTGAGCCCTGTTATCGTCATTATCGCTGTAACATCGCTGCAATAGGACGCTTGCGAAAATTGTTGCTTACAAAAGCGCGGACTTTGATAAAATGATTTATTATTTTTTTTTGTTGTTTTTTTTGTGTACCAAATAATAAATACTTTAAGTATTTATTATTTGGGTTAAGATATAGTTTTCTATGTATATAACTGCATTATAGCATTTTATAACGCTGTAAATTTTTCAGATACAATAGGCATGATGACAGTAATTGAAAATCACTGAAATTATATATTTATTTAATGAAACTTGAGTCATGGAATACGAAACACGCATTTATTTTTCTATTAATAGCGAGATTAATAATTATTTTGATAAAATAAAACTACGAAATACGAAAGTCCGCCATGATATGTTGAACACCAATCAGAGCGAATGACGTCACTTTTGAGTAAACAAGTAAACGAACTCGAACGAACGCTGTATTTTTTTTCATTTAATATTCAATTTTGTTTATTCCTTCCGTATTATTTAAACCAAACGAAAGTGAAATAACCCCAGTCAACGATCAACAAGGATTTACTAAGGCAAACAGTGATAATTTGCCTAAAATTGATGCTGGAGAATTTTTAGCATCAAATAACGATTTTTGTTCAGCAGAATTTAAAAACGTCAAAACCTTTATGTACGTTATTATTTAACAAACATACCGAATAATTTAAATTTTAAATAAAATACCTATTAAGAGAACAGTAGTGGTGCAAGATTAAACCTAACCTCGAAAAAGATTGTGTTTAATTTAATTTTAGGCCTCAAACAAGATATATACTATTTTAGAATCTTTAAAGTAAATGAAATACGTCGAAATGATCTTCACAAAAATAAAGGTGAGTACTAGGCAACATTGCTGTTGGATCTCGCCTTGCCAGTTTAAGCCACTTGTATCATCTCGTATCGTTTTCTTTTGTGGAACGAACAGGAATAACTTATCAGGCGTTTTTATTGATATGTTATCACACTGAGGGACCACACACCACCTGTACACTTTAGAATTCATATTTAATAAACTAAATTATTCAATGAGCGTATAAGGAACGTCAGTGTTTACAAATACGTTTTGTTTGGTTTTGTTTACTCGAAGTTTACTCAAACGTGACGTCATTAGCGACGCCATGACACTGACAAGTGTTTTGGCGCGAATTTTAAATCTAAAAACTAAAATGTGATTTTTTCCTCCTAAATCTTTATTATAAGTAGAAATATGTCATTCATTGTAAGTAATATACGTTTCCGAACACTTTGGAACAATTTTTCAAAATCTGTCATCATGCCTATTATGTGAATATTGTGAATTGAAATTTACCAACGTACTAGCCTATTATTTTAAATTATGTTTTATAGTTTTGGAAACACCTTTATCGTAAACTAATGTTTTCGACGCTTTTTTTACCGATTATAAAGAAATATAGAAAATGCTAATGAAATGTACCATTATTGATAGTAACTTACAGGTTTATAAAAAGGAAATGTGCTTAAAAAAATTGTTTTCATTTTCATTAGAAAAAAAACTAATATGTAATACTTCTACTGTAAGTAAGTAGGTATTTCGTTACAAATGCGGTGCGATGAATAACGTTATCAACTTTCTAACTAGGATTTTTTCTAATTACAAATAATACGAGATACGTAGGAGTTATTATATTTTACAGAACTATAAATGATTGGGTATTGGAATAGTAGAGGATCCGAATTAACTACGACCTTCACCCATCTGTTTCAACGATGAAATTTTTTTGTTATCTATCAAATGTAGTACGTAGAAATACATCGCGAATGGGTTGGCTAAAAAATTTTTGGCAAGGCTATGAATAGTTAAAAATTGAAAAATGACTTTTATTTAACATTCCACACATGTATTTAACAAATATATTTAATACCAATCGAAAGTATGAAGCCTACACAATATCCAAACGTTGGGTTGTCCATTTTTTACCTGGCATAACTACTGGTTTGGTATGTATAAACAGGTACATTCATCCTTCGTGTATGTTTTTTATTTTTAAATTTTAATTTTTAACTGTTCACTTTGTTTATTTTTATTTATTTTCCTAATAAACTTTCCAAAAATTTCAAGATAAGTATGTATCGCTATATTTTTATTATTATTATTTAATTAATCATAGCCTGGCCAGGAATTTTTTAGCCAACCCATTCGCGATGTAGGTATTTTCTATGTACTAAATTTGATAAAAAAATTAATGTTTAAACAGGTGGGTGAAGGTCGTTGTTAATTCGGATCTTAGACTAGAATAAAACTTTCACGAATAGGTATAACTATTTGAAAGGCGTAAAAAAAATATAGTGCTACGGATTAATCCTATTTTTAAAATCTCACAAGTCATGATGGTACAGTTATACGTATTACGACAACTTTCGAAACGAAATCCACTTCTGCGTCGATTGAAACAGACTTTTCAGTGTGGCAGGGATTGTCCACAAGCAATTAATTTACCCTTTAAAAGTATTTGATGCAAAATCCCAATTTAGAATGGCAAGCTTATCTGCACGTTGCAGTTACTGTAACACAGAGCCCCTGAGCCCCAGCTACCCAAGCCACTTCTTGTTCCGGATAAAACAGGACTTTTGAAAGAACATATTTTCTATGTGCTTTAACCAGGAATTGTACATTATGAGAAATAAGAGAATGTTAACGACAAAACGATAAGCTGTTTGGAAAGACATACCTACTCAAAAATTTTATTTTAATGTATTTATTTTTAGTAACAGGAAATTCAAAAATACGTAATAATATGAAAATGTAATTTTAGCCGAATATTCTTTCATTCTTTGTGTGCAATTAAAGCAAAAATATTTTTGTTTTAAGTTACACCAAATTTTAATTTAAAAAAATCAGGTCAAGCGTGAACGTAAATCACAAGTTACGAGTTCCGCTACCACAATTTTGTTCTGTACGAGCAATAATCATTAAATATATGAGAGAGTAACAGCGGTGATGGGACCCTCCTCGGTAAGTGAAATAATTTGGACATGCTTGCATGGTTAGTTTCTTTTAAGTGACACACCTATTGTCGCTTCTATCAGAGATAGTTATATTTTAGGGAAGTGACATTTTGAATTTTCAAAAATCTAACGTTTTCAAAAACGTATTTTTTTTAAATATTATTGAAATTGCCTCATTAAGAGTGCTGCACACAAGCAGCACTGTTCTCTATACTAACGCCGTAGGATAATCTTATCCTTGTTTAATGTTGTCCATCCGAACTTGCTCATGATATCGTTTTATTACTTCATTGTCTAGTTTTCTGTCGAACCAAAAATATTAAATTGTTTTTAGTCTGTAAGGCTAAGGGTTTAAAGGCACAAAGGTACTATCTATTACTCAGTATTACTCACACCAATATTGTTAAAACTTAAGTCGCGAAACTCGCGCCGGACACAAAAATTAAGAAAACAAGACGACAGAATGGCACATACTCCTAGTTTCATAAACAATTACAATACCGAGAATTATGTATGAAGTGGTGTTTATATTTTCGGTAATTTTCGGTAATAAAGACGAAAATTGACAGGACCAATATTTATGACAGAAGCAACTTAGACACAGTTCTTAGGTCGCTTTTGCATCACAGTTTAAGCGAGTGGAATGCGTACAAACACCTATATAAAGATATAGTCTTTCAACTTAATCAAAAAATGTATACCTATACATAGTACGTATGCATGCAGGCACTTGTTCTGTATTTTAGCAACTTTTACAATTTTTTTTTTCTCAACTTTGTGACACTCTTAACTTAAAATTTCTCAACCCTAAAACATAACAATTCAAAATTACAATTATTTGATATTTTATAGTTATTATGTTAAATCTTTTGCAATGCATAATAAATGATTTGTATATGTATTGAATAAACGTTACATTACTTATTATTAAACAATTTTAATGCATAATTTAAATCTTTATCTCGGTAATCGATCTGTGGATGTAAATCGATGTTATGCAATTAAGAGTCGATTTGACACACTCGTTGTCTATGCCTATGTCGCAAGAGAGCTTTGGACGAATGATTAATAGCGTTTCATTGTGAACGTGGCGTTAGCAAGGTGAAATATATTCGTTTGCCGCGAGCCAGTCTACCCTCGGCACTGTAAATCTTGTCGCGTGCACACCAAGGCTTATAACAAAGCTAGATACCAACAAGTCGTTGTATTCAGCACTCTGTTACAAAACATAGAAACTGAAATATCTTGTCAACAACGGTGCCAACAAAATTATTGTGTTTCTTTTTTTCTTTACCGACCAGTAAAGCATACGTACCTATAGTAATCAAAGCGAGATTTTATCTTTATAATTTATTATCACATCGAAATCTCAATTACAAAGTACCTATCTAAAACATTTTGTTAATTTTCTAATGATCGATATAAAGATGTCAGACATCATACGTTTACGGTACAGGACTATTATAATATGTCGTCAACTGATTTACATGAATGCTGACTACATTAATTTACCTTTTTAGTGTTCTCGTTCCAAAATCAACCACAATTAAGACATAATTGAACTCCACATTTTTTTTTAGGCAGGCTATACCGATGACGACCGCGTAGCCTAGTGGGTAGCGACCCTGCCTACGAAGCTGGAGGTCCCGGGTTCGAATCCCAGGTCGGGTCAGTATTAATATGATGAATATTGATACTGGTACCGGGTCTTGATTGTTGTGTGTGTGGTGTCTTCGCAAAAATATTTATATATGTATATATTATAAAGAATATTTAAGTATGTATATCAGTTGTCTAGTAACCCATAACACAAGCATAATACTTGCTTACTTTAGGACTAGATGACGCTGTGTGGGAAATCCCATGTATTATTATTACTATGATATATGGTAAAACATGTGAATAATTATAAACAATTTTATGCAATATACGGATGCAGGTTTTCATATGGATGCCAATTAAAGCGAGCTTTTGGTTCGACAGAAAGGCAATTACTGCTATTCGATCATTCTAGAAGGTCGAGGTGGTAATTAAGGAATTATTACCCTTGTGGACCGTGTGGTACCGCAAGCGCGTCCTGCACTGTAAATCATCCAGGACTATTCGTTATTCTTTGGCGTTATAAGAGCTTTTGTCATTTTAATGTTCCATTCTAGGTGGCGCGTTCATTTCTCAGAAAAGGTAATCGATGCCCCATTGAGATATTTCTCAATTTAAGTTTTCATATTTCAGAGTGTAGAAATTCTTAATGGTTTGCGTCGCAACGGCCTTAGAGATTTATAAAGGAAATTAATTTTCTCAATTTAGAACTTTATCAAAGGCTTTCTGATTGATGCTATGAAACAAAAAAATATAATTAAGTAGAAATTATAATAAATCTTTACAAGTTATTGTATAAAATTTTTAAATGTTGCATAACTTAATCATTCCGTTATATTTGAGTTACAGTGGCCATACGAGTGTTTAATATAAATTCAAGGTTAGACCGCATTTCTAATGCAAAAATTATCAATTGAATTAGTAGCTTACCTAAGTATTATATTTAAATTACTATACTATACTGAACCAAAATAAATCGTGAACTTTCTAAATTTCTGTATATTGCAATGGGCATTTACCATAAATTTTGACATTGAATTTGATGACTTTTAATGAAAATATAAACAATCTGCAATATTTTAGTATTTTTACTAAAGGTTAGGTGAGTGTGAATTTTTAAGGAATAATCGATTGCTAAAAATAGATATCTGATGACGTCACTACTACTATAACATCGCAGCTATAATTATAGCTACGATGTCCTACGTATTGTACAGTTCCAATCAAACTTTATGGCGGATGTGAACATAGGGCTAAGTGGCGTCGCAGTAACCAGTTTTAGGTGTAGCGGGACGCAGTGGAGGGAGAGGTATATGACTGTATCTGCGCAAGCACGCTTATAGCGTTGTATTCCGATCCGCCATAAAGTTTGAGGCGAACTATACTTGGTTTGGCTTGGCCATCGACCGCTGTGCTGCTGCACGTAATAACGTGCTGCAATAACGTGATTGTTATTATGCCTTCAAAAAATTTCAAAGTTTTTCTGTTGAATGGACACCTATTCCTATAAACCCAATTCTTTTTAATCACTTTGGAAATTTTTGAACAATGCCATTAGGAAATAATAATTTAGAGCTATTCAGGTAATTTTGAAAACTTACCAATAATGGCGGGTAAAAATTGAAAATTGTATTTACGTTTTTAAGTATTGCAGGTAAGTATTATTTACGACGCTGTCAGTGTCCAACGCAAAAATTATCGTCAATTCGCATAGTAAATCAGAAATAGAAACATTTCCAATCACGCTGTATCATTTGTCATGTTTATTTATGTGCGTGGCCGGCCGCAGGGCAGTGTGAGCACAGATTCCAGACAGGAATGAAGCTATGTCGCGACACGGCTTGACCCTGCTCGCCTGCTTTCGATTACAGCGTCAAAATATATACTCTATTATAATGACACGGAGTTCATCTGTTTGTTTGAATCTTTATTTAAATTTGAATCGTTTTCACAAATAAAACAAATTTTAAAAAAAAAATTACTCGTTTCTACATTCAAGTGCTAATGCGATCCAGTTCGAGTAAAATCGTTTCTAAAAAATCGATACAAACACCCTTTTTAAGGTTCCGTAGCGAAATGGCAAAAAGGGAACTCTTATGATTAGGTGCTATTGTTCGTGTGTCTGTATGTTACAAGCTTATATCTCGCCGTTCTTTCCATCAATACCTATTAAGTTTCACAGGCAGATTTATATGAACCGCCATGCAATTCTGCAGAGAAATTATGAAACAAATTATTCTCTCTTTATCATTGAATTAATTGATGAAACTATTTCCCGCAACTCATCGTGTCGGGTTATTTAGTTACCTTTTTATTAAGCTGAATACTTTGCGAGCCCTCTAAAGTTGTTAACAGTGTTCCCGCAGTTTAACCTTTCAAACGTAGGATTAAAAAATCAGAAAAAAAAGCAAGGAACAAGATATATTAATTAACAAGTATTTGAGTTATACGCTTTTTACCGATAGGTACCATCAAAATTTTTGAGTGATTAAGGATTAACGGGTGATTGCTTGTTTTGTAGTACCTACATGTTACGGAATCCTAAATTGATGCATATTCGACATGCACTTGACTGATTTTTTAAGGTTCCGTAAATTGTGACGAAAAAACTCTAATAGGTTCACTTCATTTTCTGTCTGTCTGCCTGTTAAGACCCCTTTTCCTAGAAACGCATGGAGATATCCAGTTAACAATAATATAATTATTTCGCATAATAACTCTCCTCATACGAATAAGTGAGGTCCCTTAATTGGAGCTGTAAAGAAATCAAGCTTCTATGTCAACAACGCAATTAAAAAATACGGCCATTAATGTCGCATATTTTGAAACGCGCAAGTAAATCAAAACCTATAGCTATAGGTTACTTGACGTCAACCCGGAACTATGAAATATGACGGTCTGACTGCATAACAAAGGAAATATTATTTTTGTAATTTTTATATCGATATTATGCGATCAAGTACCATCTTGAGGTGAGTGGCGATAAATACGTTATAAAAAAATCCACGACACAAAAGAAACTAACCTTTAAAAAGTATGAAATAATACATGTTTGTTCGTTGTCTAATGAATTTTGATCTTAAAAGGTGTCTGGGACCGCTAATTATTAGGTATTTAAAATTTACTTAGCGGTCCCAGACGCCTTTAAGGATCAAAATTCATTAGACAACGAACAAACTTGTATATTTCACACTTTTTAAAGGTTAGTTTTTTTGTGTCGGGGGTTTTTTAAATTTTTAATTTAATTTTTAATTCAAAATTCTTAAACTTAGTTAATTAGTTAAACTAATTCATACATGAGCAGACAAAAAAAACTATTTTCAAGTTTTTAGTTTTCATTTCGTTAGTTAATATTCCTCATTCCTGTTCAGAACAGTGTACATTATTCTACTAGTCAAGCCCTTTAATTTGCTACCCATATTAAGGGATTTGTGAAAAAATGTAATTCGCCATTTTGTAGAGGCGGCCATATTGGATTTGAAATTTGTCATAGTGTATAGTATTCTACTAGTCAAGTCCTTTCATTTGATACCCATATTGATGGAGTACCGAAAAAATATATCCGCCATTTTGTGGCGGCGGCCATCTTGGACTGATTTTCACCAAAATCTAAAAACACTCTCGACTAATTCACCTTTCATATAAAAAAACTCACTTCCAAATCGGTTCATCCGTTTGGGAGCTACGATGCCACGGACAGATACACAGATACACACCCACGTTAAACTTAGGGGTGTTATAAGTTTTGCGTCGTAGGTTAAAAATAGTACAGTACCTTAGGGACGCGAATCGCGGTCGGTTTTTTAATTTAAACAAGCACCAGGAATAGATACGGGAATTGCATATGGACCGCTATTAGAAAGAAAATTGGTAACTATGTTGTACGTACAGGAAATGTAATACTTAGATATGGTAGAATCAGCCTAGATTAGTTAAAAGTTAAAAGCTTGTACGTTCTTAAAAATACTATTTTATTCTTGTACTAGATCCGAACACAGTATCTTTGTAGACAATACCCACTGTTAACTAACCTGTCAGAATATGGTCATAAGACCCATAATAAATTCTGATACTCAATCTCGTAATTTCAACGCTGAGCCCTGGAGATCAGAAAGATATCAGGGTCACGAGTTCGAACTATTCTGGTCTTATGGGTGGGTAGACCATAAACTTTTATTGCTTTTAATCTCTTCTTAGTTTATGTCTCTCGGCTATACAGGCGTCGTCGATTTGATCGAGCAATTTTTCAAGTACAACATGAATTAATTTCAATGTTACACGGCTGTCAAAGTTTTACACTTCAAGTGATCGCAATAAATTGTGGTAACTTTGTGAATTGACTTTAACGTTTTCGGCTTTAGCGTGCGTTTCGAAAATGTGTTATAAAATAAACAGTATCCTTTGAGAAATATGATTTATTTTCCAAATGTTTTTTTCATCAATGCCGTATTGTTTCACAACAAAAAGCGAAAAATACAAATTTTAGGGAAAGCTTTTATGTTAATTTATATTCGACACAGAAAAACATTATGCTAAAAAAAAACATTTTACTGAAATGAGAGAAACACAATAGCTGTTACAACCGAGCTTAGTGTTTCGAGAAAATGTACGTAATCGTCCTAAATAGTTTAATTTCCTTCTAAATTATATGTACGCCTATCGAGTTACGGAAGTTGTTCTACGGCAGCTCTTATAAGGCTTCTGTACTCGTCGAACGGCTTTTCTGTGCTTTTAAATTGTAATTAATATTTCGACTCTCTTTAAATAAATCAGCGTCTACTACTACTTGTAGCAAATAAATATTGTCACTCGCCCCATTTGTAAATATCAATTAATTACTTGTAATTGTTTAACACTAACGAAATTACTACATTTATAGTAATAAATTAATCAATAGACACCAGTAGGTTTACATAAACTTGCAATAAAATATATCGATAATTACAGGGTATGGCCGTAGCCGGTGTCCGTGCGAATGGCCGCAAGCTAAGCTGGTCAATATTATTGATTTCTTTCATTCGACACACACGTAGACGGACGGGGTCGTTTACGTGAAATACACTTCATTAAATGAGGTCAGCGGACCGGTTTTAGGACAAAGGTTCTTATAATGTTTTTTTCTGTTCCGATTTCGGGCCAAGACGTTACGTGCTCGCGTGGTGTAACTTAGGCGTCAGTTAAAGTAGTTTTTGTTCGACGATTAGCGACACAAACGGGGGCGAGGCCTTGTTTTCGTTGTGAAATAAACATGGTTTGATAATTTCACTTCATTTAAATATATTGCATTGTGAGTATATTAATTTGTTAATATCGTGTAACCTAAAAACGCCATTGTTATCAAAATTCATTACTTTGAAGTCATAAGAATTATGATAACAACGTGGCTGGTAAACAGAGGATGTTAACGTGTTATTTAATTAAAGCTATGGATCTATTTTTACTCGAACTGCGGAAGAATGGGTCATGATTTTAGCCAAATATATACGTATGCATGTAGGGATGTCCATCTGTTCCCTCCTTCATAGCTCCTAAACAACGTATCATATTTTGACAAATAACGTTTCATTCGATACTTCCACCGACTTATATGTACCTAGGGTACTAGACTGTACGTACCACAATATGAAACTCTGCACGGAAATCGCTTGCAGTCGCTTGTGGACCGCCTGTCAGTGTAGCCGATTGAGATTATTTTGTATTTTGGAAAACTATCTGAGAAAATGCCGTCCTGTGCTTTTGAAAAGTACATAAACCACACTCAGAACTCTAAAAAGGCGGATGGGATTACTTATTACGTGTAACTTCATAATATTTAATTAATTTAGTTTTTACTAATTTAATTATTGACAACTACAAATTTGACGGTTGCACATAAATTGAATTGGTTGGCAAGCATAACGATAATACTCATTTCATTTTTTTTCAATCTATTACATTGCTGTACACCTACCCTTTTCGCTATTTTGTTGAACGTAGTGGTTTAGACAGAAATTTTGAAAGATCAAAAGAAGGGGGGCAATTCTCGAACCACATGACTTTATGTCTCATGAGACATTGTCGATGAAATTCAATATTTTTCTAGCGAAAACGTAATTCTGTATTCTCAAAAGCCTTAAATAAAATATTACAATTTTCGAGAATCATATAAGACATACCAACTTTCATCATACAAAATTACGTTTTGACAAGAAACAAAATTATGTTTCACTGTAATTGTCTCATGAGACTAAAAGTCAAACGGGTACGAGAATCACCCTCACAAAATTGCAATCGACAATCTTTGGACGGGTTCGGCCATTCTCGTTTGCGTTACGTGCGCCGTACGATACAATGGGATCTTCCCGTCTAGTGCTTAGGTACATATATGTCGGTGGATGCTTCATTACATTCCACGTGTCATAGGGTTTATGAGTATCTACTCACTAAATAAAAACCGGCCAAGTGCGAATCGGACTCGCACACGAGGGGTTCCGTACCACCATACAATATAAAAAAAACGAGCGCGACGTTAATCGAACTTAATAATTAATCGTTATTATTATGTATTTAAAAATTATTGTATTAATATATTTCATTTATTAGTTCGTTAATAATGGAAGGCGCTCGATCCTCTATGGCTAATCCGAAAAGTAATAACATGAATGCATTGATAGCTACAGACAATTTATATTACTTATTTTATTACAGTGAACCTTTGACTTTCAGTATCGATTGTGAAGAGAATAAGCTCTGCAAAAGAAAGCATAAATTTGTAATACCTAGTAATACAATGTAGTTTTCATCATAATTTTTTTTAAATTATCCTTTACAATAACATCACAAAGATATCTAGTTTTCGCTTATTGGCTAAACGCTGTCATTTTCCATGGAAGTTTTACAAAATTTTAACTTATAAAAGTACATTTTATAAGTTAATCTATTACTCGTTAACTGTGATAGTGACGTTCGCTGGGTCTAGTGGATAGCAACCCTGCCTACGAAGCTGGCGATCTCGTGTTCGAATCTCAGGTCAAATCAGTATTTATATGATGAATATTGATACTGGTACCGGGTCTTGGTTGTTATATGTATGTGGTGTCTTCGCTTGGTACCTAAAACACAATCTAATGCTTAGTTTGGGGCCTAGCCGTTAATGTCAAGTATCCGTTATTATTATTATTATAGTTTACCTTTTAACTACGTTATATATACTCCTGTCTTAAATTTTTTCCACATATCCAAAAACAACGGTTTAGCTGGTAGTGGGGAAGACACATGACTCTAACAAAAATTAGGACTTTAGGAGATTGACTTAAATTTAAAAAAAATTGTTTGAAACCTTGATATCATTTTTTAAGACCTATCGTTTGGTACCTCTCGCATTATTATACGATGAATTTTTTTTTCGTACTTCAGTTACATATATGGTGACCTATCCCAAAAAAAATTTCAATATGCAATATTCTTAATTTCACTACCTACGTCGTTGTATAGCGGTTCATAGATTGCATCTACCTTCCAAATTTCATCTATATATTGCCAATATAGTTTCCGAGAAAAACCACAGACAGACCGACAGATAGACAGACAGACAGACGGACGGACGGGCATGGCGAAACTATAAGGGTTCCTTTTTTGCCAATTGACTACGAAACCCTAAAAAAGGCGAATTTTATAGGCTTAATTCTACACGTCGAAAAAAATTAAGAGAACTATGTTAAGTTTGGTATGAAAAAAGGTTTGTAAAAGCACATTTAATAAATGTACGTATATAACATGTATATATTACCTACACTTTACACCATATTCGGCTGAACGTGGTTCAAACTTAATAAAACGTTATAAGTGACCAGATGGCGGAAACTAACGGTTACCGAGAAAAAACAAATTTAAAGTCAACTTTTTTATCGATTATCTTTTTTTATAGTAATCAATAAAAATTGTGATCCAAAATTAGAATACGAAAGTAACGAACTCAATAAAATGTCGAGAGACAGTCTTGCGAATTACGAAATTAGAGAAACCCTACTCGTGAAACAGCTGATGAGGTCTATGACCGACTTTTGTTTGAATTGAAATGTTAGTGGCTTTTTATGCTATGTAATAATTTTTATGTTGACGATTGACGGTAAACCAGCTGTCTCCCTTAGTTTGCGCCACGTGTTTACTTGAAACTTTTTGTTTAGTTCGTTAAGCTTGCATTCCTTACGTTTAGTTAAGTTCAGCTGAACACGGTGTACGTTACCGAATATGTAAAAACATTATATTTGTTACAAAATAGATTCGCAAGTCAAAGTGAGCTAGTGCAGTGAATAATAAGTCATTCAAGTAAATACAAATCATAAGACTCCGCACTCGTATTACCTACTATAAAATTGTAAGTAAATAAAATAAAAAGTTAAAAGATACAAACGCGACTACGGAAAAAAACGAACTTAAAAGCTTATGGAACAAGATATTCCCGCCTGAAATCAAAGTCTAAGATTTGGCTATATTTGGGATATAGACATGTTTTATGTTTTTCGGTTCGCATTTTCCGTATAGTCGAGTTTTGATGTTTAACTTTTAATTTTACTTTACTTAGTTTGTGACATCTGCTGGTAAACAAAAAAGCTTTACATATCAATCGTCAATAATATATTCATATGGAGTGGAAATAACAAAAAGACGATGTAACGACGAAATAAAGTGGTTAGTAGCATACGATCTAACGGAAACACTTTCTACCGGTGTACTTTATTTGCCTTAACAGATATAATCAGCAATTGTTCCTTTAAAACATGTGATAAGAAAACAGTATGTGAGTGTACGCGTTCTTCAACTCGATATTTTTGCTGTCATTATGAAACTAGGTTGTATATGGTATCCTATCAATACCCGTAATACGGTATACCAAAGCTACAATTATTACTATGTAGGTCGTGCGTGACGCCTTGACTTCGCGTACCCTATTTGTACATTCGACCACTTGATAATTACGTACTAGCGATTTGTTGTTAAAAAAAAAACAAATATTAAATGAAAATTCATGTATCTACCTAGTAAATGTAATCGTTAGGGCGTAATAAACGATTACATAGTATTGTAACTTGGTAAAATATACTTACATGTAACAATGTTGTTCTACAATTTCACGTTTCTACATGGTCCGAGGTTCGAAGTGGTCCGAGGTATTTGTATTTTAGATTAATTTTTATTGCAGAATACAAATAGAAAAAATATTATGATGTCACCATCGTTTTATAAGATAACTCAGTATATACATATTACCTACTAGACAATACGGTATTTGACTAATATTATATATATTATATTTATGAAGAAAATATAAATAGACTTTATACGATAACACAATTTATGATCAAAATTATATTCGGTTGAAGAATAAAGAAATTATGAGCTATTAAAATTGTATTTCTCTCTTTTTATTTTAAATGGCTTGACATCACACTTAAGTATATAATACGTCGTGTGGTATTAAGTACCCTCTCTGTTTAACAGGACATTCTAAACATTCATAACTTTATTGATAATATTTTTTTTTTAAATTCGTTCACTGTTATGATATATTTAGAAAACTCTTTCATATATTTTTTTTTTTAAATTGCCAACTAGCGTATTGTAAATCTAATAAACTCAAAAATAAATTGACTAATGTTTTTGATTTTTTCAATGATTCAAGCTAGAATGAAATTAAATAATAATATAATAATAATAATAACACCCACAATCACAACAACGCCTAAGTCCCACACTAAGCATAAGCTTGTATTTTGGGTACCAAGGGAAGACACCACATACATATAACAACCAAGACCCGGTGCCAGTATTAAAATTCATCATATAAATACTGACCCGACCTGGGATTCGAACATGGGACCTCCAGCTTCGCAGGCAGGGTCGCTGCCCACTAGGCTAAGCGGTCGTCTATACTATATATAATATATATAAATATATATATAAATACTATAAAAGCCTTTAAATCCCACCTAAGAATATATTTAATGCAGCAATAACTTTAGATATAATAAATGATAGCGTACCTACTACTAAATCGAATTTAGGAATCAAAGCTATGTTAGGAGCTATATGGAACTTATTAAGTTAATTAATGGATATTATGTACGCCGGCGCCATGCGCCAGTCCGGTACAGTAAATCCGGACAAAAAGGTAGCGTTTATGGTTGGAATCACGCGAGTTCGACCCTTTTGACCCCATTACAGCCGTGGCCGACGCCTGCGACCTCACCACCAAAGTGTTAGTAAAGGTTAAGTAACTTGACTCCGTGCGAAACTAAAATCGTGGGTCTTCGTAGCACGATAACAACTTATCGTTTTTCAAAACGTCTATTTCTTAGAAACAAACATATATATAATATTTTGTATGTACTAGTTATCCACCAACCCGCACTGGAGCAGCGTGGTACACCAAGCACCCTCATCCCGAGGGGAGGCCTAAGCCCATGCAGTGGGATGTTAATGGACTGATATCCACGTCAATGATATCAAGCAGTTGCATAATTTTTGCTCTGTGAAGAATTTATCTGTGACATTACATATATGCTGCGTATAATGTTGCGTGAAAAGTGTTAAATCAATAATATTTTTTTTATCATTCTATCACGCCAACAGCTGGAGTACAGCCCTCAACAATGAGTAAGGGAGTTTGAACCATAAGCCCACTACGCTGGCCCAGTGTGGGTTGGGTTAATTTGATTGTGCTTGGAGAAACACTGTTAGGTTAGTAGACCAATAGCTGCATTATTCGTTGTTTTGACGCTTTTGCAAGAGACATCATTGGACGAGGCATTGTCATCAGCGCCCTGAACTGGTTTTCCGTGTAGAATTGGACCCCTAGGTTAGGCTAATCTCCATCAGTACAAAAGTGACGTTTTTCATGATAATTATTTGACTTATGTTTTATTAAAAACTCATTAGTCAAAACGTCTATGGTAGGGATCGAACCCATGCAGTTGTATTACACGTGAGGTGCATAGCCAGCCGGCAGCCACACGGCCACCTCTGTTCCCTAAAATTGTTTTTTTAATTAAATGGAGTAATGAGTGAAGTGATATTTTAATAGTTAATGTTATTTCGTCATTGGGAAGACAATGTTTAAAATATGACAAGAAAAAGCACACAAATACTAAAATTAAGAGAAATAAAAATTATAAAAAGATGGTCAAAGATTTGTTTTGCTGGTAGGTATACTGTTTCTATTGTACCTACCGAATAAACTATATATTTTCGTTGTAAGATTGAGCTCGATAAAATCTCACTTTTAGTACGACCAAGAACGTAACCGCTACTACAAAGAAAATCTACGGACCTTTCATATTTCGCGTCCTTTGTTGACCTTTTCAACGTTTTACTATGGTTTTACAGGAGGCTTATTCGTTGTATTTTTTTTTGCTGGCGATCGTATCGTCGGTTATTTTAACCATTTCCTATTATAAAATTTCTAAAATTTGATTATGTACTACTGCAATCTCTTGAGGTTGCCTGACAACTATATATACGGTGGCGTGTGCACATGCCACTTTTAAAGTTTATGGAGGCACATAGCGTTACTGTTCTTTACCTATTCGTGTTGCTGGCCTCCCGCTATCATATGCCCGTTTATATTATTACTGGAGATCTGCGAATTAGTGGAAAACAAGGCAAAGAGTTAACTAACTAAAACATGTACGCGAGTTGTGAGAATTATTTACGTGTTTTCCTGACCCCTTTTAGACTATGCAATGAAGTTGGAAATGTTTTATGGTTAAATGAGGTATTTTTGTCTCAATTTCTGTTATCATGGCGACGTTTGGGTTCTATCATTTAAAAGTCTATTAATACTTAATGGGGTTAAATGGAATTATTGCCGTCCTGAAAGGAAGATTATACGGGATTAAGCAAAGTAAAATATTAAATACGCGATTCGAGCGATATTCATCAGAATAAAAGTTGTGACTTACAATAAAAATTATATAAAATGCTCTCGAGGTACAAAAACGGATTGTTTCAACAAAGGATCACTTTATCGGCAAGACACAATTAAAAAGTTTTCCTCAATTCTGTATTAATTTTTTTTGTGTTCTGTAACTGTTGTTCTTCCGATTAAATAAATAAATAAATAAATAATTCTCAATCCTTATGTATGTATATATATATATATATATATGTATATATATATATATATATATACAAATCTTTTATAACGTCGCTGGAAAGCAAACTCTCACACTCACGGTAATACGGTAATCCTACTACACTTTGATAAAGTAACGTAATATTTTCCGCCTTGATTGTATGAAATGAATGATCGATATATATAAGGAGAAATAGGACAGTCTCTAGTGACACCGAGAAAAACTAACAATTCACATACAAATCTTTTATTCGATCGCTCGGGAATATCGACAGTTTAAACCATTTGAAACTTATGCTGAAGAAAATACGGCAACATTAAAGTTTGTTGTAAAATGTTTGACGCACATTTCAAAACTTTATTTCGAACCGAATTCGCCTGCGATTCCCTCTGCATGATTTTCAAAATACATATGAATAAACTTTATGTTTACATAGATAAAGATACTTTTTAAATAGAGCCAACTCCAATAAGATCTGTACGTTTGTAATTCACGGTTTTATGCACTAAGCTTGAAACGTTAAGGGGAACTCATTTACGGCACATAATTAATGTCTTTGTCCTAAAGGGGCATCGTAGTTAACAAACTGCCTGCGGACCTGTCCGCGAGCCTTCTACGATATTGCTGTTTCAAATTAATGGCCATGGAAATAGAAGCTGACCCTTAACAATTAACTTTGAACGCTTAAGGTCAAATAAAGTCTAGCGTTCGCGTTTCTGAGAAGCACTTTGTCTGTCCAATACGTTATTTCATTAATGAAACCGGTCTCGTGCTTATTCCACGACAGTTTTACAAAGTTAGCCGTTTAAAAAAAAAACTTTCTAAGGTACAAAAGAGGACTGTCTATTCAATTCCTGGACTTGTATAAAAATGTGTTCGAGACCTAAAAAAACAAGTATTATTTACCTATGATTTTAGCAAAATAATATATGTTCTTGAATTTTTTTAAAAGGTTTTAATAAATGGTTTTGAAAAGATGGGAAGACGATTTGCCAAAAAATTGGCGCAAGATGGCCCAAGATAGAGAACATTGGCGTAGTCTAGAGGAGGCCTATGTCAGAGGACAGCCTGACCAGGAACAATGAAACAGTGAGGTTACAAGTGTCAAGTAAAATGTAATGTAATTTAGGTTAAGTAAACTGTTAGATATATTAAGACATAGTTGTAGGAAATTTACGGTCAGTGAATAAAGGCTATTTTTATTTTATTAATAAATTGTTTTAGTTACTAATGTGGCGAACATGTGGCGAAGGAAGAAATATAATTTTACGGAAAAATTTTACATTAAAATTGTGTTTGTCGTTTTACAAAAAAAATATGTTTGAGCTATGTACACGCTGTATATTGCTATTATGTATACTGATATTGGTGACACTTATAATATCAACTCACAAGTATAAACAACTTATAAAATACATTAATTGAATGAAAATTGTTATGATTATAGTCTACTTTATTGTGCCAATTAACGTCGCATTGGCACCCAATCGCCGTAAGTAAAAAATATTAACCTTAAGTAGTCGTAATTTTGATGACAAATCACGATTTTTATATATTTTTTGAATTTTTTTTTGTACTTATCACTTGATACTTTATCGTCTGTATCAAGGTAATCCCAAGTGAAACATACGATGAGTATAACGATACCCTCCAATAACTTAAAACTAGTCAAATAAAAAAAATGATATAATTTTATTATCTAATTTTAAAGACATGCACCTCTTTTATAGATAAAATTTAGTTTTGAAATACTATCAAAACTAAATTTTAAATATTGAAAGGGGTTACAAAACATTAACTAATAAAACATCGAAGCACAGACGGACGTAAATGTAACTACTTAATAACGCCAGCGCAACTACAAACAGGTCAGAAGCAGGATTAACTAAAAATAAAGCTCTGAGCAAGTTAAAAACTACAAGTCGTCGACAAACCAATCGGACGGATGTTTCGAAGGCAAACGGCAATATATTGCGTAATTTGATCTCGTTTGACGTTACTTGTGTCTTTACTGACCACATAAATTTTATTATCAGATTTAAAACATGATATAATACTTACGCCCGTCCCCGTCGATATCAGATTACATTAGATTTATAATCGTTTCATACGTTTAAATCTTACGTGTGTTGTAACTAGTTTTTAATTAAATATCATAATTAAAGACTTAGCTTTTTTTTTCTAATTACGTATTTTGAAATAGAGAAAAACGCAGATTCGTACCTACAAGTTTGTAAACTTACTGTCAATATGGAAACGCGAAAAATTTTATTAGGAAAAAAAATACTTTGAAAGGGACGCAAAAAATAAAATACGTGTATTCGAAACTTTAAGTTATCGTCTTTAAATAATACAAACAATCAATCAATCAATTAAAGAAAAGAAATATATCCGGATTTGGAACTTGTTTGACAAGACTATTATATAAATTTTAAATTAATTATTCGTGTTTATTTATCTTCCAATTTATTCTTTATAGTTAATACAGTATATTCATATGAATATAAAAAGAAGGTATACATAAAATGCATATACCTTGAATGTCAATGTTTCAAACGCTAAGATCTAGATAGGGTTGAGATTTACATTATAGAAGTGCTGTTATATCACGTAATTCAGTTTTACCATCCTCATGCGAAGATAGCTGACTTCGCAATTGCGTTCTTACTTTCTCGAGCAACTGCGAAATGCTTTATAAGGTAAGATTTATAAGGTAAGAAGTTTCGAGAAACGTGCGAATATGACACCGTGTTGCACAATGACTAAAGTTGGCGATGTCGAAATTTTTCGAAACTTTATTGTATTCTTAGAAAGATGTAAAAGAAGCTTGATTTAATATTCGATGTAGGGCGACGACTACGTAAAAATAGACCAATTCACCTTAATACAAATTCTCGTGTAAAAAAAATGTAAACTTAATACAAACTTTGAATTTATTTAAATACATGGGTATTGAGAAGAGTTTATTATGTAGTTGTATGGTTGTAATACATGTTACCGAACCTTAAAGTTGATGCGTTTTAGTTTTAAGTTTTATAAAATACTGACATGTAATAAGGATTTTTACAAATTTATTACATATAATTAATGATAATCATCGTTTATTTCAAAAAATCACATAAACTTTTTTTAATAACGTAAAATTTATTATATTTATATTTTTTTATAATACGCGATCGTATGAATTTTCGGCTAGATTTTATACACCACTAAACCTCCAGAGGATTTACGCAATAAAATAAGCGTGTTCACGTTTACTCGTTAATAATATACTATACAATAGAAATTCTTGTTTGACACGAAATCGGACGCGTGACTTTAACGCTCCAACTCGCGGCCTTTTCTTGTATTATTGTTGCTCGGAATCTCTCTTACAGTACGCATCACAGTTAGTCATCATTAGTTTGGTACATTACTCGCTTATTACGCAGACATTATTTGGGGCGTGTATTAAGCTCTGGTTATATCAAAAGCGAAATACAACTGCGGGAAGTCAGAAGCGCGAGCGCACAAAAACCGGTCGGTTTTATGTGACTGCCATTTACATGTACCCTATACTAGTAACACCAGAATTTACGCGGTAGGACCAGATTCGCCTTAAATCATAACTGGACCTTTATAAGCTGTCGTATTTAGATCCGATAGAGAATGGGATAGTAATTTGTAATAAGATTTTAAAAAACGGTGCCGTATTATATTATCACATAAAACTAAGCTTTTCCAATTTAATTGGATATTATAATTTTTTGAGCTTAGAGTAAATAAATATGACAGCAGCGTTTGGTTTTAATAGAGCCAGAATTGTCACTTCACAGTATCGAAACTGTTTAACACAAGTTCGCATGTTGTTTTTCATCATGATAACGCCACAGTCCACAACATCTTTAAGCACTCAGTAAAAATTTAGAGTTATAAATTTACCCCTTTTTTTCACAAAAAGAAAAATGTATGCAGAATATAATCGTTGTTTATTATTATAAATATACTAGCGACCGCCCGCAGCTTCGCTTGCGTAGACTACAAATTCCTGTTATAGGTACTATTAACGTTCGAGATGGTTTATACGTACTTTTTGCTGGAACCAATTTTGGTCACACCCATTCAAACTTTCAATCTTCATTCCCCTTCCACCCTTTAAAAAACCGATACAATTTTTCATCTCCCGTTTCCCACTCTTAAAATGTGAAAATCTAAAAACCCTGAAACACGTCATTATTTAAGTCCCTCCATTCCCATCCTTAAGTTTGAAATTTCTAAAAAAGCCTTTCTTAACTTTATAATGCTCACGTTATAAAATAAACTTATGTTCCAAATTTAAGCTTCCTAGACTTAGTACTTTCGGCTGTATGTTGTTAGATCAGTGAGGACAAACGACAGACAGATAGACAGACAGACAAACACAAAAAGTAGCTTATCACACTCTTGACAACCTTCTTTCACGTCTGCGAAGTTTCATTAAAATCTGTTCAGCCGTATTGGAAATTAGCTCGAATAGATAAAATTGAATTGAATAGACGTACAGACAAACAGACGGACAAAAAGTAGTTAATGTCAAATATCTTGACAACCTTCTTTCCCGTCTGTAAAGTTTCCTTAAAATATGTTTAGCCGTTTTGGAGATTAGCTCAAATAGACAGATACACGTACAGACTGACAGACGGACAAAAAGCAACATTTGTTAGTTTTGACGACCTTCTTTTCATACTTGTGATGTTTCATTAAAATTGGTTTAGACAGATGGACGTACAGACAGACATACAAAAAGTTCTGTATGTCACTTTTGACTACATACTTTTCATATGTGTAAAGTTTTATCAAAATCGGTTAAGCCGTTTTGGCGGAAGCCGATTTGCTCGAATAGACAGACAGTTCGTTTTCATGTATATAACCTATAACTCTCTGCTAAAATCAGGCTATCAAAGGCAAAAAGAATTTTTCAAATCCGACTGGTAGTTTCAGAGATTAACAAATTCAAACAAACAAACAAACGAACAAACGAACGAACGAACGAATCAACCAACCAACAAACAAACAAACAAACAAACAATCAATCAATCAACCAATCAATAAATCAATCATTCAATCAATCAATCATCAAATCAATCAGCGCGCGCGACGGAAGCTCTCAAAAGGAATAATTTTTCCCGTTTTTGCAACATTTTTCATTGATGCTCCACTCCTATTGGTCGTAGCGTGATGTAATATAGCCTATAGCCTTCCTCGATAAATGGACTATCCAATACAAAAATAATTTTTTAATTTGAACCAGTAGTTTCTGAGATTTGCGTGTTTAACAAACAAACGAACAAACGAACCAACGAACAAACCAACCAACCAACCAACCAACAAACAAACAAACAATCAATCAATCAAACAATCAATCAATCAATCAATCAATCAATCAATCAAAAAATCAATCTATCAAACAAACAAACAAACTCTTCAGCTTTATAATAAGTATTTCTATTATATAGATTAATAGATTATAAGATAGTAAGAAAATAAGATATTACTAAAAACCGTATCAAAGTCTATTTGTTTGCAAGTAAAAAGTTAACGAACAGAGGCAGACAGCGAATTTATTTTCGCCCGCTATAGTTTTTAAATTTCAATAAAAACTGTTAAGATATTAATTTAAATTGTATGATGTAAAGGGCAATTATAATACGCATGAAATGCTTAAGACAACTAACGTATTTAATTTGATAAGGATTAATATCACGTTTAAAAAACATCTTCGCAAATAGTACATTATGTTAGAACAAATTTGATTGACATAAAAAAAGGTTATAGTAAGTTAACCTTAAAAGATACACATATGCTGTCGCGGACTTTTGGTTAGAACTTTTAAAGGGGTACAATTCCGTAGTACATGATTTTTGCTTAGCATCAACCGTTTACGCAGCGCGCGCGACGGAAGCTCTCAAAAGGAATAATTTTTCCCGTTTTTGCAACATTTTTCATTGATGCTCCACTCTTATTGGTCGTAGCGTGATGTAGTATAGCCTATAGCCTTCCTCGATAAATGGACTATCAAACAAATAATAATTTTTCAATTCGAACCAGTAGTTCCTGAGATTTGCGCGTTCAAACAAACAAACAAACAAACAAACAAACAAACTCTTCAGCTTTATAATATTAGTATAGATGAAGTACATAACAGAACACGCTGGAAAATTGCTAAAGTAGGGCCTTAAATTACAATTAAAACAATTCATAACATGAAATTTTTATATACACTTGTTTACGAAATAAAGTACGTTTATTTTTTTTTGTCAAATTACGTTTTTTCTTATAAGGTAGGTACAAAGTGACAGCTATTCTTTCATTAGAACAATAATGATTTCTATGTCTGGTACAATTAAATGCGGACATCGAAGTCCTCATGATTCTCTTTAAAGTAAGCATATCTGTCAATTTTTACTTCATGTGATATACGTTGACGTTATCTCGTTTGGTGCTACTCGCTGCTAGACTATAAAATTACGAATTGACTAGAAGCACTCTTCTGCGCTCAACGTCTATCCATTCTTCTTCTAGTTAGCTGGTGTATCTTTGACAAGTTTCAGTCCGGTTTCAGTACGCGAGGTCCCCGCGTCAGCCTTCACGCCGCGAAATTGCGTTTGACAGTTTCGAAATGGTGAAGTGACTTGTCTGACTCTACTAAAAAACCAAACGCTGCTGTCATATTTATTTACTCTATGTACTAGACACACCTCTGTCGCGTTGGTTAATAGTTTCGAAAATTTAATTTTTTTAAACAAATTAAATGTATCGATATCGGTTTTCACCAAAATTAATAAAACTATAAATAGTGATGTAGAAACGAATATTGATAATCGACATCAAGGTAAAGGTGAACACGTAACAACATAATTCATGGTAAGCATAAAAGTAAACGCTGCTGTGAAATTTATTTACTCTACGATGGTAAGTAATTAATTAAATAACTTGAACGAATCTGATGAAAATCAAAGACACAAAATAATTATTTATTCGGTCCTTAACTTTTGTAAGCAAAAATACCGAAAAGAATCTCCCGCCCTCTAATTGTACTCACGTGGCACTCGAACGACGCCGTTTTTCGCTCAAGGAATGGCCACGAGGCAAGGGGGTCCGTGCCGTGTTCAATTACATAGCTAACGAGATGTTGACCTACAACTTGTTAAATGTAACGTTCGTTTTCGGAACATTATACACCGTTATATTATAGAGCACGTAAACGAAAAGAACCACAACAAAACCACGACCGAAATTATATTGTAACGACGACAAAAGATAAGTGAGAATAAAAAAGTGTTTTAGTAACACTCTTTTGTAACAAACACGTGTAGGTAATAGTTTTATTAAATCTGACATAGATCAAACTAATATAGCGTCACCGGCGCCCGTCTAACTTCAAGCTTTGCATATATTAATTTTTACCAGAGATACTATAAACGTGCACTGTATTCACGTTACTAAAAGTCAAAAGCAACAAATGGTCAATTAATGTCATAGATAGCAGAATTATCAAGGTTGTATGTATCATACTTCGAAACGACCAAAAACGAGAGCAAAATGTCAAACTCAGAAATTAGACTGACTATACGTCATTATCTTCATTTTATACATTTTGTTGAATTGAATTGTAATTTCAGAATGTTTGTTAGTTTCTCCAATAAGATTTTCACACTAAATTCTACTTTACAGTGGTAAATCAAAACATCGAATGGCGTAAATTTTGTATGTGGCGTATATTTATTTCTTTTTTGCTCACTTTGGTCACGACGCAGCATAATAGACATACCGCGTGCATGTACTCTACATATTTTCTTTATTTTAGTTTTTTTTTACTTTCATTTTTGTGTCGAGTGTTCGAAACAGATTATATAATCACAAATAATTACAGTATTTTTTTTAGTACTTTCTTCTTTGGAAACCTAACTTTGGAAAGCTTTGTAGTGTATAAATTATTCTACATCCTAAAGAATCTATAGATGATATTTAAATTGAATCTGTTCAATCAAAGAAGCGTGAAGGAGTAAAAAAATAGAACAGCTAATGTTTGATATTCATATAGGTATTTAGTAAATAATATCGATAATTACATGACTGTACAGTATGAACTTGCTGTACCGTTTTTGAGCAGCCGTCGTGTGTCAAATTATGATTAATTAACGTTACATCGTGACTGAAACTGATCGATGGCATAATTGCTCATCGTAATCAAATTAGTAACTCACACGGAATTGCCGAACGTCAAGTTTTTTTTATTAAATAATATGAAGACATAATTTATTAGTGTCGATAAATCATTTTACTATAGCGGATCTTATCTATCATTATTGGCATAGTTTAAATAAATTTCAATAAAAACTAATAAAAGACGCTTCTATATTTTTTTATATAATTCTTATAGTAGGACTTTTTCAATCAAAGTAAGCTTTTTTTTTAAACAGGAATGTTTCAACAATATATTTTTTAAGTTTATATGCAGTTCCAAACTTGTAGAATTTGCTGTTTGTTCGTATAAATTTAAAATAATTTATTTTATTGGAATACATATATTTAATCCATTTTATTTATACAATAGTAGTATTAAATTACGTAAAAAAAAAATTTGATTCATACAATACTATGACACAAAGTGTGATAGGCGTTTAACAAAAGAAAAAGGCACCGCATCTTCGTTTTTAGTATTAAGCAGGAAAATAATACTACGGACCTTATTTTTCAAAAGAAGTCTTTGATGTCCCCTACATAATAGCTCTTAAAATAATGACCTAAGTAAATTTTAGATATATTTCAATAATGATGATTATATACATATTATACACAAAAGGCCAAGAAATCCTAACTTTTATTGTACGTAGCCCACGCAATTCGAACAATGGCATATTTTGGTAAAGTGAGACTGGGACCCTAATAAGAAATCATAAATAATAATAATGAAAAGGCGAGAACCTTCAAGTCGTCGCGTCTCCGATGATGGGGTGTGACCGGATGTAGGGGATTATACGGATAATTGTACGTGCTTTGGATAATACTCTGGGATTTGAGCATAATATTCTTTCATGTGTGTTCTTCTTTAAAATGATTATGTATGCGTTAGAGATTTTTGTTGAATAAAATTAATTTTACCTTTAAGAGTCCGTACGTTCTATTAATTTAGAAAGATTGTTAGGACCAGTCAGACTGTCAGCCTCCACTATAGATTTTCCTCGACATTCAGTTAAGGGGTTTTGACAATTGGACGTTTGTTTGATTTGGCACACGCTTGATACGGTGCGGGTTGTACGATGTTTCACACCATCGTCCTAAACCTGACGATGTAGTTGATTTTTTGACACAGGTTTATTTAAGATAAATTTTATAAATTAAACTTTAATTGGTCAATACGATATTGATTCCCAAATCGAGTCTAAGGACTGACCAAAATAATGTTTCGCTACCAAACGCTCTTGTTAAATTGATTTACTCTATGGTTTCACTCTTTCAACTGGCTGATTAAAAATTATACTTGAAAGTAATTCTAATTCAGCCATAAAAAAATCCTTGTTCACAAAGGTTTATCGTGTCCTTTATTATAGCATGCTGGTAGGTATTTCGTTGAGAGGTAAAATTGAACGGTGACCACTTTTTCCCCGTAAATTTACGGTTGAATAAAAAATAAAATTATTAATTTTGCAGGTACATGTTGTAAGTTACGGGTTTGATGTATGAAACTGCAAAAATGATTTTATGAATATTTAACTAAGTAATGAATATAGGTAATAAGTATACTGGATCGAACAAAAATTCAACCGATAAAAACAAACCTGAAGTATTTTGGACTTATGCAACACGAGTTGCATTCGAAGCAGACTGCCCGCGTCGGCACTCTCCCTCCATACCGTGTACGCTGCTCGCCAGGCCAGATAGTCACTTACCAGCAGCATAGCAATTTTTTTTTTATAACATTATGCATTACAACAACGTCTAGGCCCCAAACTAAGCATTAGCTCGTGTTTTGGGTACAAAGCGAAAACACCACCTACATATAACAACCAAGACCCGGTACCCGTATCAATATTCATCATATAAATACTGACGAGACCTGGGATACGAACCCAGGACCTCCAGCTTCGTAGGCAGGGTCGCTACCCACTAGGCTAAGCGGTCGTCAAAAATAAAATGAAAGCATAGTCCGTTGTTGCATAAGTTAATAATTATCTGTCCTTTAAAACCATGCAGTGTATGCAACGCTATCGAAGCCAATCCATTGCTAGCCTCAGCTTACTTCATCGCGCCACGACGTGACGGATCGGTGACGGAGCGTTTACTGAACATTAAGTTACTATCACATGGTACTTGTTGCAAGTTTTTAATACAGTTTATATAGATCAAATAACAGGTAATTACTGTAAAACATATGCTCTTGGATAATTTATATATTGAAAAATTAAATCACTTTGTTTTGTTCCGAGATCAGTGGATTTAAGCGAAGTTCAACTTTGCTTCACCGACAAAGCTTCCTCTGTTCTATTTTTAGTGCGTCTCTATACTTTATAACAATATGATCTAACACTATGCTAGCCTTGCTCTTCCGTTCGTGTACTAAAACATGTATTTCTTCAAAATATATAACTTTGTGCAATCTAACTACTACTTACGTACGTACGTACTAAGAAAATCATCAATAATATCTCTTACCATTATCCATAGCAATATGAAACGATCGATATAAAACGTAAAAAAGGTTTCTAGACGATTATGAGAATGCATTACGTGTTTAATAAAAGATTTTCTAAAAAAAAAATAAGGTGTACTCGTATATTATATAGCCTATGCATACCAGTGGTAAGTTTATTCCGTTGATATTCAAAATACCAAATAAAATCCATGTTAACATGGAACAAGTCGGTATAGCCACGTTTGTTCACGTCTAGAGTCACAAAGCCTTAGCGGGCAGTCATTCACTCGCGACGGCTAAAGGTACGTAGTTCAGCATTACTTCGAATTTATTGTTCCCGGGCGAAGCGTGGAAGTCAACAACCTTAGTACTACACACCATGCAATGCCAGGATCATAATCGCACTAGAAGTGAATCTACTGGATGAGTTTAATGAGAGTGCGCCTAACTCGTTACGTATATTATTATGCCGCAAAAGGAATGCGGGGTGAGTAGGGGTCGTAAGTATATCATCGGTAGCTGGGCCTCGCTGACCCCTCGGGCTAATAATCACGCCGCTACAGTTGATTGTGCCTATACGTGTAAGTCAGTAATGTAGTGTGATTGCAGGTATATAGTAATGTTATTTTGTGTTCGTTTCTTTAAATTTTAGTCTGTTACATGCAAGTAGTTTATTTTTTTAAGTTCCTTTCTCGTTTTAAACGGTCAGCGGTCGTATCAAGTTGCTATTTGGCATAAGCATACATAGTTAATATGACGGACAATTCCAAAGTAATTTTGAATATTGATTTCAAGAATGATGAATATAAGTAAAGGAATATTGTATTTAATTATTTTGAATAAGGAGTTGAAAAGGTGTCGGTGGATTTCAAATATATTTATTATTAAGTTTTAAAGTTCAGTGAATAAATCTACCTTTACATAAGCCGGGTGCTTTTCGTGCTGAATATCAGCCTATGATAGAATTTTTTTTATAGAATCGAGTTCTTCCTTTTTGGGAGTTTAGTGAATATCCCATCAAAAACACAATGTAAAAACCTAACAAGTAAGACTCGAAATCGCCTGAGAGAGTTCTTTGTTATAAAATATCACATTACCTGCTAGCTACTGTTTTTTTTTAAATATTGGAATCAATTTTTGTTAGAAGTTGAACCTTACTCCATCCTATAGATCAATATAGGTAATTACTACTACTATAGTGACCACTATACAAATTGAATTTTATTTCTCATTGTCATTTGGCAACTATTTTATATAAATTTTCTATCCGTTTTCCGTATGATTTAAGGACCTTCTTTTAGATTTTCCTATAAGCTATAAGCGACGTTATATATATTTAGTTTTTTTTTTTCTTAAATTTTAGGTCTTAGTTGTTCAGTAGTAGCTCGTAATAAGGGACACAATCGTCGATTTTCTTATACTTTCTTTAATAGCTATTAAATATGTATATATATTTGTACTTCTCGAAACGAGGACTTTTACTTGAAACGTCACATAATACACTTACAAAAAGTTTTTTTTTATCGTTATAATTTAAAGCACAAAGTTTTTGCGGTGGCACTTTTCAGATTTTAATGATTTGAATATTTACTCATAAAAGGGATTCTAGGTGTTCAAACACAACATTGCCAACACATACATGTGCGTCACTCTTTTCTTTTCCGAACTTGGGTGATACACTGCCGTATGTCTAGACGATAACGAAGGAACGTAAGTGAACTAATCCAGTTCTTGATCGATATTTTCATATAATCGATCTTACAAGTACTCTACTCGTGTTCAGCAATTACTTTGTCCTATAAAATCATCCAGTCATAACTTCAGTTTATGATTAGAGTTTATATCGACGCATGTGCACCGGGGCGATGATTTTCATTCGATACAAAGACCCGACCGGTTCCCGCCCGATACGTATCTTTGACCTATGCTCCGCTAATAATACGAACGTTCGTAGAATAAATTTTTTTCTCCTTGTATGCATAGAAAATCAATTTTTCACTTCGGAAATAAAATCGATAGAGAGATATTATTCGATTCGTTCCAATCGATTGTGGTAGTTATAAATTATTAGTTATTTAAATAAAAATGCCGTGCTGCATTCAATGGCAGTCGAGATCACGCGTTGTCCTTGGGCCAGTCAGGCCGTGAACTTTATTTATTTTGTATTTTTCTCGCTTGTAGAGTACAGGCACTCTATTCGAGTTAACACGATTGCTTTTTACGTCTTTTATGTCTCTCGAAGTGATTTCAAGTTTTGTTTATTTATTATTCTTTATGTTTGCATGCTGTATTTTACAATTTGTATAAGTTTTAAGTCGTAATAAATTTGTACAACATGTGATTTAATTTCTACAGAATTATTTTGTGTAATTAACGCATTGACATATTGAAGTACTAAAGTATTGTCCAAAAGTATTTCATAAAACAAATTTCTACGCTTCTCTAATATTTTGAAGTCACGGACACGCAGAAACATAGTAACGTAAGCGAATCACAACCATTACCAAACTTTTGAAAACGTTTCGGAACCATAAACTTCAACATAAAATAAGGTTGGACCAGACAAAAGCACTTCGTCAGAGGACTCCAGGGCCATCGTGCAAGCTATATCAACTCAGGGCCTTAAATCACGCTCTGTGGCCACAATAAATACTTATTTGCGATAGCGTGAGCTTGTCATCGTAAGGTACAATCAGAGACAAGACTTGGGCCCGGTCGACGCTAGGGGCATTGTTCTCAGTCGAGGCATATTTGCTTATAAGTCAGAAACGCTTTTTTCAAAAATATTTTCAATTTGTTCCTCGATTAGTTCTTTATGACATACTAACGTGAGATTTTCAGTCTAGTAGACGAGAGAGACAGGAGTGTCGTGATAGCCTGAGCGCAGCGAACCTGTTTCAAATTTATAAGGTCGTGAGGCCGTGGTTCGAATCCGAGCGTGTACCAATGAGTTTTTCTAACTTAAGCAATCGGTCCAGGTTGCTGTCAATAGACAGCAGTCGTTACAATCCGCCATCCCGCATTGGAGCAGCGTGGTGGATTTAGGCTCCAAGCCTCCCTCACCCTGGGGGAGGCCTAAGCCCCTACAGAGGGTGATGGAATGGAATGGAATGGAAATAGAGATCTTGAATAGTATTAAAGTACAGAAAGAAAGAAGCTGTTGACATTCATTATTAACTTTAGAATGCTAAGCCAATATGTTTACGACGCACTCACACATTTAGGTACCGTGTTATTATTTAGATATATGTTATGTCGTTATTCATTGTGTTAAACTTTTGTGTCTTATTATTGTTATTAATTTTAAAATACTCGTAAATAAATATTAATCAAATGGTTCTAAGGGTTGGTAAGGTTCATATGCGTTGACTACGAAAGGTGAAGACTATGATGGCCATTGTGATGGAGTATGTTAGAAAGAACGAATGCATTTCGTGCAATTAAATGGCTCCGACAAAACGTATCGGAACTGATGAAGGAAACTTTGGTATAACGTCACGTCGTCGTAACCTGGAAGGACATATCAGCATATCAGTAGGAACAATATGTTTCGTCGGTATTCTTTGAGACACAGAAGACGCGGGTTTACAATGGATTGAAAGAAATATTCAAATCGGACTCAACTCCGGTCGTGATGTACGAAAATAAATTGAAATGCTCAAGCAAAAAGAAACATTGAGGTTAATCATGCCACTGAATTGATGTCAGCCAAAATGTCAAATCAGTACAAAGCAAATGCCTATATATTCTTCTTCTAATTTTATTTTTATTTGCTTCTAAAATATAAATGTGTTCACGATAAATGCGATTCCCTCATAGCCTTCGTATCGGTCGGCTACATTTTCGTTATTTTACTTTACTTCGTTTTTAAAACGATTTCATTCCTGCAATGTACTATCTTCAGCATTAGCAGTTATAGGCTCACGAGCTTTTTTATATAATTGTTTTTTTTTATTTCTCGCTTTTTACGAATTAAATTTACATAATTTATTGTTAGTAAGTGCATACGTAAAAAAGATAAGCTTAGGTTGGAGATTGACGAATTAGTCAGTCAAGTCTTGTTTTAAAAATATTTCATAGACCGAGCGGTGGCTGAATAGAATTTTAAAATATTTTTAGAGATATATTGATAAAATTATTATTTGGACTTTAACTATCTAACAGGTAACCGACAATGAAAGCCATAAATTGATTTGATATCATAGAACTGGTAAAGTACTTATCTAATAGTTATCTATATGTGAACAGCTCAGCCTACATTATATTATATTTTTTTTTCGGTTAATGAGAAAGGTGTTATTTTACCACCTTGTATCGGGACATAATAACCAATAATTTAATGTACACGACGTATCTAGTCAGTTAGAGTGTATTAAACGCGCATCGAAAAACCTCTGCCTCACACATATTCATGAGACGAGTTTTAAAATTATAATTTATGGCTTATTTAAGTGTCGAAAGAGTTGATATCACGTGGGTTAGTGGGAACTGGTTACGGGCATGTTAAGGCCGCCTCCCAGCGTCGGTTATCGCTTTGTAATGTTCGTGTTACGATAGCCGAAATTAAACTATAATATCCCCATTTGAATGATTGGTAACTGAAAAAAGAGGTATGAGAATCTAATCTAATAACACTTTAAAGCAATTATCATGAGAAACTTCCAACGACATATCGTTTGCTTCTGCTGATGAACAACATCTAAAAGTGTTATATTTGTGGCCAAATATTGTCACAATAATCTTTTGTCAGAAGCATTTTAATTATTTCTCTTATATTATTAGTCCCGTTTGATGTTAAAAGTTTATTTATTTATTTTTTTATAACCTATACATCACAACAACGTCTAGGCCCCAAACTAAACATTAGCTTGTGTTTACCAAGCGGAGACACCACATACATATAACAACCAAGACCCGGTATCAGTATCAATATTCATCATATAAATACTGACCCGACCTGGGATTCGAATCCGGGACTTCCAGCTTCGTAAGCAGGGTCGCTACCCCCTAGGCTAAGCGATCGTCATTCACGTCTGGGTGTAAAATATTGTGACGATATACGAGACAAAATAAATAAAATAAATACCAGAATATACCACGGTCCAAGAAAAACAAAATCACAATTGTTGGCGTAACAATATCTATATATGTATATATTATAAAGAACATTTAAGTATGTATATCAGTTGTATGGTACCCATAATACAAGCTTTGCTTAGTTTGGGACTAGATGACGCTCTGTGGAATGTCCCTGGTATTATTATTATTATTATTATATAGCAGATAAATATTGAAGTATTGCCATATCATAAATTTACTGATATAATATCAACTTTATGTTCAATATTTTTAAAGTTTATTTCGTTTATTTCAATGCGTTTAGAAATAGAACTAATAATATTTTATTTCAAACAGAGTCGTCCGACAAAAGACAAATTAATGTTATTCATATTTTCCAAATGGTAAAAGTCAATTCTGCAGCAGTTCTTTATTGATAAAGTATACAGTTAGAGTTTTTCAAAGTTGGTTCACCATATTTGAGAGAAACTATTAAAACATATCGAATATGGTCAAAGCCCGACGCCGGTGATAACATCGCGAGATCACTCAGAGGATAGTGCAGTCAGTTCTCTGACACTCGTTGCACGTAACCTTGTGTATTTCCTCAATTTTCTGCTTTGTTATTTGATATTGTTCAAGATTTCATATATACTTTTGCAATCTTATTTAACTGTGGAGATAAATCTATTCGTTCCTAAAAAAAAAGATTTTTTTAATTGTTAAATTGTTGTTAGGTTATTAATTTGTAATAATTACCTATGTGGTAGGAAAAATTAGACGCAAGAATACTCATGGACTCATGGTATAATAATATTCATATTATTTAAAATTGATATTTTCTGCAAACAGTTCGTTTTGCGATATATATTTTATATTGGAAGAAATTAAAGATTTTGTAAGGTCAAGGTCGAATATCTTTATTTCGTATTATGTACGTAATCTTGAAATACGTCACAATAGTGATTTATTACGAGTACTTTATTGGAAGAACGTCACCACAAAGGCGCATTCAAAAAGTGCTAGCTCCTCTCAGAATAATACGCAAGAAACTGAGGGACGCTCGTTTTAACAAAATTATAAACATTTTTTTTGGCCATAAGAGCTTAAATATTACTATCATTTTTATCATTTAAGAAGTCCGATACTGCATAATAAGCTTTTGCATAAAGCTTTCATTTTATTGTAGTTTTAAACTTGTTATGGGGTAAATCTTAAATGTCAACTGGGATCTTATTGCTAATTATGTATGGAATAAATTATTTAAAAAAAATTCCTCAAGTGTATACGAGCATATATAATATACAATCGCCATTTTGACGTTCGTTAAGAGGAGGTCTATTTATCTCGATTTTTTTACTTCCTTTTGTTGCGAACTTTTTGTCATATCAAATTACAGTTGCTTCAGATCCACCCGATACTAGTTTTTTTCTTCTAATTTGCTAATAACACAGATATTTGCTACGTACTTAAAAAAAACCATCGACCTTTTGTTCGTATCGTACGCATCGTACCTACGCATACAATATTTGTTATGTAGCGTTTTTGCTTATAACTAACTGACAGGTATTCTGTTTCATTTACTAGTTTTACCAGGAAAACATAAATACTATGAGTATCCAATATACATTACTTTTGGAATTATCAAGCTAAGAAAGGCATCAATGTGGTACTTGCTAAGAAGGTCGTCGCCCTGAACTAACAAGGTTATTATTGCACAATGGGCGGCGTTCTCTTCCGAAATAAAAGACACCTGCTATAGATAGGACAACGGTATCGGACAGTCAACACAAAAACTTAACTGTTACAACTCTCTGATTATGTTCTTCAGTTCAATTGAGCGCTACGAGTAGGTCGCTTTACCATGAACGTACGACAAAAAAAAATCCTAATTTCGTAATGCAATAGTACATTATGTGAAGTAGTCCGTATAGTTCTACTGTTCAGTTCTACTAATAGGACTAAACGGAAAAAAAAGTTTTTTTAGTCCTACTAATTTCTGTACGATATTCAATGGGACTAAAGGGACATAAAGTAAAGTCCTGCTGTTTGCAGAGTACGAATATTAATTAGACTACATGAAATAAAGTATTGAACTAAAACATGATATTTTTACAATGATAAATGAACGAAAGAGCCGCCAGATAAGTGTGGAAAGTGCAGTTAGGTTTAACTCTTAACTAAACAAATAAGAATAAAAACATAATAAATGTGACTTATTTTATTTCTAAGATCCTAAAAACAGTGAAGTGGATATTTGACCATTGACCAGCATCATTTGCTGGTACAAAATACGTATATATAATTATAAATTACAAATAAGTAAATCCAAATTATAAATTCCGTTTAGATTTTTGCCTTTAATAATTCTGAATTGTCAGGGACATGTATGTTAAGTATTCATTCATTTTCCTTTATAATAACTATTAGTAGAACTCAATGGTAGAACTATAATACGGACTGCTTAATTTTTTGTCCGTTAATTTCTACCAGTAGGTCAGAAAGGATAAATAAATCCGTTCTGTCCTACCAGTAGAAGTAAACGGTAGGACTATATGGACTACTGCCATTATATAATAATAATAATACCGTACACATCACAACAACGTCTAGGCCCCAAACTATGCATTGGCTTGTGTTTTGGGTACCAAGCGAGGACACCAAATACATATAACAACCAAGACTCGGTACCAGTATCAATATTCGTCATATAAATACTGAGCCGACCTGGGATTCGAACCCGGGACCTCCAGCTTCGTAGGCAGGTTCGCTACCCACTAGGCTAAGCGGTCGTCAATTATGTAACCTTATTAACGTAAAAATTTAAAATAAAATGATAGTAATATTAATTAAATCTTTCGTATGCAGTCGGGACGAAATCAAAGCCTGGTCTCTTTACGAATTTAAGTTTTGGTTTTGTTTCGATTCAACTCGAAAACCATCATTTACTTATTATCATTAACCAATTAAGTTATCTTTTAATACGTATTCTACTGAGTAATTTACAAATATTTTGTCAATATAGCCTATAAATCAAAATTTATTTTATTACTAAATAATAATTTATTCAGACTAATAAATGAAATACCACATAAATAATCTAAGAGTCAATAAAGGACACATAAATATCTCTATTATAATTTATAATAATCGCATTGTACCTGCGGTTTGACGGCCACAAAAGTTTAAACCCAGTCACGGTGATTCGTAGCCGCGCTGTGTTCATCTGATAAGCGACTACAAAAATATCGATTCGATGCTACGATCGTGATCGATACTCGATCGTGTCACGATCGGTCGACGACCGGAGGTCAGGGTTATGGTCCTGAACCTAAGGTATGTCAAGATGCGAGCTCGTTAGTTATTCAACGTGTATATCGGGAGTCACGAAATTTTCATAATACATTGCGTCGTGAGAGCTTATTGTAAGTACATATGCACAACTGAAAGAGTTTTTTGTCAAATAAATGTTAGGTCCTATTTTGTTATTTACTCGAATTTCACATTTTATGCATACTTTAATCATTGGAAATATAATCTATTGAAATTGTTATTTATATTTTCCATGCCGTTATTTTATTGCAAACGAAATAAATTTTAATTGTATTCATTAAATAGACTCGGATATTTCAAACGGCATCTTTTCCATGATGCTTTCCTGACCAAACCGTCCAATATCAAAATCTTTTAATTTTTATTACATATTCAAATTTTATTAGCCACTCCTTGTGGCCAAGCCAAACTTTATCGGAATAATTTAATTTAGCGAGAGTAAGTGCAAGTCAGTACGGTGTCTGTGTGTTAAAGCTGTACTTACAAAGCAATTCGTTCCATCGCTCGCCGTTGTCGGTCTTTTATATAAGGAGTGCATGAGCTTGTGAGGCATAAATGCCAATTCCGCAGTGAATGGTATCAAATCACCATAAACCGATCGTTGGTATAGCTCAATATGGAGCGCGGATAACGGTGTGGTGCGGCTCGCTTCTGAAATAGATGCACTATGACCTCTGTGAGGGTCTGACGTTGTCGTGAATGTAAAAAAGTACACTACACAAAATTTACTCGATAAAATCTATGCTCTGAGATTTAGTCGGCGTTCTTATAAACACAAGGAAATGACAGTAATATTTACATTGAAATATATTTCTCTAGACGATTCAAGTTATTTTTAGGGTTCTGTTATAGTATGAATTCTTATAGTTGCTTATGTCCATTCGTATATTCGCGTGTTACATGAAACTGTGTAGAAAATCCTTTTGGCTTTTATGAAAGCGGAAGTGAACAAAAATTAAAAAAACCGGTCAAGTGCGATTCTAATTCACGCACCGACAGTTTCGTATCATCGCCCAAAACATTCGTCATGTTCGTATCAAAAAATGTCATTTCGTTTATTCAGCCCCCTATTTTGTTATTTTTATAATTTAAAAAAGTATAATTGTAATTTGCTTAATTCGTTTTGGATAGCGACGTTCATTGTTTTTTGTTGACTTAGTGTTTATATGGAAATTCTCAAAAAAAAGTTTATTAAATTTTATATTTTACATTCTGTTTTGAGTCAACATATTACACAAAATATCCAAATTTAAAATAATACACAGAAAATCCTTAAATTATTAAATTACTTTTATAAATATAAAAGATTAAAAACGTATTTCTGCTTCACTAAATAAGTTTACACAATATTTAAAAATTTTAGACCTATAACTTTAATTCCGTTTGCAAGCTCGAAACCCGTGACGTGCAGATGGATGGACAGACAGACGCCAGAGTGACAGCAACAGGGCTTCGTTTTTTCTCTTCGGGTCCGGAATCAAAAAAATGTTTTGTGATATTATATCTATTATATTTCTTTATACGTAGCTAATATTCTCAAAGCAATGGATTGAAAAACTAAACAAAACTATAAGTGAAAGTGAAAGATAAGTGAAAATCATCATTGAAATTATAAAAAAAAACGTTTAAGTATAAACGTTCCATAATCGTTTATAATGACGCCTCAAAATTTCAAAATTAAGTTTTACTTTCACGTTACGTCATTTCCTATGCACTTCTTCAATATTCGTACGACATAATAAAGTAGTACCACACGGCCAAAGCCGTGAACTGAATCGAGTTTAACAATAAATGGGGAATTCTCGAGTGTAGATCGATCACGTTGTGTAACCTGTCTGCGGAACAAAAATATAATTGACGGCAGCCTGCGCGCGCGCCGCCGCGGAGCATAGGTTAATCGAATAGCTACAAAGACGGGCGGAAACCATATCTACCCCACGATTGGGTCTTTTTTAGAGGTGTTTAGTTACTTTTGTGTATTGATCGATTTCGATTCATAAGCTTCAGTGCCTATGTACGGCGAAAAAAAATATTTAAATAGTTTTTATACATATTAGATACTGTAACATACTCGTAATATTTGTGCTGTAAGATCATAACCCAGGTACTACACATTAACCCATTTGGGTTAGATCTAAGATCACGATCCATTTCAATGACAGAGACAATTGATTGATAATGATTGATGACAAGTCAATAGGTTAAAATTGGAATATTTAGTCAAGTGAATAGTTTTGAAAATGATATTACAACAAATCCAGTAAGCAGTTCTGCTTTGAGATATTAATTTATATATAAAAACAACTTTATTTCACATGTTATCCTCTCGGGTATTAAAAAACAAACTCAATTAATGTACACATTCCTTTATATTTTTCAAACAATTACAGACCTCAAACGACTCAAAATTCCACTTCTCGTTTTATTCTGCCGCCGAGCCTCAGGCTGGACGGATAGACGAAAACAAAAATAATAAAAAAAAAACTGATCGGTGTGAACTATCGAAATTTTAATGAGTCCATAAATAAGCTGCCAACGTGGAATATTTCAATACTGGACAAATTGGATGCATCCTCGCTCCGTTCCAAAGGGTGTTAACAATGGCCATAGGAGCCGGGGGTCAAATATTTTTTCTCGTCCAAATAAACCGCTTTGAATGGAGCCTTGATTTTATGATTTATAGAGCCCTTTATCCGGTCCCTGCTTCTCCGTATTCTGTTTTGATTGAGGCTTCTTTTGAGAGCGGAAGATTGATTGTTGCTCGTGGTGTGGGAGGTTTTTGTTGATTGCGCGCCAAGTGTAAATATTTCAGAGTAATTTTTTTGTTCTTCTCCAAATTGATGGCGAGCTGTTTCCAATCTACTGAACTTTTTAAGTGAAGTTTTGATTTTGAATGATTCCACATAAATAATTATATTAGACGTGTTTATTCTTATATTTGTTGTAGGCTGTATTTAGGATTTAATGAAAAGTAGGAAAGTTCTATTATTTTATAAAATATTGAACTTTGAACGCCTTTGTTTGCTGTAAGCCTATATATACAATACCTTATAATTTTAAAGTTTTTTTTAAGTAAATAAATAAAAACCATCTTTTATACTTTTTATAATAATTGTTTTTGTATTTTTGATCTATATTAGTAATTTATTTCTCTCTACATAACTTTTCTTCATACTGATCTAATTGAAGTAAATGATTCAGAGAAAATGTTTACAAAATACATCAAGATGTGCAAAAACAGTTCACCTCAAGATGTAAGACTTATGCATATATCTTTATGTAGACTAAAAAGTAAAACGAATCGTGAAACCATGCAGATAAACTCACAGGCGAGAGCTAATGTGTAATTTTTTTTTAGTTTTATCGCAAACGCTTAGTACTTTCAAAAGTTCCGTGTACTCTGATTGGCCTACAGAAGAGGTGGCAAGAATATAGATCGTTAGAAATAGTTTTTAGGGTTCCGTAGCTAGATGGCACCCCTATAATCAAATCGCTATAATTTCGTCACGAACAGCCAAGCGTCTGTCCTTTGTAAGTTCATATATGTGCAATCTTGCTAATAGGATTTTAATGAAAGCTCATAGGCAGATATGTTATGTGAACCACTATACAATTCAATAAATAAATAATTAATTAAAAAAAAAAAAACTAAATGTGGCACTCGAGGACTGCCGCGGTAAAGCTATTGCATAGCATTTTGTATCAACTTATGCAATTATAATTATTTATTTATTTTATTTATGCAGTTTTTTTTGTTATTATTTTTTCTTCATTTTTCTTCAAATCTTTCTGACGCTGATAATATGCCCTTTGACGTGCATTTTTTTTTCTTTTTAGCTCTTTACGCTTTTCTTCTCTATAAAACGAAAATATCTAGGTATAAATAATAGGTATAAATAATTAGGTATAAATAGTGTAATGACACACCAAAACAAAATTATTCATTTAAAAAAAAATACGATATTAAGAAGTGATTATCGAATTTTGCGCAATGTACATTTATATAGATATAATATCATATATACTTTCTCTGCACGGCATTCATGTGCATTATCTATACAGCAAAAACAAAGGTAGGTACTGAATAGTACACGTGCTTGGTTTGATGGTTTCTGTTATATACATAATGAAGAATGAATTTATTTATTTATATATATATATACATATTGAGAATTTAAACTATACGCGTGTGTGTGTTTGTGTGTATAAAAGAGGGCTACTTTTAATATCGCTCATTTTAATATCAAAAATTTTGGTTATCTTTATAGCAGTATTATATTTTCAATTCAAAATTAATACTGCATTTGTGATAATAATAAAATGTATGTATATAAATTACTCACTCATTTTCTCTCACTATTTTTTCGTGACTTTCTTCATTAATAATAGGTGCAACAGATTATAATAGATGGCGCTGTTTTAAAAAACGTACATCGCGCTATCAAAATTTTTCTCCGTGCGGCGTGCCGGTCGGAGTGGAAAGCGTGAGGTTTTTTTCGTTGCGGAATTTCTGGATTCGCTCCTCGCGCTCAAGGCCCACGATAGAAGCTATGCAATAGCTTAAAAACATTTCATCGTGTCTAGAATGGCTGGACTGATTCCTAAAAATTCAATTAAATTTCTTCAAAGATATTTTTATTTTGGTGATCATATTTCGTGAGAAGTTCCAAAAGTCGTTAAAAAAGTGCCCCACCTCTAACTTTTCAATTGCGTTTGTAAAGTCTGAAAAATTGTAGAAATTAATACTTAACAAACACTTTTAAAATTTATTTTGGACACGATATTATTAGCGAATCTTTATATTATTGTCAATTATCTGTTATCAATAAATTTAGTTTTGGGTGTAAAATTACTTACTACATGCTACTGGACCCTAAGTTGATGCATTTCTGACACACACTTGGCTACGACGTTAAAAAAACTCGTTTCAACTCCAGTTTGAGATAATGAAAGTCGTTATCTAAACTATACCGCAAAATAGGATACTAACAACTTATTTAATGTTATGTAACTCATCCAAGTACTAAGTGATGCATAGTCGCGCCTGGGGGATTTTCTTGCAAGACCTATAGCAAATAACATTGAATGGTATTCAAATAATATGTGACCCTAGGTAATTTTAGCGATTTGATTTAATTTAATTTAATGTTTTAGATTTAAATTTATTCATTACTTTAATTGTGTGTTCATTTATTTTCTAGCTTACGTCTACGACGTTGCCTTCGTGGACACAGGTACTAGGAAATAATGTTTTTCCCTTCCTGTGGATCGAACCATTAGAATTTATCAAAATTTCATAATTCACAATAAGCCCCAAATTTGCTTGTTGTCAGATTTCTATGCCAAGAAAATCGTTGATCAGATAAAAAAAAAATTAATACAGAACCTTTTCGGTGTAATGACACTCATGAGATTGTACCACCAGACCTACTTAAGGTTGACATGGAATGAAGGTAAAAAAGATTACTGAATTGTTTGGAGAGTTTATTTGATTAACTTATGGATAAAAGTTTCATAGTTTTATGTAAAACCTAATATTAAGCTACCTATTGATTTTATTGTTCACCTGTTTTAATCCAATATTTTTAATAGAGCCGCCGACAATGTAACTTTAGTAGAATTATCTTTTAGAAAGGTTTAAAATAGCACTCAAGAAAAAGTAGGTAACTACAAAGTATTTAGATTCCACAGAACGTTGTTGTTTAGTTCGCGTGGCCTGGAAGGGGCAATTGAAACGTCCCGCTAGTGGAGTGGGCGAGTGTCCATTTCCGCAATCCCGACACGGGGATCGTGCGCCGACAATGCCCTATCGTGTGCCGTCTAATCGCGCTGTACTGTTAGGTCGCCGGCATCGCCCAAGGCAAACTATAATATGCGTGCGAACGGCTCGATCTCAGTGCGATCGTTCTATGCATTAGACAGCCTTAACGGCCGAGGAAATGCGTGTGTATCGAACTAAACTACCTAATAATTTCTCTAGATGCCTACTATTAAAAAATAAAGTCATAATAGAATTTGTCCATGAGAGTAGAAAATAACTATGCAGAGGCGACACCGACGTCACATAGCCGAACGCCCGATTGTATTTAGTTTTTTTCCTGAACTAATAAAGTCGTTTTCGTTTGATATGCTCGAGCGCGCTATCATGGTTGCGTGAACAATCGAGAACAATTTCGATGAACATTTGATTAGATTATATAGCCAGCAACTTAGGTTGTTAATTATAACCACATTATAACGTATTGGTGCGCCTTCACCATAGTTGCATGTGCAACTATGGTGAAGGCGCACCAATGGTTGCTGTAGCTGACCATGTGGTCAGCTAATCCTTGGTATAATAATAATAACGTACACATGACAACAACGTCTAGGCCCCAAACTAAGCATTAGCTTGTGTTTTGGGTACCAAGCGAAGACACCACATACATATAACAACCCAGACCCGGTACCAGTATCTATATTCATCATATAAATACTGACCCGACCTGGGATTCGAACCCGGGACCTCCAGTCTCGTAGGCAGGGTCGCTACCCACTAGGCTAAGCGGTCGTCGTGTATGGATCGTTACAAGATACTTATTCATAATAACCACCACATAGCAGCCGAATAGTCCATGTGTCGTATGAAATTTATAATTTATTTTCGTTTGACTTTTTCAAAATAACGTTTTGTGTGATGTCAACGTGTAAAAACCTTTCGCCAAGGAATAATAACATAAAGAAATCATTTCTTCTACTTAAGTACACAGTATGGGTATATATATTTTAAGGAATACAAACGCGTTATGATACTTATTTTTCTCTGTGGTAATCATATCTGTGCCACAATTAGATGGTGCCACATATAAATACGTGCATTGTCTATGACTTACACTGACATGAAGTTCGACATATAGTAATATATGCTATGTCACCTTGCTATGTCCATCGTCCAAGGCTATGTCTGTTCTGTAGTATTCATAAATGACTTCGTGAAAAAGAGAAAATATTATACAACAGAATTATGTGAAAAAGAGATAGCTGGTTCCGAAAACTCACGAAGACATGTGCGTGACCGAGGCCATAAAATGCGGACCCTCCAGCATGCATCCAGCACGTTTTAATTTAATGGTGCTAGGTAACTCTCTGTTCTTCGTTAAATTAATTTTGGCTCATATCCAGCTATGGTGACAACCTATCTATACGAGTAAAATATATGACAGCAAACTACAATATGGCCTTTGGCTTTATGAGGTCACTGTCACCTATACATACATTGATATATTATTACATTAATGTTAAGCAGTTGGTCCCGGACGCTGTCAATAGATGGCGGTCGTTACAGTTCCCAACCCGCAGTGGAGCAGCGTGGTGGACTTAAGCTCCAAGCCCCCCTCCTCACCCTGGGGGAGGCCTAAACCCCTGCAGTGGGGTAAAAAAAATGGGCTGATGATGATTATTACATGGATGCAACACCACCAACATTGCACGTGGTCTGCAAATTTTTGTATCACGTGCAATCATGCAAAATAATTGTACTAATCACTTTCACATTCGTTCTTTCTTTTTGTTTGAATGAAATTTGGCCCATACTTGGCTATGGTGTCAACCAATCTAAACACTGAAGTATGTCTATTAGCTTTTATTAGTTTAGCTATTATTTGGTCACTCAATGCGATTAATGTGACAGTAATACTTATGCAAGGTATTATTATACTCTGTATACATTTTATGCACACTTTTAAGGATTAGTGTGGGGGCGTGAGGGGGGGGGAGGCTCGTGCGAAACCAGGGCGGGGCACTATAGGATATATATGAAATAGTAATGCGAGTGGGAATGAGAGCGGGAAAGAATTAGTTTGGGTTATACCAGAGCGACGGAAGCAAGAATTAAATGAGAGTAAAAGTAAAAGAGAACGAAAACAGTCGTGAGAACGGAAAAGAACTACAAGGCCGTGACGTCTGTCCGCGCGGGAGAGGCCGCGGGCGGAAGCTAGTATGACAATAATTAACTTTTTAATTTTCAAGCTACCTGAGAGAATTCACAAAATATTTCTTGATATTTAAAAAACTTAAATCTAACAAATTTTATTAGAGGACATTTCCGTTTCATGCATTATTTGTCATTTTCTCAAATAAATCACCCAGCAAGACACAGCCTTAATATTTCAAATAATCAATCTAGTTTTATTCTTCATCAATCAATACTAATTGCCGATTGAGGCTTATAATATTATTGTCAATTTATTATATTTACGCCATTGAAATATTTCACAGGATCTTTCAACACGGTTGTAGTACTATAATCCTGTTATTGAATGTATACTAATAATGTCGAATTACATGACAGTTAATTAGACCTTGTCTCAATGGAGCGCGCTAGTTCTTAGTGAGCTTTGTAAAGTCGCTGCGTTACGAAATACTCGTATCTGTATAGCGTCGGGCGCAGCTGCAACTCTATGATTTATAAATACAACACAGCGCCTGCCGTTCCTATTGTGTATTGACAAATTGCAACTGGATGCCGATACTTTCTATTGATTTTAAATTAAAAACTTATCAAAGGACTTATTTATATTCATAAGTATTTAAAGCTGCCAATCCTGACATAGTTGTATACCGTAAACGACTAACATTGCAAATCCTTAAAAATACAAATTTACATTTCCTGAATATCTCATGTTATGAACCTCTATCTAATGACTCTGTTTAAAATATATACCTATATATGAAAATAAATCCTTTATTAGTAATGAATCGTCACTACATCCAATGCAAACTCATAAATCAATTTATGTATACATGCTAATTAAAATTTAAAAAAAATATTGTAAAACGTTTGACCCAATATGATAGTCGCGAATTTCAAAAGAGCTACAGCCCAGCATTAACATATGATAAAAACTTCCCCACCTATAGAAAAAACGGTATTAGTTGTAAATATAAGTACTCAATAAAATATCGTTCAGAAACGTACAATAAATAAATAGCAAACATTATTAGGATTTAACCGTTGAATTAATTACCTGCATAGTGTCACACAAGAACTACAAGTCGTAAATGAGTCGTTAATTAAGAGTTAACTCGTTAATATATATCCTACTATACTGGAACATCCTGAGAATATTTATGATAAGTTGTCAGATAAAGAGGTTGTACACAATATGCTGTTGTGAATTCTATTCTGGAAATATGCATTTATAAATCTTCTTGCATTGTATTTAATCATGGCCTCACAGGACGCTATGTGTAGGCCTGTCTCGCCTTAGAACGTCTTTTGTTGTGAGGGGCTTTGTGGACCCCAGTAAATCAGCCAACTTATTCTACCATCTATCTATCTTATGAGTTTATAGTTAAGTTATGGTTCAAAAACTTGCGAGACGGCTTTTTGTTTTATCATCTTACGTCAAAAATACGCTAGCATTACTTAAAATATTTTTATATATTAAAATATTTTCGTTATTACTACTTTCGGGGATATCTTTGAGACATAGTCACCGGTTACAAAATTTCAAGATGTTGAAAAAGGTTCAATGAAGCCAACATAAGTCAGAATCTGGTTGAAGCTATTACCGCAAATAGATCCTCGCTAAGACTTGAAGCCGTAGCAAAAAAAGGTGTTTGGATTATATTCACGACGCGACGTGCATTTTAACAGAAATGTATGAAGGCAATACACCTTTTGGATTCTGCTTTGCTTATTTCATTTTCGGTATCATAAATGTCACCATAAAAAGCGACTTATGATTTATTTTAAATAAATTATTTAATGAGGTCAAACAATGTATATCTATCTACTTGAAATAGTCTGTTGTAATGTTAATAATTATAAAATATTGTAAAGTCAGATTAAAAAAAATCTTAGTGAGGAATGAAAACTGGTTTAAAGAAATATGTATTGAGTATTTAATATTTAAGCAAATAAATAATAATAAATAATAATTATTTAATTAATTAATATTTAATTAATAATTATTTAATTAATTAATATTTAATTAATAATTATTTAATTAATTAATATTTAATTAATAACTAATTAAACAATTTAAATTAATTAGAGTTAACGAGGATAGAGTTTATTAGAAGCGATATCTATGTCCAACTTTTTGGACCCGGGCCAGTAAGTAAATAATGGATAATATCTACATCAATAATGAATGATGATTTTTAGGGCTCGGCCACATTAAGTCACAATCAGTGGTTTAGCAGAAGCCACAGCCAATCACATCACGCCACGTAGGTAGTCGGTCTAATTTATTGTCTACGTGGCACATTATGATCGGCTGGGCTGATTGAATTTTTTAGCCGCTGACTGTCATACAATTTATCTGGTTTAGCAATTGCTGTGGGTAGAAATTAAAAATATTTACTTAAACATATACACAACCTTATACAACGGCGATTGAATAAAATTCGTTTTATTCAATACTCTATTGCCCGTGCTCGTATGATGTTTTCTAAATAAATATTAGCATAAAATATTTCTCGTTTCACCTAAAAATATTCAAGTGTTGTACTTATTCGTACATGAAAGGCACGCGCAACACCCAATTGCGGTCAAGTGGCGGACAAGGCGCTAAGCCTTGGTAGCTAAACGGCACCTACTTAAATAAACCATGACGCAGGAATAAAGCTAATCCTTTTTAAGGGTTGCCTTTTTTTCAGGCTGGCAAATGACCAGCATAGGGTACATTTATATTTATTTTACGGCATATATTTGTTTAAATTCTGAGGCATCGAGTAAGCAATATGCTGTACTTCCATTAAGTTTAAAATTTGATTTTTAGTCAACACTGGTTCAATCTTTTTAAAAGCTTTTAGAAGTTACTTAATAACTGTTTTATAAAAAAAATTATATGGAACATGGAAGTCCAAGAATGAATATTGTAATTTTTTTTATTTTACTTTTTTTATTTACTATTTTCTTTTAAAAGTTACTATTCACAGATCTAAAACAATTTTCGGAAACGGATTTATGGAAAATTTATTTTAATTAATGTAGAACTTTTTTTGCGAAAAATGCGTGTTTGAAAGATAGAGCTTGATCATACTTAAAACCTGATACGTTCATCTGACTCTCAGGTATGACATACATTTCATGTCATCACACTAAAATCATAGAAGACTAAATAATACCTATACAGAAAAACATGTAACTGGTATTTTAATGACTAAGTGTTTGGAAAATTGTTTTGCTTGACGTTTCTCATAAAAATGTGTGTTGTTAATTATAGGTAAATTACAAGAAGTATGTTCATCGAAAATAAACTCGCACGAGTATTTGTATTCCGTATATCTCAAAGCTAAAATTATACAACCACTAAAATAAATAGTTTTTAATTCATAAGAAGTACATATATATTCAGGTGCAAACCTCAGTGTAATCAAATAAAAAATTTCAAGGCAGTTAAAGTAAATAGAGCAGCATGTCTAAAAGTTGACACGAAAGTTGACAGAATTAAAAACTAAATATGTCAATCGATTATTCTACGTAGGACAAATATTGAATAAATAAAAGCTTCTGATTTGTAAAGTTTCAAATCCAAGTAAACAACCTACAAATTATTCTAAATATTAAACGTCTCTATACGTAATTTGACTGATAAACATTTTTAACAATATAAAGTTTCAATATAGGGGTCGATCGTGTTTAGGTTACGATAAAGAGGTCTTATAACGTTAGCCAACACGTCGTCGAAGCTATTTCTCGTATGGCTTGGTATCTATTGTTCGTGTACAGTGCAAGCTAACAAGGCATCGGCTGTGACCGATTTACGTCAGAAGCTAATCATTTAACCGAGATGGTTAATGACGTTGGGCAGTATTGTTCGTTAAACTTTACGTAACTATGTCGCAAGTGAGCTTCGAAACTTTCTACTGATTATTAATTATTATTTATTGGCGTTTTAATGCTTGACCGAGTATAAGAAATTCGTGTTGTTTTTACTTAATGATTACTTCAAATTAATTTTTTTTGTCATTTGTACAATTTTTTAAAATATTTTTATAATATGTTATGTACATCTCCTAGACGTTCATTATCGACAATTGACCATTCCAAAAATTTCGAACTAAAGTCCCTTATATTAATTAACAGGCAGTTTAAAGAAACTAATAAATTTTTTTTTCGATCGTTATTTAAGTTGATATATTAAATTAAAAATTTTTATAGCCTGACTTCAACGGGTGGAATTATAAGCTTAGCCATTGCCATAAAAATTTGGGAATGGCCAATTCGCTATCACAGGAAGTACAGACAAAAACAATAGACCTAAAAGAAACTCTAACTTCTGCAGTTAATAGACAAGGAACGCTTAGAAGAAATGCAAGAACGTGTGTGCCATAACTGGACTGAAAATTCACTTAGTGTTTTCGGCCGAATAGATGATGCCTACCATTTGCTCAAAAAGCGCAGATAACTGTCATTATCGTCATGCCAAGTTTGCAGATTCTGTAGCCTAAGATTGCATCATAAGAAGTACTGTAGTACTATATGCTGACGATAAATAATATAAACCAGGCTGGTTCATATAATGCTCAAGAGGCATAATAAAAGTCACAAAAGCATAAGATCCATTCCGTTTTTTTCCTAGGTAAATAATACATCATCCTGTATAAAAGTGAATGCGAATCTCGTAAAATTTCGATTTACGTAAAAGGGTGACGGTTTAACACGAATTTGCATGTATATAGGGCGTTTAGGGTGTTAGAACGGGTTGCTGATACACATTATTGAGACCGTACGTATTTGTTACATGATTGTGATACACAAAATGGGACCTTCTATTGTTATCTGACGCCCTGGTACCTATTGAAATAGCGTCTCTATAAATAACTTTTTTGAGTGCAGTTTTTTCTAAGTACACCGTTTCTTTTTTTATGAATAAATAATAGATAAACATATATTTTTACGTTCCTACTGCTGAATATGTTCTGACGATATTAAAAACGTCTCTTCAACAAAGAAACCAATAAAGCCGATCGTTGGCGACAGCTCTCGATTGTTTAAACTTTATTACTAAATGGTTTATTCAAATTATAATAATTTAAAAGCAATAAAAAATTGATTCATAATGAGTCTTATAAGAACACACTATTTTAGTATTTGATATAAAGCTTTCTTAAAGCAACGAAATTATTATTGAAACTATATGTGATATATAAATAAATATATAAATAAATAAATATATGTACACGAAAATTTACATCCTAAGAGAAATAGAGTTTAAATTAGGAAAACACTTTGTAATTTACACCATAATAATAATTTACAACATATTATATGAAAATAAATATTTTATTGCTATTATTTTATTTCTTGTACTACAAGAATATAAGAATTTGTAAAAACATTAGTAACACAAATTTGTCAGAGAAATGGAAACGGCAACTTGTTATGATTTGAATTGAAATTGAATGCTTCAAATACGGTATATGACTTACATTCATAGAGTAAATTAATTTGACAGCAGCTTTTGGTTTTAATCATGTTTAATAGAGTCATAAATGTCAGTTAACAGTATCAAAGTGACATTTTACACTTTCGGGGGGTTGAAACCGGCGCGTGTGGGTTTCTCGGGGGTGAAGAGCGACGCGCGGGTATCTTGCACACTGAAACTCGGACTAAAACTCGCCATCTTACACCTGCTTAGACCTAGTATGAGTGGTTAGACGGTAAACGCAGAAGAGGGCTTCTAGTCGATTCGTACTTTTATGCTTATATTACATATTATATTTATATATTGAATATATATATTATTATATTTAAATATTAAATATATTATATATTTATCAAAAAAATATAAAAATAGACTATAGAGGATAACAAAATTTGCAAACGAAATTATAGTCGGTTCAAGAATATGGAAGTTATGGAAGTTAAAGTTTTATCTCTCTCTTTCTTGCAAAACGAAATTCAACATTATTTTAAATGGCCTGACGTCACACATATATAATGTTTTATTTTTTTTTAATTATTTCACTGTTATGATATATTTAGAGAACTCTTTCATATAAAATAATTTTTAAAACATAGTCAACTGGTCTATGCAAACATAATATATATAACAATATATATAATAATAATACCTGGGACATCGCACACGGCGCCATCTAGTTCCAAAGTAAGCAAGTATTATGCTTGTGTTATAGGGTACTAGACAACTAATATAGGTAGGTACTTCAATATTCTTTTTTTTTTCAAAATGATGTATGCATATATACCTGACACCCAGACGTGTGTATGCCAGTCCATTATAAATACCATTTCATGCACAGATATAATCCTTAAAGATTTATACAAATATAATTGGGTCGTTAGGATTTTCCCTTTTTTCTTTGTCTCTTTTTCTTCGCCCCAATAAAAACACACGCTTACATGTTACTTAGTGACCTTTCTAAATAACGGTTTCCACACACCTCGTACGTGCGACTTCTTAAAGAAAGTAATTTGAAGTTTCGAAAGCCGATTGAACAAAATTAGGCGAGAGACGAAGGTGAAAGTGTTCTTTTAAAACAATTTTGTCGTAAAACGTTTTTGTGAGCATTCCTCCTTTTCAACGTTGAGGATTTCCTTATATTTGTGATTTATTACATTCGTTTCGACATTACTGTCGCTCTATTTATAATGAAAAGCGTTTTATTGAATTTCAACATTCAAGAACGACTTTATACAAAAAAAATGCGTTCTCGATATTTTTTTCGCGATCGGCTAAAAATAAAAGAGATCTCATTTTTTTCTGTATTGTACGACGCTGACGTAAAAAAAAAACATAGACTAAAGCAATAACTGCCAGTCAAAAATAATATGAACTGGAATTAGTAGCAAAAAAATCTCCTAAATCGAAGTTTGATATCCGGGCTTAAAATATGAAATTGCCGTTCAATCTAGGAAAAAGTGAAACTAGAAATTATTAAGAGAAAAAAGTATTTCTTTTTGATCAAACTAATTATATTTATTTTCTACGTATATTCTGCCATCTATTAGGGAAATCTTAAAGGCCTTTATAGAACTCTAGGGAGCAAGAGCAAGTTGGTCCTCGGGGATTTTTTCCACTGAGTAAGTTGTCTAAATTGTGGGAAAAAAAAGCCGGAAAGTCGGCCGGTCGGCAATCCCGGAAACTATGGAGGGTGATTTAGGGTTTCTAAGTGAAAGTTCTGTAGCGTTGAAATGTTTTCTTGTGCAGTGTGCGTTATAAAAACCCAAAAATGGTTGGTAAAAAGATCAGCTGACCAGACGGGGGTGTTTTTCTGCTCGGTTCAACATTATTGTTCAAAATTATTGTCTGCAGACATGAGCTGTTTTTAAATCAGCAGATCTGGGGAAGCTATAGTAGATAACACCACGACTGGCCCACCAAACAGTTACTCTTACTTTTCTGTAAGTAAGCTTCTTTTTAGGGCAATGTTCGAGGTTCAACCATTGAAATTTTGTGCTTACGGTTATCGTTCACAATCCACTTTTCATCATACATTAAAATCGGTCCGAAATCTTTCATTTCTATATCGATTAATTAACGCAAGGAAAGCTTCGAGGAGCGTATGCCGATTATTCAATACTTCTGGTTTTTCCAATTCATTTTTTTCTAGTTTTCCTGTCCTATGCTTCTCGACATGGATTTGCTAGATGTGTAACTGCATGTGCTCATTCCTCATTGCTGGTACGCGGAAGGCATTCGGTGCCTAAGTGAAGAATAGACAAAGAACTTGCACTTGCACTGGCGCTAGTTTAGTTGTTCTCACCACTCGGACCTCTTTTTTCACATGTGGCAAGAAACACTTGTTACCGCTTCTGTGCACGAGCTTTTATACCTACCTCTCTTGCCAGATTCTTTGCGTATGCTCTTTCTGACGTGACTGAGGGAGATTGTTTCATAGACAACGGTGGTGCATGCCTTCCAAGTCGCCTTATTCACGTACTCGTTGGCTATCTGATTCCACTGTGTCTCTACATCTGCTTGCATTCAGGAGAACCGAACTTCCCCCAAGATGTACCAGATCGTTTTTGCCAGGAAATAACTTTATTTTAAATCCTTTAAAGTGTCTCTCATTGCTAGGCAAGATTTTTCTGATCATACATCTGATAAAAAATAAATTCTCATTCATAAACCGTTTTTAATAAATACTGTATAATCGTTTTTATATACATGAAATTGAACGTTAAATCATCAATTAAATTACGAATCGTTAACATGCGTTCCGTAAAATATGACCGATCGAACAGTTCAATTGAGATTCCATGTCGAATATTTATTTGTTTGCTATAAAATAACCAAAACAGGTTTTGAGGCAAATCGTTCTGATATAACGCGCGAAATCAAAATTGAAAAGCGTCGGCCTAACGTATGTGAAACATAGAATTGCTTTTCGGTTCGACCACACTATCGTTAAAGTTGAATGCGAAACGAATTGAAACGTTCAGGAAACATTTGTTCAACTGTTACGCTTTAATAAAACAAAACGTTTTCGTATGTCGATTTTATTCCAAATTAAATTTATTTTTCTAACTTTTCGCGTTCTTTGTTATTTATGTCTAAGAAAAGTTCAGTTGGCGAAAATATTTTTATTTTAAAATTTTATTAGTTTTGACTTAGAACAAAGGTTTGAAATTTTTGACGAAATATTAAATATCAAGTAACTAACCAAATAGGTACATATCGGATCATAACTAAACCTAGGGTTATGTAGGTAATGGCGATGCTACTACAACCGGGTGTTTCCAGATTCATGTTTCTGAAATAGACAGTCCGGATTAGGAGACACCGCGCCCTTAAACTTTGCACTTACCTACCAATTGCTGTGGGTTCTTGTTTTCTCGCGACCTTCGTTATTTTTCTGTATTAGTTGAAGGTTGCTAACGGTCTTGGCTGGCCGACGGTTCGCTTTCGAGATACATTTTTGCGTGTCAGATATTTTATAACATCATTTTTAAACAGCTGTCGTTTCAGAAATTGTAATCCAAAAGTTATTTTCTTTGCACCGACATTTAGTCTGTTTCATGGCTTTTTCACAAACTATTTTATTTAGGTGTTAATAATAATAATAATTTATTAATATTATTAACACAATAAAATAATTTTTAATAACTATTATTAAATAAAATAACTTTTGGATTAAAATTTCTGAAACGGCAGTTGTTTAAAAAAGTTATTTCTTTTCTAAAAAAGGACATTTCTTAACTGTCATAATTATGTAAAATTGTCAATTGTCATAAAAAAAATATTATTATTATTATTATATTTTATTTAGGTCCTTCGTACTTATAGTTTTAATTATATTGACAATTTAACATAATTATGAAAGTCAAGAAATAGCCTTAAAAAATAGCTCAACTCTGATGTCACACCACCGATGACAGAACCGATGACGTATCGTTGTAAGTGAAATTTTTCGTTTCACATTGTAATCAGCGACCTTGTTTGTTCCACGTAAGTACCGTATGTGAACGCGCAATACGTACTGAGTTGTTAAAATTGCATGAAAAGTGCTATCTATGTAAAAACCTGTATGGAAATTAATGGGAGTGTTCTAATAGATTTGTTTAAAATAGGAAAATCGAATATACATTTCTAATAGTTCTTAACTAATTTAAGTAATCTTAATTAGGTATGCAGTTAATAATAATAATACACACAATCACAACAACGTCTTGGTCCCAAACTAAGCATTAGCTTGTATTTTGGGTACCAAGCGAAGACACCACATACATAACAACCAAGACCCGGTGTCAGTATTAATATTCATCATATAAATACTGACCCGACCTGGGATTAGAACCCGGGACCTCCAGCTTCGCAGGCAGGGTCGCTGCCCACTAGGCTAAGCGGTCGTCGCTTAGCTTAGTTAATAATTTAACCTTCTTAATTTGTATTTAAGTAGTAAAATTTGAGACACGTCCAAGTTTTAAAAAGTAAATGGAATTAAATAATAATAGACTAAAAAATATATAGACGCCGATTTGCGTATTAAATACTCGATTACAGACATACAGAGTATCAGAAAAGTATCTTCGTATCATTCTATTAAAAGCGTTATAAAGCTTTAGATAAGATAATACGAAGTCAATCTACTAAAAGCTATGGTACTTATATCTTTTTCAAGTGACATAATGGTAATTTTATTAGAAATTGATAGCGATTCGTATTCATCACTCGTGTAAAAGTCGAGGAGAATTGACCAATTCGTTGACTCGTAAATCTGTAGTTGCGTGTGGCCCACGAGGCTGCAATCAAACATGTATTAAATCAACATTTATCTAACTAATCTTTGTCTGAATTTAATGACGGTTACGATATACAGTGAAACAAATGTCGTCCATGTAATTGCGTTGAGATAGTACGGTAATAATGACAGCTTAAAATAATATATTAGTTAATAGTACGCGAAAGATAAGTGAATGCTTAATTATGTTTATAACAATTTAGGTATGTATTTTAATTTTTAGTTCAGTTATTGACGAAACTTCTATGTAAGAACCGTTTATAGATACATGTCCCTAAAATTGATCACAGTTTTATGTACATCATCATCAGCCCATTTTTACCCCACTGCAGGGGCTTAGGCCTCCCCCAGGGTGAGGAGGGGGGCTTGGAGCTTAACTCCACCACGCTGCTCCACTGCGGGTTGGGAACTGTAACGACCGCCATCTATTGACAGCGTCCGGGACTGACTGCTTAACGTGCCCTCCGAAGCACGGTGTCAGTGATATTGTGTACTTAAGTCAGAAAAACTCATTGGTACACGCCCGGATTCGAACCATGGCCCTATGGGGCCATATAAATTTGAGACAGGTTCGTTGCGCTCTGGGCTATCACGACACCTCTGTGTTTTATGTACATGTAGCTCTAAATTCAGAATCGTTATGTAGGTTTTAAAGTCACCATTATCAAACAATTTCTTTATCAACTTCGTGTAGTCTAATCTCAGAGTGTAACCATCACAATGTTAAGATATTTATAGTATCTAATAAATACTAGATGCAAATTTTATACATGTGCTTTAGAAACTAAACAGTCCATGTTACGATTTATTGATTGGCGGCCTGAGTGACGTAGATCGGTCATGATTCATATAAGGAACCATTAGGGAAAACCAGTCGACAGCGAAACACATTTCAAATCAGTTTTCAACTTTAATAACTAGATATATTACATAAGATCTCTAAACATGTAAGGAAATGATTAAAAAGTGCTTAATAACTCGAATAGGCCAATGTGTATTTAGCCCGTATACGTTAGATATAATCGATATTTACTAGTTAGCCATCTCTGACATCCTTCGATGACATTAATTAATAGGTATAAGAATTGCAATAAAGGTGTCCAGACCTACACAAATTCCATGAAAAAATTTACAAAAAAAATAAAAATTAGCCCTGGTAAACCTGGTATTCGTCATTGTTTTACATATATAGCTTAATTGTTGCTTACAAAATTATTTAAATATATGTTTTCAGCGGTTTGAGCAAAAATCTTTGATTATATATCGGACATGTCCAGATAGAGATTCAACATCAAAAAACGTAGATAAAAACTGTCCGGGTATAATTCACACACAGAGACTAGACTATATGGTTAGTATGACGTCACGGAAATGTGTGGTCTGTTTAATCACACACAAGCATATAAAAGTCGGTCCATTATTTTGTTCTCATTGTATCGCGTAGCTCTATCCACTCATGGAAATAATTAAATGTAAAAATATGATCTATTCACTGAGGATCTTTTAATTATAATGTGATATTAAAGGCTAAAGTATTTAGTATTATTTCTTAGTACTTCGTAGTACTGTTTTTACTCAAATCACTAAAAGTATATTTTAAATTGATTTTTAAAACATTCATTATCTAAACGAATTTCGTAATCAAACTGTATTTGTATAAAAATTAAATATCTGCCGGTCATTGAGCGATTATCATGATTGATTTTTATTTCAGTTAAGGGGACAGGCGAGGAGCTTTGATTAATGAATTAACAACTTAATATAATAGAAAGAAATCTTCGTTTCTACAAAAAAATTTTCAAATAGTTTGTCTAAATATTCTTTATTACCTTTATGCACTCTACTTACATTTTCTATTAACCGGGATTATCAACAGTAATATAACCCACAACGACCTATCCTACAAATCTTATTTTTTATGTCGATTTGTATTCAGACGCGGGCAGGGGCGTCACATGCGTTACATTACAAAATTACACAAACCGAGCGCGTGTGGGCATATCGGGGCGCTACGTAATGTTTATAAATTCCGACATCAGCTGACGACGAGTGTATTTTGTGTTACCTGACTTGCGACACCTTAGGATCGTGTGCTGTCTGTGTACAATCCTAAAAGTGAATTATCTCACGAGGTTCACAATGCACGTATCTATATATTCACAATGATGTGTCATTATTGCTGTCAGAAGACGGAATAGACTGTGATTTTACTTCATATTTTTTGCGTCATACTGTAAAATTGATTCCATGAATGAATGGAGCCAATAATTAATTTTTATGGCCAATGCTATGTCGTAACATTATTAAAGTTTCAATATAAATACTCGATAAAAAGTCTACGTCTCTTTCGTATTAAGTTTTCTTGAAAAGTAATACCTACTATAGCATTATACTAACCAATTGGTAGAGCAACCCCACTGCAAACTCAAAAGTTGCTGGTTCGATTGCCGCCGGGACAAATATTTGTGTGTATCCACTGTCTTTTTTTTTCGTGTCTGGTTGTAAAAATATCTACACTCTGCCTAGTTTGAGACTGGATGGACGTGTGTGAGAGGTCACAGGTATTATTACTATTATTAAAGCTCAACTCAACGCAAAACAACATTAAATTGGCTTTCTTCGTGACGTAACGGCGCTACCCAAATTGACTGTCGATCGATCTTGAAATCTTTTCCGAGTCGTTACTTTTTATGCCTTGGCAATTAATTTCAGCGCTGTTGCAGTTTTGAATGTTTTGATATTTTATCTAATTTACTGCTCATATTTTGTAATGAGGCCATCGCATTGAGACATAATATCTTTTTTCTTAAATATTTGGGTTTCATCACGATGCTTTTTATTTAGTGTTAGGTTTCTTGAATGGAACCTGTGACACATGCGAGATTGGATTCAAATTCCCTCATTTTTGAATCTCACTTGCATTATAATATAACGATTTGATTTAGAACAGAATAATGGGAAAGTCGAGCACGTTGTTCGAAATCATCTAAGTACATCCGCAAACGGTTAGATAAGTACTCGTAGACGATCATTTATTCAGTCAAATAAATTTACATGAACGCCACAAATGTTCGTCGAAAGCAATAAATATAAGAAAATGACGGGCGTGGTGAGTTTCATTACTTTCATTGCAGATGGCGTGATCTGTGAACCTGAGACATAAATAAAGATTTATTCGCTCGTTGTGCCTCAAATGTCACCCCGAGGCGGTTACGACTAAAGTCAACCTTTTTTTTTTACTCCCTTAAGGATTCATAAGATTCGAATAACGGAACAAAATAGCGAAATCCGTTTCTATTATTGTTCAAGCCGAATGCCTTTTTAATGGATGGTATATTGAACGTCCTCACATATTGAATCTCTGTCGTGCTACAAAAATAGATTGTGATTTTATTAAATGGTGAATATTAGACATAAGACGAATTTTTTTACGCACGAAATGGTATAAATCAAGTTGGGTACATAAGTTATAGTTGATCTGATCCTTTTTCGGGATTTGTCGCTGTCGCATTGTATGGTTACCGAAAAGGAGACCTTTTGGTAATCGTTCATCATACATTTTGGTCAATGCTACAAGCTAATGCTTAGTTTGGGGCCTAGACATTGTTGTGCTGTAAACGTTATTAAGAATTTAAAAAAATGCCATTATCTCACTTTAGTAAGTAGGTAAGTTTAAATCTTTCACATCAAACAAATATTTGATGCTTGAATGTGTATTCCGTATTACTAAGTTATATTTTCATACGTATTTTATCTTCCTATTAATAACATTTTTCTATTGGTTGAACACAATCATTTTTTTTTAGTTTATTATTTAACAAAAGGATATACAAATTAACATCTTAACTATATCGCCAAACAGATTAACAGTTTGTTGGCGATTTATTGCATTCTTACATTTTTTTTTTCACTATTAGGTATATTCGATACATTCACTTCATCAGCCCATTTTTACCCCAGTGCAGGGGCTTAGGCCTCGCCCAGGGTGAGGGGAGCTTGGAGTTTAAATCCACCACGCTGCTCCACTGTGGGTTGGGGATTGTAACGACCGCCATCTATGGACAGCGTCCGGGACCGACTGCTTAACGCGCTCTCCGAGGCACGGAGTCAGCGATAGTTATGTACTTAAGTCAGAAAAACTCATTGGTACACGCACGGATTCGAACCAATCGAACCAATATTCGATACATTACGAGCATGTAACCTATACATTTTTGAGTCACTGTAACGTTTCGTAACGAGTTTAAATTCTCTATCTATGTACCTGATATCCTGGTGATAGCCAAGTGGTGGCGAGCCAGTTTCTTGTTTAAAAGGTCGTGGTTTTAATTCCAGAAACAGGCATGCACCAATGAGTTTTTCCGACTTAAGTACATAGTTTATCACTGACTCCGTGCCTAGGAGAGCACGTTAAGCCATCGTTCCAGGTTGCCTTCACCAGATGGTCGTTAAAATCTGCCAAGCCCCACTGGAGCAGTGTGGTGGACTAAGCTTCAAGCACCCTCATCCCAGGGGAAGCATATGTCCCTGCAGTGGGACATAATGGGCTGATATGATCTATCTATGTATAATGTTTAATCTTTTTTGATATAAACTATTTAAATACCGTTCGAAAAAAAATTATTTCTGCATTACAAAATCATTTCAAAGCATTTATTGTTTCTTTATTTAAAATCAAAATAATTTAATATTGTCTTATATGATTTGTATGCTCAAGTAAATATTTCAAATCATTAAGAAATAACCAAGTTTTTCCAAACAAGTCCAATGAAACGCGCACATATCCGCAACGAAAATATCACCCAGTTATAAGCACTCGTTATCATCGAGAAACCGGCGACTTGAAAGCGACATGTGGCGTGGTATTATGCTGAATATTTACTATCTCGGTATAAAACTATGAGTGATATTTACGGTTTGGCGAGTTAGTAACGTACAGTTACGATTCGGAGTACGTAACCTGGCTAGTCGTATCGCCCCATCTACCGCTCCACTGCGCTTTGTTAGCTGCGTGCCGAGAATAACAAGGTGCTCTCACTATTAGCAAATATGGACGTTCAATTATGCTTTTTTATTGGTTACGGGTCTTACGGTAAAATAATGATGAGCTTAGTGAACGAGCTTTTGGTGGAATTTTGATTTTTAGTGAGGTCTTAACAAATAGCGAGCTCACCATAATTGAACTTTTTCGTTCTATTAAATAATCATTAAATCAATTACAAATAACACTGATATTTCACACCAAGTTTACTTATTAGAAAAGTCCATTCAAATACAAACGGGGTCGTTTGACCATGTGGAACAATTTGTTAGGTTTTTGTAATTTCTTACTTTAAACGCAAATTCCTTCTCCATCAAAAACAGCTGAACCGATTTTGATGCAGTTTTTTACAATAAGTACACAGGTAAAGTTCTTACGGGAATTTCACCTTTATAGGCCACAAGATGTGCAGCAGATGTATTTCTCTAAGGTGGCTGAGCCTATTTCGATGTGTTTTTTTGCAATAATCATCTCAGAGCTGGTCCTTAAATTAGCTTACGGTTATGAGCCGCCATGGGGCGCTGGAGTAGATATTTCTTTTCAGCAATTATCTTTATCCTATAAACGTATCACGGTTAGACACAACCGTTGAAATTTTTAGAAACTAATAAAACATAAAATAAGTAAAACTATAAATTATAAAAGCCACTAAACGGTAAGCAAATGAAATTCCATCTTTTTAGTATACGTCTTCTGCGTCGTGGGTTTTTTAATTTTTTTTTTTTACAAACATTCCTCATTTTTTAATAAATTGAATAAGTTAGACGACGGAACGTCTTTTTGGCAGTCCAGGTATAACATACAAAGTGTAATCCCCGCGGACGGAGCCGCGGGCCGAGACCTGTTCGGTAAATAAGACAATATTGTTACGTGCACATTCTCAACAAGTCAACAATTCCTTATCACTACTTGTTCCAAGAAGTATACGATAAAACACAAGTACGAATAATTTGTCGTGATGTAATACCCGCTTGACAAGCAGAGTGTCACATTTGCGATTTAAAGTGAGTTCAGTCGGGTTAAGCGGACGAAGTGTGCGGTTGAATTGTCAGTGTCAAAGTGATGTGCGGATTTTGTAAAAGTACATCTCTCGAGATCAACGGGTTGATTTCGTTTTTAAGTGTTGAAAAACGAAAAAAATTATACTTATAGAATACAGTGCGTTTTGTAGGGCGTAAGAATGAACTTATCGTTACAATGCATAGTTCGCCTTAAACTTTATGGCGGATCGTAACACAACGCTATAAGCGTGCTTTCGCAGGTACAGTCATATACCCCTCGCTCCACTGCGTCCCACCACACCTAAAACTTGTTACTGCGACGCTACTTGTGCTTATGTTCACGTCCGCCATAAAGTTTGATTGGACCTGTACGAAAAAAATTGCTATTTCAGAAACAAGTTGAGTTCCTATGTTGTTATCTAGGAAATAAAACATTAAAAAATAACATGTTCGATGATACCAATTTGAATGAAACGACATACACTGAATCATATTTTCTATATCATTATTACCAATCATTTATATGCTGATAAACTTTTTACAGATAAAACTAGCTCCCACAGAAGCACTCAGAGAATTTATATACCGATTATGAGCATAGTTTGCCATAAAAACTCCAAACATGGGCTGGCGGATCTAAGGCTTGTAACTATTTTAACCATTGCTGGTGGAAAAGATGGCCTGAGTGGCGATTCCTCGCGTAACGTTCTCACATAACTACTAGAATCACACGTACTAGAATCTTAATTCTAGTACGTTATTCTGACTTAGCACCGCATGGTGAGATACGTTGATAGGTGAGTTTAGGCTTAGACCCGTGCTTAGACCTAACAATATACCTAATATTTAAAATGGATGCGCCTTTCTGTGAATGACCCTACAAACCGGAAGAAATCCTCGCACTTGAGCGTAGTCCATTTGCTTCACCTTTGGCTGTTTAGACGGGCCATTTTGAGGCTCAGGCTAAGTCGGCTTTGAAGCGTTAATGGTCAACGGTGATTGAAATTCTAATTCAATTGATTTATATAATAATTTTTTTAATACACAAGACATTTTTTTTTATATTAATATCATACAATACTAAATAGTAAAATATTGATATATGGTACCACAAAGTTATCGTCTTACCGTGGGAAGGCGCGTGCGACTGAAGATTGCGTGGATCGCTCACCGACTGGCGCGACACCACTCCCTACTATACTCGCGTTTAGCCTTTTACGTTTAACTTAGTAATCACGCTGTACCGATAAATAATTTTCGGAAAAATATATTTTAACTTAAACCACAATAAAATTAATAAGTATAATTAATATTCGGTTATTTATCAATTTGTATACATAAAAGAAATAATAATGAAAAAGGGAAACGGCAATAATTTACAAAAATTAAATATATATTTAGACCTCCAAAACACTAGAAACATTGTAAGTGACACAAACAGTGTAGTTTATATTCATTACAATAATGCATAATGTATGACTGAACTATTCTAACCAAACAGGAATGTGTCTTATTCATATGAGATCATAGTATTATAAAGCCCTAGATAGGAAATTACATTATCAATAAAAAAAAACCAGGCAAATGCAAGTCGGAAGTCTTTATTGGCACTTACTTTGAAAGCCACGATATAACTAGAAATTATTATTTTTTGGATTGATCTTTTACTTGTGCTGTCAGACCTTGCTTATTAACAGATTTCATGATATTAAGTTAACGGGAAGTTACTACTTTATGGTCAAAACATGCGGGATGAATGGCTCTATTTTTTTATTGGGTTGTCTTAGACGCTTGATTTTTTTACAGCTCCAAGGGGTCGTAGATCTAAGAACTAGATATTAAGTATAACTAGACACCTTCACGCGTTCCTGAGAAAAAAAGTCTTGGGACCCGAACTGAATAAACGAAAACACATTTTTTTGGTAAGTACATAACACATACATAATCTGACTCGCACTTTGCTGGATTTTATTGCAATCAGTTACTTGTTAATCTTTATAACATTATGAAGTTGACCTTGTGACTCTGTATTCTGTAACCCAGCCTCATCTATGAATTGATCTCGCCTCTAGAGTTAACACCTGTATAGGCATACACATTATAACGATATTGCTGTAGTTTTAGTCGAGTCAAAACACATCTCTTGAACTATTTTTTTGTTTGTTTCCAAGATTTTCATGCTGCAGATATATGAAAATAGGTTATTAAAATATTGATGCAATAAAAAATGATATTTTAAATTAATTGAATTATTTGTTATTTTTTTATTACGTAGGTACCGATATTAAAATCTTGCATTCTAAGTAGACGAAAAAATACATGTGTAGAACACGTGGACCAGATGCAGCTTAACCCACAAATGGTTAATGTCACTGGCAGCCCCATTATGTTGAGAGTGATTACATACGTCCGAAGAAAATGTGTTTTAAAACGAAATAAGCGAATTTGGAATATTTTTTACAGATAAATAAAAACAAAGCATTAAAAAAATTGTTTTACCCGACAATGAAATTTACTGATATTGATTTTTATTATTTTTTTTATCACCAAAGCAAATGTCGCATAATTTAATCACGTCAAACTCTTAAATATTCTCACAATTAATTCTTAAGTGATCTTAATACGTGGTGTTCAATTGAGGTTTATAATTGCTGCGTGGGACGATTGTTAAATATTTTATTTTGTTTTAATAAGTCTCCAAGAAAGTATCTAGATTAAAACAATTTTTGCTATATATGTGACGAAATAATCTCAGTAAAAAAAGACGAATCACAAAAGTTGTACAACAGGCACACTTACAATATTTTTAAATTGTAATAAATTTAGAAAAAAAGGATTCCAGGAGTTGGAGTTTTTTCTAAATGGCGCATGTAGAACGTCATAGTTCTTTGTATCATTTTGAAAAAAACTCCATATTAACCGTACTACGCTGCCTTTTCTTTTTATTTTTTATTAAAAATACGAACAGAATACTCGACTCAGGCGAAATTGCTTTAAATGCAGAGAACGCCATAATTAAGAAGAAGAAGAAGATTCCAGGAGTAGAGTGTAAAAATTGTAGAATTATATTAACATACTGTACTGCGGGAAAAAAGAAATACCTACCTACATCTTGGAGTCCCAATGTTGTAGAGAGAACCATCGAATAATTGTACTGATTATTACTTTTATATTACAAAAACTTGGGGCCCATAACAATACAAATTGGAAACATTTTTATTTAATTTTATTAATCTAATCTAATCTAATCTAAATAATTTAATAACGAGCGCTTAGTCTAATGGGTAGCGACCTTGCCTACGAAGCTGGAGCTCCCGGGTTCGAATCCCAGGTCGGGTCAGTATTTATATGATGAATATTGATACTGATACCGGGTCTTGGTTGTTATATGTATGTGTTGTCTTCGCTTGGTACCCAAAACACGAGCTAATGCTTAGTTTGGGGCCTAGACGTTGTTGTCATGTATACGTTATTATTATTACGTTATTATTTATTTATTTCTTAAAGCACAACCACATAACATATATTCATACAATAACCAAATATTCTATAGTATTATTCTAATATATTAGTATTATTCTAGTATATTATTAATTCCAATAATCTATCTTAAGAGAAACTGACAAAAATTTGTACAAAAGAAAGAGTAATTTTTTATTTTACTAGAATTTTTTTATATAAAAATTTTAAGTGTAGTATAAATTAGGTACCTATCTATTATAATAAATATTTATAAAACTTGACGTCCCATTCTAACTTAGTAGCAAATATCCTGTCGATTCATATATGGGTAAAAACAGCCCTTGTAATGTCGTTAAATTCATAGAGATATTTGAACAAATGTTTTTTTCTTTAAATTATCTTGCACCTCTTAATATTCACGTGCAGTCTAGTTATTTTTTATGGCTATGAACGATTACTTATTCGGTAAAAAGTGTGTCGAAATCGACTCACTAGAACGAACAGAGATTCGATCTCGATCGTAGCTGCCAATTTTGTATTTCCAGACGTAATACAAGTCACGATAGATTTGACAATGTTATCTCACCCTCATATCGCCCAAGGCGCTCAAACTTCCCGCCACTTTATGAAGCTACGGAGACTTATATTCAACTGTTACTGAACAAATATTTGATTTCAAGAACTTGTGATGTTGCAAATTGTTAGGACGCCTTGTTTTGTTTGACGCAAAATATGTACATTAAATCCTTTATGTTCCATTGTGTTATAAGGGGTAATTTACAGATGTTTAATTTAAATAAACAGTTTAAATGAGTTGTTGGTTTATCAGCCGCCTAAAAATATTGTAGTTTAACCGTAGAGATAGATATACATGGTGCGATTTGAGATCGGGCATCATTGGTGATATATGCCAAAAATATACGTGTGATCATGAATATATCAGTCTAAAGAAAATTTAAAAACTGTGGTATTTTTTCCCTAAAAACTTGGTGTATCTTTAGCACAACAGCACAAAAATAAAACACAAATATTTTAATGCATAGTGCAAAGACTAAATTAAGGGAAAGATTAATATCTTGATAATTCAACAATAATAATATGATGTTTTTGACGATAAAATTAGGAATACTCGAACGTAGTATTGCGAACTAATTACTGATGTGCCCTTAGTAAGTCAGCTTACTATATCGACAACAGGTCAACTTGGACACACTGGTAAGTTTACCAACAGTTACTACGCTTCATTAACAGAGAGTCTTAGGCCTCCAACAGAGCGATGCTGATGGCGGTCGCGTACTTCGCGATGTAGAGAACTTCATACGAAACGTGCTGCCGATAGCTGAGCTCTGTGTGGTTACATTTATTGATATCATAAAAAGCGCTGACGTACGCGACCGACATCAGCGACGCTCTGTTGGATGCCTAAAGATTTTACGTGTACTGTGTTTTCGACATTATTTTTATTTTAAGTCACTGCATTACCACCGACTAAATAGTTTTACGTTGATAATATGCATACCCAAACTCATACAATTACATGCGTAAACACTGTAATATAATATTAATAATATTTATTTCCTCCACAAATGTTTACAAGGCATGTTACATTACATGTTATGTTACAAATACAAAATAGTTTATGACAAAAAATGTAAATTATTGTGGAATACTGGAACCTAAACTAAGTCAAGCCTGTATTATAGGTTTCCAGACGCCCACTCCTAGTTATTTAGGTATACTTTGTTAGGACAATTAGTTTATACAAAGGCAAATGCACTTTAGAATAACAAACCGAATAAAATGCCAGTATAAAGAGGCGGTATACAAATATTCATTGCATTTATTGTATTTAACGCTAACTGTGAAAGCGTGTTATGTTTTCTTTAGAAACTTTGTTTATAAGAAATACAAACATATAATGCATATCTATTTTTAATAAAAAATTGCTGTCAGAAAAAAAAAATATTAGAATTAAGTAGGTAGTATTGTAAAAACTTCCAAATGTGTACATTTATGTACAAGAGAAATAAAATAAATCGACGATCACATTCAATGATGTCTTAAATACATTGAAATGCATTAAAATGGAACCGCCGACAAAGCTAAAAGTATTCATCTTTCGCTTTCAAAAACGCCGCCTAGTGCACGACTCGATTTGTGAGCACAGCGCAGGGCGTCTGACAAATGTTTAATTAATCGCTATATTGTGCCTAACCTTATTTGGAATTGGACACGCGCACTGTACAGCCGTGACTGACTGGGATCGTATGTTATTGCATAAGTCTCATCGATATATCGCCAAGCAACTTTTTATCGATTATTACTTTTTATCGATTATGGGAGACCATCTGCTTTGAGGATATCTATTTGCTAATAAATAAAACGGAACGGTACCAATGAGTTTTTCTGACTTAAGTACATTAACTATCACTGACTCCGTGCCTCGGAGAACACGTTAAGCAGTCGGTCCCGGACGCTGTCAATAGATGGCGGTCGTTGCAATCCCCAACCCGCAGTGGATTAGCGTGGTGGATTTAAGCTCCAAACCCCCTCCTCACCCTGGGGGAGGCCTAAGCCCCTGCAGTGGGGTAAAATGGGCTGATGATGATGTGACGATGATGAAAACGGAACTATGTTGACTGTTTGTTACATATAAGTAATCATGCTATGGATCGAGTTTAGATTGTATTCTCGCACAGATTACAAATAATTCTATCTCGTACACATTATTTCAGCTTTTAGCAATGACTTTTTGAGACGAAACATTTTTATTTATTTATTTATTGAAGGAAAGCAATAGCTTTGATAACAAAATACCAAAATGAATCTTAATCGAGAAAATATACAGCCAATAATTGTTTTAACAGGTGGAACCAAAGAACATAAGTAAGAATAAAAAAGAACAAGAAATCTAAATTAAATAAACTATAAAATATACAATACATATACAAGATGAGGTTTTAATGACCAGCCAAATTTTAATATACCTTTGGTAGAAAACCGATAGCCGTCTTGTTTCCTTTTAGTATCGTTGTATAGAAAAATATTGAGATATGACTACACAAAGCTTTCCCGGAAAAACCAATAACTCTAGTCACCATTCATGCCCGCCACCCCATTCCGTTCCAAGGCCTCGGGCGCGTACCTTTACTATAGCATTAAGAAGGCAACCAAACCTTATAAAATAACTCTGGAGATAAAATAATTTATTATGAAAATGTATCCCATCCCATATTTCTTATTTACACAATGAGGTCTATTGGTGATACCTAACATCTAGAACAAATTTGGCCGGTTACTAAAATCTCTTCTTGTATAAAAGTCTACAGTGAGGGTAGTCATGGGCATAAATAGCTTACCTATCTAGCAAAACAATTGTTATATTTGTGGATTATGCCTTTTCCTTGATTCTATTCTTCTTAGATTTATAAGAAATACACCCAATAAAATCAGCAAACTATTCTTTAATTTGGTATTAAAATTAAAAATAGATTTGGCAACAAGTCTTACAAGTGCTTTTCCACTTTCCTATGTCGAACTTGAACGAATCGCTCTTGATCTAATATATTTTGGATATCCAACTTTATACTAAATTGTATCTACAAAGCCACAAAATTACTTATTTTATATATAAATTTTTGTATCGTTTCGTACTTACTATTCAATATGTTTTCTAAATATTTGAATAATTCTTCATAAATCGAAATTTAAACCAAAATGGTGTTTTCTAAATTTAGTACCATTTAACAGGTTTTATTCAGAAAAATCTGTATTTATTTATTAGATAAGTTTTTAGATACATATCCTTCCTACATATCCTTTTCAACTCAACATGCTCAAGAGAATTTACATAGATGACAATATACACACATGGCAATCGACCTGAAAGAATAAGCAATTTGTTTTAACAAAGTTGAGCAACTATTTATTGGTTAACGATTTAACGAATACCATTTGTTAATATAAACACGGATCATTATTTACAATTACTTTATTGTTTTACGGTTCATCTGATAGAAAATATTGTGTCAGATCCTATTGTCATAATCACCGGGTCAAACCGGTTCCGAGATTTGATAGACCATTGGAAGGTTGAATTTTTAGGCGTGGGCGTTACGTAACTTTCTCGTGATCTGTACTGTACTTGACGGGTTACGTAAAATTGGCTCTGTCAGTGAAGTCACGAAGTCGAGTACTCTCGTGAACTATCGGCTGATGTTTTATCGAATTCACGTAACCCTGTTTTTCGAGTTCGTAGCAAAATAAACAAATGCTTCCGCGGCGGAATAATGTAAATAAGGAACTCGGGCGAGATGCCGGGTTTCGAGGTGCCATTTTCTTCTGTTAAGGGTTTCGACGTACGTACAATAGAACTAGTAGACTTTTATCAGCGATAGGTATGAGACATGGAGAGATTGAATATCAAGCAATAATTTAGTCCCACACTGAAAAAAGTATTCACTATAAGTAGAGCGATTGATGACCGACATACGAAGAATAAGAGGAAGAAAAAATATGCTTTAGCATAATTTATAGTTCCTGTTTGATTCTTGTAACATAATTTGTATCTTATTGCCGTTTAGAGTATGGAAAACTATATGTCCTAGCATTAAAGGTCGTAAGTCTAGAAAGCATTGATGTGACATGGAGCATTCAACGTCAGATGGTCGTGACCAGAGCTGTCCACACGAATGCGATGTTTTATGTCGATCAGTTCCGCAATTTATTCAAGGCTCTTATCAGGGTGTCGTAATAAGCAGTAAACTGACAGATTACGTCAAATCTACCAATATAGTTTTGTGAAGGAAATCTATTTCACACATTGGAAATAAAAGTTTTAAATGGTGATCTATACTAATATTATAAATGTGAATGTGTGTGTTTATTCATTTTGTTTATCTTTTCTTCACGTAACGACATCGTAACAGAACGTCAGCAACGAAACTACCGAATTTTTTTATGTGGAGGCAATTTAAGGGATGAAGAGCAATATGACTGTTTACTCTAATCGAAGGTCCCTATCGTATATAAAATAAAAATATAAAATAGAAATAAAAAATTGTGTAATCGTTATCTGGTACGAGAGTAGAACTCAAGAAGTGAAGTAGAAATACGTACGTACGGCTGAAGATGGGAACGAAAAAATATAGTTATATACGTTATTAATTTCCACGCGCATGGAGCAGCGGCCAAAAGCTATTATCGAATATTATATTACTGGATAATAAAATTTACGAATTTTGAACAGTTATAAGGACTACAGATTTTATAGCATCCCAGGCTCACTGACTTTGAATGTATATCCTTCAATGAAATTTTAGTTGCAGTTATATCCTGTAGTTTCCGCGATATAATGTAACGAACGTGCAGACAGAAAAGCATCTTTTGTATTAAGAAATTAGTATGTCCTCACATATATTTTACATACATTTAAGTTGGCTGTGACTATGTTCAACCTTCGTGAAACTGGCTGTCCTCCTTATCTTGCAAAAAAATTGTGTGGGCGCAACAAACACGAGACACAACAGCCAGAGATAGAAATAATTTGACCACGGTTCCCCCTTACAAGTTCGCTGTATTCAGAGGTTGCATTTGTTATGCAGCATCGAAATGTTAAAACGATTTGCCGCCCTCAGCAAGAGATGCGACTACATTGCCTCACTTCAAGAAAATTTGCAAAGCGTATCTGGTAGACGATCAAAATTTAAAAACTTAGCTGCAACAAATTACGTAAGACTTGCGGGATTAACTACAAGTATCTATTTGTATTTATTAGTTTCAATAGCTCTCTTAGTGCTACTTATGAGTGCCAAAAGACCTACCACAGCCTGTGTGTGGATCTGCGTTTGTGTGCTTTCTTGAAAGTAATTTTTATATACCTATGTATTTAAAAACCTTGTTTTTAAGTGTTATACATGTACGTTTGTAAGACGGCCGCTTGCGGTAATTACCTAAGGTCCTAGCTGAAAACCAGCTAATTTTTGCCTCAAGAGGCCGAAATATACATGCTAAGCCAGAACCTTTTAGAACAAATCAATTTACGTATTTGCTACATTGTATATTTTATGAAACCTCATGTGTTCTAATAAACGCTTTTTATTTATTTATTTACTAGCGACCGCCCGCAGCTTCGCTAGCGTAGACTATACATTCCTGTTTTAGGTAGTATTAACAATCGAAATGGTTTATACGTACTTTTTGCTGAAACTATTATTGGGTACACCCATTTAAACTTTAAATCTTCATTCTCCCCACTCCTTTAAGAAAACCGATACTTCTATACTATTCACCTCCCGTTTCCCACCCTTGAAATATGGAAATCCAAAAACCCTGAAACACGTCATTAGATATTTATTTATGTTAAATTTTTTATGTTTCTAACTCGAAAGAACAAAGACTCTCATAAAAAGCCCCTCCATCCCTCCCTCCTTAAATTTAAAATTTCCAAATATTCCTTTCATAAAAAATTAATACTTACGTTATAAAATAAACCACTGTTCCAAATTTCGGCTTCCTAGACTTAGTAGTTTCGGCTTTATATCCGCTGATAGATCAGTGAGGACAAACGACAGACAGACACAAAAAGCAGCTGATGTCACTCTTGACAACCTTCTTTCACGTCTGCAAAGTTTCATTAAAATATGTTCAGCCGTTTTGGACATTAGCTCGAATAGACACATAGACGTACAGACAGACAGATGAACAAAAAGTAGCGTATGTCACTTTAGACCACCTCTTTTTCATTCCCGTGAAATTTCATTAAAATCGGTTTAGTTATTTCAGAGATTAGCTCGAATAGACAGATGGACGTACATACAGACATACAAAAAGTAGTGTATGTCACTTTTCACCACTTCCTTTCCGTATCTATAAAGTTTCGTCAAAATCAGTTTAACCGTTTTGGAGATTTGCTCGAATGGACACACAGACAGATAGTATTATTTTATACATATAACATATAGCCTTCTTCAATAAATAGACTATCCAACACAAAAAGAATTTTTTAATTCGAACCAGTAGTTGCTGAGATTTGCGCGTTCAAACAAACAAACAAACAAATAAACTCTTCAGCTTAATAATATTAAGTATAGATAGTATAGATAAAATTTCCAAGAAGCGAATTTATTGTTTTGCTCAGAAGTGGCTTCAGACAAAAGTTATTTTCCTCCTAGATAAGGATCTATAAGCATTAATTGTCTAGTAGACATACTGTTTCCATTACCACACGATAATTATAGTTAGTAATTCAACCCTCAATCGTAATTAATTTGTACATAATTATTAAGGGAAATATTAGCAAGAGTAACTATAAATTAGTATCAAATTAATTTGATTTACTCTCACTGCTGTTTGATTTACTAATGAAATAAACATATTAATACATATCAAAAGTCATTAATGTTTAAATTAAATAAACAAATTTATATTTCCCATGTTTGGAGTAAATGTAATTTTTATGGTTTTGGTGCTAAAAGCATAAAACCTAACCCTTATGGTTTCAAAATGCTCGTCTGACCTTCATAGATCCTACATATAAATACTTAGGTAAAAGAAATTCTATATGTAGGTATATTGAACAGGCAGAGTTGACATTTTGTATGTCGTCAAGAAATCATTAAAAAAGGAGAAAAAGTATCATTAAAAAGCTTCTTATGAATCAAACCCATTTATGAAATATAAGTAGTCTTTACCGTGTGTCCTCGGGCATTTCTAATCAAAAGCTTTTAAAAGGTTGATGATTAATTGTATTGCCTATTGATTAATGTAATGTATGTAATATAATGATGATGTAAAACCAATTGGATATAATGTTCAAACAAAAATTTCAAGTATTTCAAATACATTAGTTTCGGAATAATCGAGATGAAACCGGAGAATGTGCCTTAAGCGATTATGCACTACGCGTGGTCCTACATGCACTTAGTGGGTTTTTAAACAAATTTATACACAAATTATCTTAACAATTCTGCTAACTACTAAATAAGAATTAAAACTATAAGTTCACAGAAATATAGTATAAATAAATTATCGTAGACAACTTCATTTTAATACGTATCACTTGCTGTTTACAATGTAGAGATTTTTGTTTCAATCGAACGATAAATACTTCGATCAATATAAAACGAAATATCATTTCACTGCCTGCGAATGTACGATGTAGGATTTTTTTCTCACAATATCTCGGAACTGGTTTCTACATCGACTGGCTATACGCGGAAGAATGACTCGTAATTTATTTTGAGTGTAATATCATAAATACCGACAAAAAAAAATTGCAATCACCTTTCACAAAGACGAAGAATCGAATAGAATATTAGACGCCATGATGTCATAACGCGTTCATGTCATATATTTCTCAATCTCAGAAGCTGCCGTGCTTGTTAAAAAAAAATAAAAAAATAGTGTTGTCAGCAACTAGTACAACAAATTATTATTCGTTTAACAAGTTAGTTAACGTTTAGACTGATTGTTTAAACGTCGATCTATTTATAAAACTAAACACTGTAATGTGTTATTATACGAATTATTTTCATGATACGGCGCCGTATTACATAAGGGACCGGTTCATGTGTCGCGTCGCGCGGTGTGGACAAAGGCCGCAAAAGGATGTCAACGATTATCTGGAGTTATTACGTAGATAGGTACAGTCGCTTGAAATTTTGTAGCGTTCCAAAATTAAATGGAATGTTTTTAATTCGAAAAAAAAAATCACCTGATTAAGAAGTGAAATTGAAAGTAGGAAACTGGTTTATATTGTTACGCATCAGCCTCACACGTCCTCGGTAAGGTTTGTCGAAGTTTTTCGTTCCTAGTTCGTTTAGCTGTCACTAAATATATGGCAGAATATTCCATGAGAAACTAATGAATGAAAAATGAAACCAAAAAGGAATTTTCTTTTCTGGAAATTCCTGGAACGAACCAACCATTTTACTATAAAAGCAGTGTGTTTGACAGCCATAGGTCTTGTAGCAGTGTTAGTGATCGTCAAGTGACAAAGTTAAAACCAAAAAGATGAATAAAATAACTGTTAAATGGTTGAAATGTTTATTCAATTATTAAATGTTGTGATGTGTACGGTTTTATTATTATTATATTATTATTATTATTATTCACTCATTTGCAATTATTTAATAGGCAAATCCAAATGCTTTTTTCAATTAATCACACTATTTTTATTAATAAAGATATTTTGTTTGAGTTAGTTTGTTATACGAACTTAAAAAAACATTTAAAAAGAGACAATAAATCTTATTGTTTAAAAATATAAGCTAAAAAAAATGTTTTCATTTAAAAGCGATTAAATTTTCTTTTTCATTTGAAAGTCATAGACAAGTATATTTAATTTACAAGACCGTCTAATAAATAACATATTTTACTGTACGTGTACTAGAAACTATCTGTCAAAATTATAAACTTATTTATAGTACGTCAAAATGAAGTCAACAAACACTGAGACTGAAATTCATCTCACCACGTAAATAACAAAGTGCATTAACTTAATAATACAGCTTTTTGAATTATCGACACAGAGTGTACCTACTGGAAATTTATTACTTCACTCTAATCGTCACTAATTAACTACGGGCGATCGCTTTTATTTATTCCTTTTCTGTAAAAACTTCAACGACTCGAGAATCACGGTTCCAGATCTGAAGGACGTAGACTGGAGAATTTTATCGACTTTGGAATAATGCGGCCCGGGCTACCTGTTTTTTTTTTTGTTTTCCAGTCTTCGAATAGATTATTTTTGTAATTAAGCGTCCAATCTCAAAGACTTCGAGAATATTAGCAACGGAATTGTTCGATTTTAGAATGATATTACTTTGGCAAACAAAAAGAGATTTGTAGGAGAATCAATGAGGATCCACACGTGATTAAATCTCACTCAAATTTATAATTATCCTTTTTTTTTCTAGCAAATTCTTTTTGTGTCCTTTCGCATTCCAGGGTATGCGTGAAATGTTTTCACTCCTATATTGTAATAATAACTATAAACTTAGTTTGTCTATATGTTGATGGCGTTGATGCACAATATAACGGTGGTGACAATTTTTTGATTAAAACTCTGAGGTATTTTAATTTATCGTATAAATGTCATCAAAAGGTGTATATATAGCGAAAAGGGTGCATATTATTCGATTGAGAATCGTTTGATGGTCATCTATTTTTGCCGTATAAAAGTTTATTCGATTACACAACCAGAGCGTTATACGACTTTTATGTTTGATATTACACTACTACCTAACTGGTTTTTAAACTTATAGTTGCATAATATTTATTTTATAGAACAATTTTGTTATTTAGGTAGCAATCATAAATAATGATGTTGTACTGATATGAACCTCGATTGGCGCAGATTTCAAGTTATTTTACATTTCGCTTCTTTCTCAAAGTAGAGTGCAAACGTCAAATATATTCAACAAACTAATTGAAAGAACTTAAATTTTGCTCGTAACTTAGGTGATTACACATTGTAATATCCGATATTTTACGTTAGTGAAGCCGCGGGTACAAGCATAGTTTATTATTTGCTTTTACGCATCCAAATATATATTTAAATATACAATTTGTTTAAAGAAGCCTCTAGAACCGAATAAATTACTGAAAAGTGAATATTTGGCTATGGAAATGCTTTTAATTTACAATCTTCGTCCATTATTTGAATAGCGCCATCCCAATTGTCGTTACGTTAAAGGAAGTAATCCAACCGTTAGATGGGTACAATGTTATATCAGTGGTTTATTGGAGACAAATTTGACATCAGTATAACTACACCCACTGCAAACTATAATGTAACTAATCTATACTGTTATAAAACAGAAACGGTGTGACCTCTGTTTGTGAAAAACATTGCTGGGAAAACTGTATTCGACTGAATTAATGAATTGAATATCTTTTTTTTTTGTCTGGCTGTTTGTGTGTTTGTTTGAAGGCTTATAACCTAAGAACCATTAAACCGATTTTGATGATACCTTCACATTTAAATAAATGAAATGACCATTGAACATACAGGCAAATAAATGCACCATCCTACCCAAGAAAAAATGAAATGTACAAAACATATGTAGTTATAAGAAATAAAAAATACGCGTTAATAATTCATATGAATGAAATACTGAATAATGTGAAATGTGTAAAACCATGAGGCCGAATTCAAAACTAAAACATAGTATGTTATATTTGTCATATAAAAATCTATATTAAAAATAAATGCATTTCATCGACAAGTAAACACTATATGAAATACCTTGTGTATATATAGAGTATACGTAATAAACCACTTCGTAGTACGTTAAAGCGATCTTGCGCAATGAAACTGCGCTTGTCCATACACAGCGATACTCTGTATGTTCACGCGTCAACGAATACTCCAGTGAATGCGATGGCTTTACAACATAATGGTCATACTAAACTGTCCTTTTGCTTGAATCCTATACGCGATGGAAGTGTACGGATGAGACACTGCCATGTTAATGATTATGTATTGCAATTATGTATATAGTTATGGTTACTATACAAGGTGAAATTTTAACAACCATGCAAATTTTAATGTAATGATCTTTGTTAAAAAACCGATGGCCGTCTTGTTTCCTTTTAGTATCGTTCAATAGAAAATTATTGAGATATGATTACACAAATCTTTCCTGAAAAAAACAATAACTCTAATCACCATTCACGGCCGCTATACGCTCCGCCCCGTGTCGGACTAAAGGTTGTGACAGGCGCGTCGTCACAAAGAAGGCAACCAAACGTTATGAAATAATATTGTAGATAAAATAACTTATTATGAAAATGTAACCTGTATTGTTTATTTACTTAATGAGGTCTATTGGTGATACCTAACATCTAGAATTTTTTTGGATGGTTGTTAAAATTTCATCCTGTATAGATAATTGCAAAATTGGATTTATGCAAGACCATCTAAGTGTATGAACTTTGTGCAAAATCGTCTAAAATTTAATTATAAATTGTCACAATAATAAAAAATTATGCGATAATGAAAAATAAACCTTTATAGTTTTAAATAACTAAGCTTTATACTGATTTTAAGTTGGCGTCATACAAAAAACAAGCAAATTAATTATGTGAATACACAATAATGGCAGCAGGATGTGCCGTCTTAAAATAAGTTTAGAAACTTATTTAGGTGTGTTAAGACCTCATTAGGGCTAAAAATTTTTTTATAGCTTTTCAGTTTCTTTTTTCTTCGGTTAGATTTTTGGTTAAAAAGATGTTTTTTGGAATTTGCTTTACTGAGTCTAAGAAATAATTTTGGCTTATCTATCAACGTATACCGAGGCACAAAGTCAATGATAGTTATGTACAGTTAGAAAAAGCTCATTGGTACATGCCCTGGGTTTCAAACCACGGCCTTCTAAACAAGAAGCGGGGTCGCTACCACTCAGCTATCACGACATAATATATTCTAAATTAATACAATGGTAAAATATTTAAAAGAGAATTGTGAGCATTGAGCCAAGAGTAATTTCATTTCTTAGTTGTACACTGTTTTACACAAAATTCAATATACAGCAAATTCGGTAACATGGCCTAATTTAAGTTACATATGGTTTCAACGTGAATCACAAGGAAATTCACGCCTATGGCCTATTACACCCGTAAATTAACTACAACACTGACGAAAATTGAACGTATCACTCGGTTCCCGCGTCCAGGAACGATGTATACTAAAGTATTTATTTATTTAAAGTATGGATAAGGGATAAGTAACATGTCTGCATACCTTAACAATAATTTTGCAGAGATTCTGATATATGTTTATTAAAAGCGAAGAATTTATAGATTATACATCTTAAGGCACAATAATTAATATTGGTACTAAATTAGTACCTAGTTTTAACTTAAGGGTTTAAATGGGTGGAAAAAATTGATAAATGGAGACATATTGTATGCAGAGTGATAAACAATATATTAGCAAAAATTTCTTTTATTGAAATTTTAATAGACGAAACATGATTTTAAGGCACAAACATGAATATAGTACTTATAAGTTTTGATTTATGTTTTAAAACATTTTTATCTGATTAAATTGTCAGTTGGTATATAACTGACATTAAGTAAAACAATTATTTTTGCATTTCTCAGTTCTAGCTTTTCTGATTATATACAAGGTGAGATTTTAGAAACCGGCCAAGATTTTTCTAGATGTTAGGTATTACCAATAGACCTCATTGCATAAATAAAAAATATGGGTTACATTTTCATAATAAATTATTTTATCCACAGTGTTATTTAATGACGTTTGGTTACCTTCTTAACGTTAGTAAACGTACGCGCCCGAGGCCTTGAAACGGAATGGGGCGGCGGGCATGAATGGTGACTAGAGTTATTGGTTTTTTCGGGAAAGGTTTTTGTAGTCATATCTAAATATTTTTCTATAGAACGATACTAAAAGGAAACAAGACGGCTATCGCTTTTCTACCAAAGACCATTATATTAAAATTTGGCTGGTCATTAAAATCTCAACCTATATCCTTTGATGTGGTCATCATACTGGTATATAAGTAACTACTGTGCCAACCAAATGTTCCACATTTCATTCAAATTCGCAAAACAGTCGCGCCCGGCTGTGCCCCAGTAGGAATATAATTCAACCGTGAAGTGAAAAATCGAGTACTCGCCTTTCAAATACGAGTCGGAATAACTCGTGTTGCCGTTGAGTTGACACAAGTGCTTTCTCGCTGCCTTTAATTTAATACATATAAAATTGAACTTTCCACGCCATTCCTTTTGTTCGTCTTCACCAACTCTGTAAGAATTTCAATTATTCCTGACAGATAATATTATATAACTAGTGGGTAGTTCTAATTATGACCCATATGACTATATATGTTATTATTAACATAGTTTTTATTGTATTTACGAATGTCCCGCGTAACGTGGGTCAACATATAAGTTTTTACACCCGCGAAAAATAACTATATGTTTTTACAATTCATATATTATATTTATGAAAGTATTCTCCTTAGTTTACTAAGCAAACAATCTGACTAAACCAGCTCTGAAAATATTTATTCCAGTGTTCCTCTGACTAGTGAGAAATGACTGGTTCGTAGGCAGCCACCGCTTCTTCGGTACTTGAAAAAAGCAGGAAAAGACATACTTTCAATAACAGATCCTTAAATAAACGCTTAACTTTACAATGGGGTCCTCATATTATGATTACTATGGCTGGTAAACTGAGCTCTGCTGTTTTTGCAATTAGGCAAATAAGAAAACTAACCGATGTGCCTACAGCGAGGCTGGCTTGTTATTGTTATCAATTCCCAGGTTCAGACTCTCAAAGGTTAATAATTCTTTCATGGGACATTGTATCCGTTTTTATAATAAAATTCCAAAAGAAATGTTAGACTTGAATTCTAATCAATTTATAAAGCGAGTTAAAGTCCAACTCATGAAAAAAGCTTACTATTGTATTACCGAGTATTTAAATGATAAGTGTGCATGGACATCATTGTACTAGTTGTAAGACTTTAAATTAAAAAAGAAAAAACAATTAAGAAAAACATATATTTAAATAAAATAAACAGAGAGGAGTTTCTTGCCGGTTCTTCTCCTCCTAGTTTTTGAACCGGTACCTAATCAATTTTTACGATTTTCAATAAGTGTGTGCAAACATCTTATATTGAATAAAAACTTTTTGATTTTTTTTTTGACGCCTTTGTTCTGGAGGAAGTGGTTGAAGATTCGTTGTTGTTGTGCAGAATGATTCTCTTAAGGCTTGTCTTTGGTCGTTTCTCCTGAACAGCTTTTAAACTTTTGGCAATGCGACTGTCGTATACCTTTCTAAGTTAGCTGATCTACAATTTTCTAACAATGATGTCGTAAGATTTCGACTGTTCCGGTGTGTTCTGAGACCTTCGCAATTTTGTTGGAAACTGGCCATCTGAAAATACCTAAACATAAGAACGCTTCTAACTTTCCGTATCATACTGATATATTCATATATCGTCCCAAGTAATAACTTCAGGAACACGCCTTGTGGTAAAATTTTCAAACCATAGATGTGTTTGTTGCTTCTTATTTCGTTTTGAAGAGCACGAAGTGTTTAACTCTTTGTATAGTATATAATATGTAAGTGATAAAATCGATAATGATGTCAATAATTTAATTAAAAAATTAACTTTCCTTCGAAAATACAACTTAATATAATCTATTTAAGTTGATAGTTAAGATGATATTAACTTAGACCTTATTCTAGAACCTGGTTGAGGATAAGATCTAAATTAGTGCCATCAATAAACGACATAGAGACATAATTTTATTTTTAAGTGTTTGAATTGACATTTTTATTACAATTTTTATTTTTGAAGTAACGCAATTTAGTGTTATACTTTACATTTGTAATTCCAATTTTCAGGAATATAAATAAAAACCTCAAAAAAATTTCAGACTAATACTTTTAATAAGTTACTAATTAGACTACTTACACTTTCATAAAATCTGTTTTACAGATGTGGAAGGACGGGCGTTAAAAAATTTCTCTTTGAGCAATAAAATGCCTTATCCAGTGATGATGTGATTAAGTGATTCCATTGTCCCAGCACAGAGCGACACATTTCTCAGGCATGCAAATGTCGTAGCACGTGTACGTCGAGCCAACTAAGTAATTTGTCCGTTATTTATCGTCGCACTTAACTCGATGTATTTCGAAAGCGGCGACACTTAAATAGCGAAATTATACGGGATCAAACGTAGGCGGGATATGACGAGGTGTGTGCGAATGTTTGCGTCCGAGGCTATAGACGCGTGCTACGAAATTTGTTATTATAAATGAGCATAATGTTTATGATACTAAATTTAATCACAAACATATCCGACGATTTAACAAAAGACTTTTAGAAGAGTTCAAAGCGAGTTGTTTTTAATTTGTCAGACTGCATTACTTTATAATCCCTTATCTATGCTTACGTGCCACCGATAGAGGGGTCTCCATTATTTTTTTTTAATAAAACGACCCTTAAACCTTAATCGTTGGACGACTATGAGATGCCACTGACCAAAAAGAGAATAGAGCAGGTGACTGATATTTTAAATGCAATATTTCTAAAAAGAATATAAAATAAAGTTAATACAATATTTAAATCCAAAAACAAAATCAAAATCGGTAATAAACAAAGAACTAAGAACATACAGAAATAATGATTATCCTTGTAAAACAAAATTCACCATTATTAAAAACGGCTGTAACGAGGTGTAACGTCGCAGTTCGATATTTGTCTTCTCTATCTAATTGAAGATTTGGTGTTTTCATAAGTGGGTTATTAGCTATTAACAGTTATCAATAAAAATATAATTCAATTTAAATTATCCCCACAGTCACTCACCCTGTTAGTAAATTTTATAAGTCCCACCAGCACCAACCTATCAAATGCATATTTGAAAACAATGCATTTTTCATGTAGTTTAACTTAACGTAACCCAAATAGAAAAGTTGTCTTCCAGATATTATTTAACTTGTTAATTATATGTGCACCCTATAACAGTGGTTTAGATTTACTTAAATCAATTAAAAATGTTTTATATAAAAAAAAGTTTTACAAGAACAGGGACATAAGTAAACATTTACACGACAGCTATTCAACTAATTGTTTAAAACCGTTGTTCAACACTGAAAATTTTAAAAACAAGTTTTGTAAAATTTTGCTAGTTGCACAGAGACGTTTGATTGACAATTGGTAATGACCAAATCATACGATTCAGTATAAGTACGATCATATTGTATTTTTTATCATTGAATAGCTTCTCACGAATTAAAATCTAATGTTTTTCGCGAATATGATTTCCAGCAACCCGATATTTATTTTCACGTATGTTCTGTTGGTTCTTTCATTTGTATGAAAGTTTATATTTTAATTTTATTTACTATGGTTAATGAGTTTGTCTTATTTCGTAATAAACTTTAAAAAAATACGTAAAAAACCATTCACCAATATTATTTTCATGAATTTAAATTGTTTGTAGCAAAAATTGTAGCCAAAATATTACGTGTGTTGCTATGATCACCGTCTTAATCATTTTTGTGTATAATTAAAATTGAATAAACTACATGTCATTTATAAACACTAATAGGTGAAAAGACTGTATTTAACAATTTCTGAGTTTAGTTTAAAACTGTACCACAATAAAAGCTAATTCTGTGACGATTGCCTAAAACGTGCAGATGCTCCCTGCATAATAATCTTTACTTATACACAATTGAAATAATTAAATTTACTTTGAATTTTATAAATATATAAATACCTGTTGGTTCTAGTTCTACGAGAACAAATTCTAGGGAGTCGCATCGGTGCTTATTCTTCATCCTTTGGGAGACAGTCCGAAATTCAGTCTGTAAATAAGAAAAAGGCATTCTTAACACTATGTCGATATTTTTAAGTTTTTAGTTTTATGTGTACTAAAAGGCAAAAAAAAGGAAAACGGTAATTGGTGACTAACTACCAACATCACAGAAGATAAAAAATATTTTGATAGTATTAAAACGTTATTTCAAAATAATGGCAACGTCGAAGATGGTCTATCAATTTATCAATTGAACAGCGTAACACCTATATAAGGAATTTGCATTTAAAAAATACTGTGTCTACCGATTTTAATTTCAAGCGTAGCACAGACATTGATGCCTTTGTAGTTTCCATTCAGTTCAATTAACACCCGACAAAGAGAAGTGATCTTCTACGTATAGTGTTTTCAATTAGCGTATGCGCGGCGCGAAATGGAACAGACGCTCATTAGTGTGAGGTAAGAGCTAGATCCGAGATAACGCATTACGCATGCGCGCCCATTGTCTTTCGCGCAGATGCCTAGATAATGCCAAGAGAGATCGCGCCGTAATATGCGCGGCTTTCAGATATTGCTGCAACACAAATAGATACAAATTTGAATCTCAAAGGTGAGTAAATTTATTTCCTTACACACGTAAAGGTATAAACTATAGTGGCGCACAAGTGCTTAATTTTTTGTTGTTGTTTTTTCTTTAAAAAAATATAATTTTATGTCTACGATATAAATAATTATGAGGAATATTGGAAAGAAAAGATATTAATATTGGTGATGACAAAATACACAATAAGAAAAAAAGAAAAAAAAAACTGCACTTGAACCACTCGCATAAAAGTACCATAATTACCTAGAAAATACTTAGATAGAGTCACAAAATAAGCAAAAACTGATTTATCTGAAAATTTCGCGTTTTACTTTTCATTGTGAGCGTTAAGTAAGCAAAAGCGCACGTGCTCGGATATGTACACCATATAACGCGTAATATAAACTCGGAATTATAATGCACTATGAATTTCGAAGAACTCTGAAGAAAGATACATATATGTATCTTGATTACGAAATTTACTTACTATGAGTACACGAACCGCAATTTAAGCACCTAAGCCTGGTTGTAATTGAAAAAAAAAACATGACAACCTCATCACCTTAGTAATCTACAGTACAGTACTACAGTAGTAGTACAGTTGCATCGTACTAGTTGTGGCCGTTGCATTGCTCGAGTGAACAGTAAAGTCGACAGCATCGGCAGCCTCTTATTAGGAATTACTTATCAGTTGATTTAATTTGGTGTACATATCCTTGGTTTCGCGTGTACTTAGTGTTAATTAAAAAAAAATCTTTCCGACTTATCCAACATTTTTGTTTGTTCCTTCGAAACGATAAAGTGCGAATTTGTGGTTGCAGCACGTGGTTCTGAGCCTCATTTAAATTTACAATTACCGATTACCCACAACAACGATCTGATTATAAATATTTATTCATAAAATTATTTGAATACTTATGTTTAATTACTTAATGGTTAATCTGTATAAACTTTACTAAAACTTTGCAATTTTAATTTTACTTTCAGTGAACGCGCCATCACCGATGCGCAGCACGATGAAGTCAACTCAGGCTAGCGGCTACTTGGCTTTACTAGTAATGTGTACATTGCGCAGTTTTAACGAAGTAATAACTAATGCAGCAATGGACTACGCTATAATTTTTTAACGCTGAGACAAGTGGCTTTCTAGTCTTGTTGCTCCTTCGGCCGCAAAAGCGGCGTGGATGGGGAGTGCGAAGGAGAGCGGTCTTTTGCTGCTGCAAGTCTTGTTGCTCCACTCACTTGCACGTACCTTGTTTCGTGAATATCCGAAATACATCTAATTTATTTGGTTCGGTTATATTTTGGTAATGACCAAGTTTAACTTTTGATTTCATAATTAAAATATAAAAACGTGGAATATTATGTACCATATAATATATTACTTCATTTTTTAGTCCACGAAACGCTATATACCCTTTGTTTAAAATTTCAATTTTCTTATCACAGCGGTTTGGGCTGTGCGATGATGTATCCACCCGGTCAGTTCGTCAGTCGTTACTTTTTAATTTTATGAATACAGATTTTGAAAAACGGAAATCATGTATAGATCGCTATGTGGTTTTCTTAAAATAAGTAAACCGAAACGAATCACATATAGACCGAATCGGAATAAAATAGGGACTATGCCTATAAATATTTCTTACGTAGGCGTCGCGATAAAAAGTTACTCTCTTTTTTCAAACTAAAATATATGCGCTGGGGGAAATTTTGTTTCGTTTATGATATATGCAATAAAACAAATTGTCTTTTAAAAAATGACAACGTCGTTTGTTGAAGAATTTTTGAAAATTAGTGGGTTATCAGAAAAAAAGTATAATATAATTCCAACTTTCAGAAAGTCGTTGCTTCTTATAAATTATATATTTCTATAGTAAAAACTATACATAAAATATTAATGTAACAAACTGTAGGCTCTACTAAGAAAATGTCATCGTCATATAGATAACAAAGTCATCTTTTCGCGCCGGGAAAAATATTGTTTTTGGAGAACGACATCCGGCCTAACATCGGTTCGTGCGAAACCGGGGCAGGAAACAATGTGAATGTTGTCATAAGTCATTGTCCGTTTGATATGGAACGCGCCGAAAAGAGTACACGTGGGTGTTAGCTTGCGGATGTTGTATTTACATAACACCGTACTTTTTCTAGCTAAGTAACACCGTGTAGAATAACGGGTTCACTCGATGTAGCAAAATGATATCAAAACCGGGACACTGATGATCTTATAATTATGTAGAATATAAAAAAAATATTTATCCTAAGTAGGTACTCGTACTTAAAATGCAGAATTTAGTTTGGGGTTAGTAAAACGTAATTTTTTTTTTAAATTTTTTTTCCCGTAACTGTAATAGGCTATACATGACTAATATACTACAATAAGAGTTTTTAGTAAATTGGAACTATATTTCTTTGTCTACTTATTATCCCTTAAACGTCCAAAACTTTAAATATAAATAGGAGTCAAGGCCTCGGTAATACGAACTCGTATGTGCAATCGATGTGAGACGAGAGTGAGAAGTGAAGTGACAGTCTTGTGAAAGGAAGTTCAGTGTAAAAAAGAAGAAGTATGTTGCCACCATAGAGATAATAAAATAGAGCAGGCAAGCCAGTTCAAAATGCGGGTCTCAATAGAGACAGACGATAAGAGTACCTAGTAGGAGTATCTTGATTTATATAGGGTACAGTTATTTTCCGTCTTTTTTTCTCCCATGCCCAACTGATGCCCAATCGATACATACAGGGCATCATGGAGTTTACCTATTTTAGTTATATTATCTCCATGGTTGTCACTGAATATATATAACACGTAAATATTAGTGGATATTTTCTCTGTGAAATATTGTGTAGAGAAGTAGAAGTGTTAAGTAAGAAGAACTTGCCATGCGTTTTATAAGGCCCCTATGGTCTCAATAACTGAATAAATTGTAATTATGTAATGGGTCCAAGGAACGAAATATATAAGCGGTCCGCAGACCCACAAGTCAAAAATAAACAAACCAGAAACAAATATGTAAATGCTATGGAGGTAAACGTCGTTACAGTAGTTCCGCACACGAGCGTCAAATATACCAGGTATGCAGAAACTGCATGAACTTATTAAGACTAAATGGTTTTTATTTATTTCCTGACAATTGGTGTTAAACAATCATATCGGAGTTTCATCTGTAAATAAGGGATATACCTAAGTACGTAGATGGTTTTTATTGAAATTTATTTAATTTAATTTACATGGATTTAAATCATCCTTGAATACAAAATACAATTAAAATATTGTTATGTCCGTTTTTCTGATAGTACTTTTTTTTAAATAAAAATACTTCAAATATTCTCGAATGTTCCATGTGGAAAATATCAAAATGCACCGATGTTTGTTGACAATCTACGATTGCGTTGGTGTAAGGCCAAAATATTTTAGTATTTTTATAATATTTGGAGATGCAGCGGTACATCTTAACACACACCAAGAAGATCTTATGAATACCAATTCAGAAATATGTGTCATATTAACATGCTTACTTATTCAGTGAAAAAGTGTATTGAATTTAATTCGCTACGAATTAGCGTTTGTAATTTAATAGCTCATGAAATGTTAGGGGCTAATAATGTAGAAATGCTAGTTCGTACATAAATTAAATAAACCAAATTAATTACTTAAATGTCCAGGGATGGCACAGAAATGCGGGTTTAACGCTTTAAGTTAAGGATCTTCACTGATTGTTTGTTTGGGGCCGATAGTTTAGGAGGTTAGTTAATCAGACTAAATAAGTTTGATTTTAAATTAAATATTCCAAAAAAACCTTCTAAAAATACAGAAGACTGAGGAATAAATGAAAATGTATGCTGCTAAGGTGCTATTCATAGAAAAGGCTTTAACATAATGCAGACTAATTTTGTATTGGCTTTCCCGAGCACGCTACAACATTGGATCATTGTAATGTTTATTATTATTAAAGTATTGTAAATTTTTTTCGAAACTACTATGTAAATGTAATAAGTTTGACAAGTGATATCGTAGCCAGCGCCACAAGCGACATCAACTTTTAGCTTTACAGATTACTTGCTGTTTGTAGTAACTAGTGGAAAAAAAAAATGTATTTGTTTGGTCGTTACGTGTGTTCACGCGAAAGCTAGTTGTGAAATAAGAATATTGCAATATTATTTTTAAAAGTACTGAATTATAACTATGTACTACTTATTTTTTTATTTATTTTAGCCACTAATATTAGTTACTCCATTCTATTATACTTAGCGTTTTCGCTTCCAGTTATATAATTGCTTAATTCGTCTTTGACGAGCTTAATAACGAGTAATTACTGGTCCAGCGGATAGATACAAGGTGTTAGGTGTTGTAACTAGCTCGAGGTGGAAAACGAATACACTTTGTTTACTTATCTAGTGTAATATCTCAGAAAGCGGCTAATACACGTGCACATATATTTGTCAGATAAAAATAAAATAAGTCATATCACTTTTGTCGCGTAGCTTCATTTATACCAAAAGATGGACTGTATTTAGTGCGGTTTTTAAAGAAACCGATTACCAAATAACCGATAATATTTTGAGGTATTTAGATTTTGCTTTTTACTCTCCGCGATAATATTTTTTGGAGTAGGCAACGTTGGATTTCATTTCAGAGAATTCTGACTATCCGCTTAAGGATGGCGACCGCTTGGAAAATACGTTTACCGGGGTCAATGTACGAAAGAGATATTCGAATATCGCCTTGTTCTTTTTTTAAATTGTTCTTGACGCTTGTGACATATATTTCGTAGTGGTTACTTTAAGTCTTTAAAAAATTATCTGTACATTTTTTCTCTATTCTGAAACTTTTAAAAAACGTTCAATATTTCCCCTGTTTCACCTATTTTTGGTTGATGATGACCTAGCCAAAGGACGGCTTTACGTCTCGGTGTATGATTTATATTACTTTGTAGAAATAGAGAATTAAAAAATTTACTCTAATCTGTGGTTGATTGAGATGGTCGAATGCTATCAATTGCTTCGTTATTTTCATCAGTTATATCCCACTACAGGGGGTTTAACCTCCCCTCAGTATGAGGGGCTTGGAGCTTAAATCCACCACGCAGCTCCAATGCGGGTTGGCAGATTGTAACCACCGCCATCTATTGAAAGAAACCGGGACCGACTGTTTAACGTGCTTTCCAAGGCACGGAGTAAGTGATAATTAATGTACTTAAGTCAGAAAAAAATCATTGGTACACGCCCGGATTCGAACCACGAACACATGGCCTTATAAATTTGAAACAGGTTCACTGCGCTCGGGCTATCACGGCTTCGTCATTAGCTGTATGTAAAATAGGTATGTGAATGATAACGAGTATCCAAAATAAACGTAGTGCTCAAAACAAGTGGAAATTTTCTATTTTTGTATAATGGGTTTCTAATCATCCAATAAATGCCACATCGCAGCTACTACATTTTGAATAATTTTAAGAAATATATTGAGACAGAAGGATTCGTAGGCAACGGACCCACATTGATGGAAAACATTGTAAATATTAAAACCCTTAACACAAATAAAATAAATATTGGAATTAAGACGATACTATACCTAGTAACAATTTCCAGTATATCCGTAATCGTCATAAAGTAGGTAGAGCTTCGTAGTTCATAGAGTCCTTGCGCGATCGTGTCGGCTGCTTAAGTCCGACTTAAATACACCGTTTTTAAACGAACGAAGCGAAACGAAGAATTCTTATTAAAATAAAAAGCGTTATTAAAGTATTATTTCCTTTGGCATATATTGACAACCAGACATTTCATATTATTATTTTATTTAATTTTGTGAATACTTTATTTATAAGCTTAAAGTAAAGTTTTGAAAAATATATTCAGTTTTGTTTTCAAAACAATATTTCACATAAATAAAAAAAAAATTCAAATTGTTTAGGCTTATTTAATTAATAATTAATTTTTCTGACTAGCTCTGCTGTTATTAATAACACACACACACACACACAATCACAACAACGTCTAGGTCCCAAACTAAGCATTAGCTTGTATTTTGGGTACCAAGCGAAGACACCGCATACATATAACAACCAAGACCCGGTACCAGTATTAATATTCATCATATAAATACTGACCCGACCTGGGATTCGAACCCTTAACTTTTAATTATGTATTAACTTTTTAAGTCTGTAGTTCTTACAAAATAAAAATTCAAGCCCTATCGATGTGTCGCAGCCTAAAGTATAAATAATTTATGTAGTCATGTAGCAATTTTTTGTTAATATATTTTTTTAATTTGATAGATGTGACTTTATTAAAAGTCCATTCAGTCCACGGCTTTCTTTCTTCTGATAGTGGTAACGCAACTATTGTTGTTGGTCCGATGCAAGTTAATGCTGCGTTAGTTTTGCAACAGACTAGTTTTTGTCGACCAGATGAAGATATAATGAAACAGGGCGCGTGCGGTCGTAAGTTTCGCAAGTGGTAATTAAGTTGTTATCAGATAGTGTGTATCTGACACCTGAGTCGGCTGATATTTCAATCAATTAATTGCTGGAGAACGCAAAAGCACTTTGTATCGAAAAATTAACATTACACATAATTGTACAATTTACATTAGGTTTTACACTTAGACAAAAAAAAAGATTTATATATAAATAGTTCAACATTTGTATAGTATTTGTCGACACAAGCAAAAGTTTTTTATCTTCTCCACCATAATCGAAAATCTATATTTAGATCTCGAAAATATGAAAACTTAGGAAGTTCAATTCATGAAAGTATCGGGAATCCGATACTGTTCCGGAAAATACTTTTTAAACGTGTGTAGTACATACGAACTTATTACTATCATTGATATTGTCATTTCAGCTAATTTTTAGAAAAATAAAACTTGTGATGCAAAAAACAATATATATTTTACAAGAGAAACCTCTCCTACGTAACACCAACGATATATACAATAGTTTATATATTTGAAAAGCTTTGGAAACAATAAAATATTATAAATCATTTTCAATTTCCAACCACGAGATCCCTCGTGTGGTGATGGCTAAAATCCCTATATCTTACGAGCAATGTTCCACCTTTTTCTGCTCAGTAAAAACATTTTTCGAAATTTTGTTTTATAGTGAGTGCGATTACTTTCATTCGACGCAGTTTTTCAATTTGAAGTCGTCTATAGGCCGAAGCCGAGCGCTTATAATAAACCGATGACTATAATAGCCAGCTTACTGAGTACGAGCATCATGCGACGTTTTTCAATACATTTGCGATTAAAGTTAGGTAGACACTGCAAATGTAATGTGGCGGGAGCTTAGGGCGCGAGCGGGTTGCTTTTCGCAGTTTACGTATGCGTCTCATACAGAATGCTCGTTTGTGATTGGTGTAAAGTTAAAACGCCTAGTACTGTAAAATACAACATTACGTTACAAGTTTCGATGTCATAAAGACCGTATTAATTGCAAAAATATTGAAAAACATTTCTAAATGCTTATCGAACTAAAAAAATGCGTTTTACAACCCTTATATAATAAACAAATTTAATAAGCTCTACTATCTTCCGTAGCTTTACTATTATTTTATTTCAGTTTTTTATTTTCGCTCTTATTACTATTCTATAAAGATATTTTTTTTTCTATACGCTAGCAACGTTAGACAAGTCGCAATCGAAGTCCAAATATTACTAAGGTATGTGGCCTCAAACATCGTCACTACGTTACGTGCCTAAAGGTTCTCAGAACTCAGGCGCGGCGAACGCGGCTAAGTGAAGGTAAGCAGCTTTCCGTTGCAAAAAGCTAACGCGAGAGTACAACCAGCTGCTGGGCCCGACACGCCCTCTTTTGGACGATACGTCAAATTATTTAAATACATTCGTAACGAAACATGTATCTAATAATAATGATAATAAAATCGTGCACATGTAACATAATACAGTGATTAAGTTCACGACTGAAGAAAAATAAACGTATAAAGTCAAGCAGGTTTAAAAGAAGTATGCCAAGCTAACTATATATTAGTAATACAAGCTTTGCTTAGTTTGGGACTAGATGGCGCTGTTTGAAATGTCCCAGGTATCATTATTATTATAAGTATGCACCACACTTACTACAATTAAATAGTTAAGTTAGCATATTTTTCAAATTGTATTCAAAGCATGTCGTAAAATCTTTACACCAAAATGGAGCAAAAGTATTTATGAAAATGAGACATTGTTATCGAACGTTTCATCGTAGTGGGCCGAAATTTCTATCTCATACTAAGTGGCAGTGAGTCCGCTGCTTGTTTAGAAGGCCGTGGTTCGAATTCAGGGCATGAACCTATGAGTTTTTTCTAACTTATGTACATAACTGTCGCTGACTCTGCGCCTCGGAGAGCACGTTAAGGCGTAGGTCCCGGTTACCGTCAGTAGACGACAGTTAAAATCGTTAAAATTCACCAACCCGCACTGGAGTAGCGCGGTGGATTACCTAAGCTCCAAGCGCCCTCATTCCGAAGGGAGGCCTAAGCCCTGCATTAGGCATTAATTGGCTAATGGTATGGTGCTACAATTATGTTGATGATGATTAGCATATTTTTTGGAAATGATTTTACTTTACACGTGCTATTAGGGATGCAAATGATTTTACCACCCTTGAATTAATTCAAATAAGTTTAAAAAGGAAATTAATTAAATTAAAGTCTCGTATTATAATAACCCTAATAAACTAGGGATTCTGGCAGTAGTTTTATCGTATTGTTATAAATCTTTTATTGAGCCACATAGAAAAATAATCGCCTAGCCTATTTCCTCTTTTGGCAGTTTAGAACTACTTATATTTTTTCCAATCATTTAAATTAATTTCAAAAAATATTTTATTGCAATGCTAAGCCCATATTGGATCTTTTCTCAAACGAGACTAATGGGATGAGCTTATCCCTTTATATTTCCCTAATAAGATTACGGTTCAGGAAAAAGGAAAATTTAATATTAAGTACCTACTTACTTACATTGAGTTGATGAAATTAATACGACGACCCATTTTCCATTCTATCAGGACAGTTCATATTTCGTGTATTTGTTTATTCACATGTCTATATAGAGCCACGCGATATAGTGACAACAAAAAATTGGTCAGCGTTTATATGCTTGTGCATTTCAATAGCCAGACCATACATACAATCGCTCGCCACGCCATAGAAACTGTGTACTAAGCGTCTTTATGTGAGTGAATTATAACCGAACATTTTATATTTTTATCAACGTTTTTTGACGCCGAATCTCTATCTAGAGATGTATATAATAAAAGCTTGTTACAATATTAACCCACAATTCACAGAAAGAGTCAGAATTAATGATTCAAATTCAAAATGTTCATGAATTTTCGGAACACATCGTCTCTATCCCTATTTCCGATGTGC